>BPLT01000106.1:1800000-1951279 GCA_019656295.1 Rhododendron mucronatum var. ripense
TTAAATTTGTAAATGAGTACTCCAAAGGATAAATAGTTAAATAGTGCGTCATCTTTTTTCAAGAGATTCAAAAATTCGGTACAATAAATGTCAAAAAGAACACTTTTTCAATAGGTTCAATTTGAATTTAAGGGCATGCATGTGATAGAATTGTGGTTGATTGTTCTATCCCTAACATTAGTGTGCATAGGTCCTTAACTATTGCTTCAAAGAGTCGTAACACTACCACCAAGGATGCTGGCCTAGTGGCTCACGACGTACAAGTGATTTGAGGTGTCAAGAGGTTCAATGTTCGAGTTATGTATCGACGTCTTCTCGAACTTTGTCTTCCTGCAAAGCTCGACTGGTGGTACTGTGTTCCACGAGCCCTTGATTGGGTGGTAGAAGCTATGGCGCTTAGGTTCCCGTGGGGGTGCGCTGTGGGTCTGGAGTGGAGTTATTTCATGGATCAAGTAAAAGCTCTTGTAAAATGCCCTTTATATTATTGAGTGCAGAAATTGAATGGAATCAAGTAAAATCTCATTGGTAGTTTTATCATGAAAGTGACATGGATGAATGCAAGACAAACAATTGTTACAAGAAAGTCATTTTCCAGAAACAGTTTCTTCCTAACAAATACAAGAAAGACACGCCCACAGATTCAAAATTATTTGGATACTAGCTCCACATTAGCCGGCCATGTTGACGGTGTGAAGAAGTGAGCGTTTGGCTCTTGCATAGGTGCTAGACACTAGTTTCATCTCTTAGTCGTTTTTTGTATTGTGTCTCTGTTTCTCTGTATTTGGATGGAAATCTGTACTTGCCGTATATCATATTCTGTATTCGGAGTTATCTGTAGATGCTGTATGACTTGATTAATGAATTTGTTTCTTCCATTGAAAAAAAAAAGATTCAAAATTATCTTACAAGAGTGAACCCCTCAATTACAAAATGACCAAAGATAACCATACAATTCAAAAATCCTTCTCATGTACGAGAACCACAACTGAAAACTAAAATTGGCTTCTCTATCAGACACAAAAATGCAATCCTGCCACGTAACCTATGATGAACTCGTGATTTTTTGCGACACAACATCGACTTACGAGTTCCTCAATCTTTGAAGCACGATGCCAACATAGCAGCACAAGATGAACCAAAATGGCCAAAAGCACCTCTTTCGAACGTAATTTAGCTTCAATGCCTGAAGTGCCTCACATTAGTGCAAAGAAGTGAAACCCCATACTTATTACAACAATCTATTGCATCTCCGTCTCTAATGCTTCCTCCAGGCTCTGCTATAACACCAATCCCGCTTTCGCATGCTTCTTCTACTGCATCTTTCCAGGCTGACGGGCAAACAAATTCTAAATTAGATATGGAAGGAGAGCATCATGTGATTCTATTAGCACATACCAGTACGTAGAACTATAGCTACTTTAAGACATGAACTAGTAATAAATGCCAAATGGGAAGAATGCATCACTAGCCAAAGCTGCTCCCTTGACTTCGTCTCCTGCTTTCCTTAAAGCAATCCTCAAACTCTCCAAGCGATTCGGGTTGTCCACTTCCCATACCCAACATACAGTTTCCCTGCACAGTTATGGCCACTGTAAAATGCTCTTGGGCCTCAAATTCCACATGAAACAGTGTTCTATAATGCAGAGTCAAGAGAAGTGCTAACCTTAGCAATTACAATGGCGTTGCTCTTGACGTGCTTCACGCATAGCCATGCAAACATCGCATCAGAAAGCTCATTCTCTTGCGGAGTCTTCTCAGAAACTAAATTAAATTCAATATCTTCTGGTGTTAAATCATCTGAATCCTGAGCTAGCCAACATCCACCAACTTGTCTCAGAGAAAGCTTTCCTTTCTTATTCTTGCTTGCCTCAAAGATTCTCAAAGTTTTCGAATTTCCCCGGAGGATCTCAAGACCCTTTTTCGAATACTTAGGTGCAACCACAATCTCATAGAACATCCATGTTTCACCGTCTGTCGGACTTCTAAACTCACGTATTTCCTTTGCAAGATCCTTCAAATATCACAAAAGGGAAATTAGTTTCTTTTCGAGAAAAGGAATCCATGATAAAAGAGTAAACTTCTTTTTGTGTCGGCTTCTTTAAGAAATCAAAGTCCACCATTTATTGTATCATATAAGGCATAGGGAAAAGCTTCTAAACGTCAATGATGAAACAAGAAGTTCCACAGAAAATAATGCTAGGCTCATGCTTTTTTCGTCGGAGACAGTTGTTTAAACTGGATGAGATGCAAAGTGATTTCCAGCTTAACATACTTGTGAAGATCGACCTTTGGATTTAGCTCGACAAACAAGAACAAAATACAAATATAACCAGTTTACCTCATCAACTTCAATGTTGAAGGCAACAATCCCACCAAATGCACTGACTGGGTCTGCTTTTACAGATAATATGTTGGCTTCAATGATATCATCACGTGAAGCTACACCACAGGGATTTGTGTGTTTTACAATTACACAAGCAGGTTTATTAAACTCGCACACACAATTCCAAGCTGCATCAGCATCTAAATAGTTATTGTATGACTTCTCCTGCACCAAGAATAGGAAAATGTGGGTGATCCTCTTTAATCCAACACCGAAGAAATTCCATGCATGGAGAGTTGCAGGTACTAGGACAACTACTGAGGAGCAAACAACAAAAGAGCTGATCCTTTATTTTCTTTTACAACTAACATTATTATGGAGTAGGGAGTAATGCCTCTGAGCAATTACAGTTTACAAGAATATTGAAACTTTGCCCCTCATGATAGCAGCGGTAAATCTGACAAATGAGCGTAGGCCATAGGCCCATAGGCAGAGCCCAAAGCGAAGGTGATGGGACAATCACATAACGCATATGGTTCGCAAACTTGACATTTAGTTACAACTTACAAGTCAGGGATAGATATACTTTTGTAGCAGCTGCTGAATTGGTCGTATAGAAAAGAAAACTTTGTAACAATATTTCAGAGTATAGTTAACCGATAAAATATATATATATATATATATATAAAAATTTAAATAGTAAACTAAATTACGTTTACTCAAATGTATATGTATATCAAAATCCATTTTACATTCTTTTCAAAAGAAACAAACCACCATAGTAGGTCCAGCATTAATAAAAGAAGATAGGAGAGACACATTTTAACCAGCATTATACTAATAAACAGAGCACACGTACAGATTAATAACAGCAACTACACGATCCTGTTTGAAACAAAGTTGAAGGTATGCTTACGGCTTACCCACAATCGAGAAATGGAGTTCAGACCTTAACACACCCGTACACTTAACAAGAATCTTGCAGATTATATCCTCCGTTGGAACTTCAAACAAACATATCATTGGCCATAAAATTTATTGACAATGTAGATGTGTGGCCTGGAAATCTTTAGATGATAAATTCTGTTGGTATTGCTCACGCACCTTCCCATGGTGTTGAACAGCAGTTGCAATCCCACCGCCATTAACCTCAGATAGACTTTTATCAACATAAAATGCTGCCTTTTGATGAGGATTTTCACCACAATGCAGGGAACATTTGAGCGAGTGAGGCACCGTTAAGCTGGAAGGGAAATCGTCTTCCAACATAGAGGACGAATAACAGCAATTCAAGGATTAAAGCATTAGGAAACCACAAGAATTTTTTTTATTTGAATGACATAGAATTCCAACTGATAACTGGCATCATGTCATCAACATGCAAGTTTCTCATTCACTAGTTGCAGTGCGAAGCCTGTACACCTTCACCTTCGTCGTAAAAATACGGATACGGATCAATAATCAACAAATAATTAATGCAAAACTAATAAATGTAGAAAAAATACGGATACGGATAAAAAATAATCCGACTTGATTATTAAGCCAAAACGGCAAGTCTTTTTATAGCCCATTGGATTATCTTTATCTTTAGTTTACTAAAATAAAAATGTACGATTCCCTTAATTTTCTTGGTAGAAAATACATATTAATGTAGTCAACGAGTCATATTGGCGTTGAAAATTCACTCTACAATTACCTTTGACTTACTATTATTCTCTTGGATTCATCACAGATTTTAGGAAAGAGGACATCCCAATTTCTTTATTTCATTGCTTGACACATTCATTTTATTTTTCTCTGGATGTTCGAAGGTCAAAGGGTTTCTGGTCCAACTTACGCATATCTCAACTAGTTCCCTCATTGGTCCGATCAAAAGTAGGCCATTCATATCGAGAATAGAAAATTCACAAGAAACTTTCTTGCGACCTGATCTTATGAATCAAACTTTAAAGTATTATTACTTATGAAACTTTCAAGTCTATAGAGAGCAAACCCACGAAAACCCCGGTCAATTGCTTGTACATTTAAAGTATTATTACTTATGAAACTCTCAAGTTTTACTCATTACTTCTTTGTTCCTAATTAGTACTTATAGTCAATTATTCTGTTGTGGAATGTTTGAAAATGTTAGTCCATTTTTAAAACTACAAGTAAAAATTTAATGATTTTTCAAAAATATTCCTTAATATAGGTGAATAATAAGTGTTGTAAAGTTGGTAGAATATAAGACAAATAAAGGAAATGATGGCATTAAATTTGAATATATATGTGCAATAATAACATTCTCCTCAAAAAGTTGAAATTCCCAAAAGGGACCACAAAAAAAATGGAACGGGGGGATTACTACAATTTAAATTTTAAAGGGGCTCACAATCACTTGTAATAGAAGATTTACAAATAGATCCACAATTTGACGTGTTCCTAACATTTTTGACCAGTTTGGGTAATGTTACTTCCACATCTCTGAAATACGCTTCTCAAACACGCCAAGCTCTACAATGGATTATTTTTGACAATCAGAACCTCTTTCTTTTTTTTCCCGGGTAAGTTCAGTTTTATTGCACGAAAAAAAACAACCAACTTTACAGCAAAGAAACGCTTAGGGAGTCCCCTAAGTGGCCAAAGTCAACCACCAAAAAACCATACAAGCATTCAGGGAGAACAACACCAACACTAACAGCAACACCTACATTAATACGCTGGTAGGAAAATTTTAGGAGATAAGTTCCATAAGGAACATAGTCTGCGCGCGATTTGTAGCCCTGCTCTTAACCTTCCTCCAAGAGCTCAAGTATCATCTGCGATCAGCCACCGCTACGGGAAGAACGGTATGGCCATCCCTCTGAAATCTCTTGACTGAAGACCCTGACATTTCTTTCAAGCCAAACATGGTACAGGGCAGCAACAACCACCCGTTTACACATAGACTGTTGGAGTCCATTCCCAGTCACATGTTGGCTAGCCCGGCCATCTGATTTCATGGTCTAGGCTAACAAGCCCTCTAGAGCAATCAGAATTCAGAGCCGTTGAGATGCAAGTATCCCTCGACATACACATTATTCAAGTAAAAGACCATGTTGATCGGAGGTTGGTCGGAAAACTAAAAATTTACATTTATGGGTTAAAGGGTCTTCTAGTTAATCAATTGATTTGAAGCATGCAATTATCAATATATCAATATCTCTGATCGATC
Organism: Rhododendron mucronatum var. ripense; assembly: GCA_019656295.1. Taxonomy (NCBI): domain Eukaryota; kingdom Viridiplantae; phylum Streptophyta; class Magnoliopsida; order Ericales; family Ericaceae; genus Rhododendron; species Rhododendron mucronatum. The sequence continues at coordinate 1,805,517 of BPLT01000106.1, forward strand.
TGATTGTTTTGCATGATTGTTGATTTTTTTTTTTTTGCTCGGCAAAGGAAATTTTTTTTTTATTTTTATTAAACTCGAAGGGGTACATCGAGTAAAAAGGAAAGGAGAACCAGAAAGTTCACCACAACCCCAAGGAAAAACCAAAATGAAGCAAAATTACATCAAAAGATACACCCAAGGGTACACCTAAATCGTGAGCCTTCTAATACCATCAAGATTCCTTTTAAAATCTTCCACCGTATACACCTTAACATCGAATTTGGCTTTGATCCATAAGGCTGCCCTTGTTTTGATTAAATCAACCAATTGGTGGGGATCAACAACTTTGTTGTTGAAGATAGTATCATTTTTTGCAATCCAAATAGACCAGAAAGTAGCGTAAAAACAACACTCCCAAAAAAATTTCTCCAAATTTTTGAACCAGAAGGAAAACCACCAAGAGGATAATCCCAGCAAATTCGAAGGAACCACCCAATCAATGTTCCACCACTCTGCCATGTTCAACCAAATTTGGCTAGAAAATGGGCATATTATCAATAGATGCTCTGGCGTTTCCTCTTCCTGAAGGCAAAATGGGCATGCCAAACCTTGTTCATCCATTCCCAGAAAAATATTCCTGCTGTTCAAGACCGACCTTGTCGCAATTCTGTTTTGGCACGCCATCCATACGAAAATCTCAACCTTCGGAGGACAAAGATTTCTCCATAGAGATTGAAGTCCGGTATTGGGAGTAAAAGCAAAAGCCTCCCATAAATCATACACAGACTTAACTGAGAACAAATTATTTGAATTGCCAATCCAAACCATAGTATCCATTTTTGACGAATCCAGGACCACATTCTGTAATGTCTCACATAATTCAATAAATTGAGCTCTTTCCCGTTGAAAAATTTCCCTTCGAAAGGTCAGATTCCAGTCCCCATTTTCGTCATTATTGATCATGTTACACACTAGTTGCTCTTGTTGCGTAGATGCCATGTACAATCTTGGATATTCCTCTTGCAGCGATTGATCCCCCAACCATTTGTGCTTCCAGAACAACGTATTATCCCTTGCATAAACTTGAATTCTGAAGTTTGCCTGAATTATGCTCCCCACCTCATCTTCCGAATCTCCAATTGCACAGATATCTTTCCAAATAATAGATGCACGGCCTGAGGACGGTGATTTGGGGTGCCAGTCTTGGTTTGATAATCCATATTTCTTACAGACCACTTTAGCCCACAAAGAGTCCTTTTCTCTACTGAATCGCCACCACCACTTCGCTAACAAAGCATGATTTTGTTCGATCAATCTTTTCACCCCCAGCCCTCCATACTCTTTGTTCTTTGTTATTGCTTCCCATTTCACCAAGTGAAGTTTTTTCTTATCTATAGAATCGCCCCAAAAAAACTGCCTTTGTCCCCTTTCAATTTTTCTTGCAACAGAAATTGGCATTTTAAAGATAGACATGAAGTAGATAGGAGAATTGTTAGTATTGGAATTGATAAGAGTCAATTTACCGCCAGAGGAGATAAATCTTCTTTTCCAAACTGCCAATCTTTTCTCCACTCTTTCTATCACAGGTTGCCAAGTTTGAATTTTTCTAGGATTCGCACCTAGTGGGAGACCAAGGTAATTCAAAGGAAGAGACCCCACACGACACCCCATCACTTGAGCTAATATTTCCACCTCCAAAACTTGACATTTAACCCCACACAACACACTCTTTGAGAAATTAATTTTCAGACCAGACATGAGTTGAAAAATTCTGAGAATCTTTTTCAAAGCTACCATTTCCTCCAGCTTATTTTGGCAAAAAATAAGTTTGTCATCCGCGAATTGGAGATGAGAAATAATCTCTCCATTTGCTCCCACCTTGACTCCATTAATTAACCCAACTGATGGAGCTCTTTCCAGCAAAACATTTAAGGCTTCCACGACCAAATTCAATAGGAAGGGGGATAATGGGTCACCTTGTCTAAGACCTTTGTAAGTTTTAAACTCTTTTGTAGGAGATCCATTGATCAGAATTGCCATCGACACAGCTGAAATACATTCCTTTACCCATTGACACCACTTATTCCCGCATCCCACCTTTGTGAGTATATCAATCAAAAATCCCCAATTCACACAGTCGTAGGCCCTTTTCAAAATCAAGTTTTAGTAGAAGACCACCATGAGACTTATTCTTCCAATAATCAATGACTTCATTAGCTATTAAAACCCCATCAAGAATCTGTTTTCCCCCAATGAAAGCAGCCTGAGTTTCCCCAATTACCTTATGAAGAACTTTTCTTAATCTATTAGCTAAGACTTTAGACAAGAGCTTATACACCCAACCAACTATACTAATTGGTCTAAATTCTTTAAAAGCAGTTGGTCCATCAATCTTTGAAATTAATGCTACAAAAGTTCAGTTAATACCTGAGACGAGCTTGGCATTCGCATGGAATTCTGCAAAAAAAACTTCAAGATGAGATCTTTCATAAAGTTCCACCCCTTCTTGACAAAGGAGAAATTAAATCCATCCGGGCCAGGAGCTTTGAAGTTATTACAATCCTTGACTGCATTCATAATTTCTTCAGCTTCAAAAGGAAGTTCCAATTCTTGAGCTTCTCCACTAGATAGAACTCTAAGGAAGATTCCCCCTAAAGTACCTCTGCCAACTCTCTCTTCGTGAAAATTATTGCTAAAGAATTCCAAAGCTGCACCTTTGATTTCAATCGGATCCTCCAATAATCTACCATTGAACCTTATAGATCCCACCAAATTTCTCTTGTATCTACTATTAGCCACAATTTGAAAAAATTTAGTATTTTTGTCACCAAGCTTCAACCAATTCACTCTTGACTTCTGTCTCCAAATCGATTCCACCATTCTGTCCAGTTTCCAAAATTCAGATTTGGACTTACTCCTAAGATCTTTTTCCTCATTGTTTAGCTGTCTATCTTCTGCCAAAAGATCCAACTTATGTATCTTCTCTTCACAAGATTCAAGTACTTTGAATACATTCCCAAACTCCTCCTTATTCCATTGTTTCAATCTATCTTTAACAGCCCTTAGCTTTTTGAACAATAACGAAGCCTGCCCAACCTGTCACTTTACAATTCTCCCAAGCCTCTTCAGCAACTTTCAAGCAGTTTGGGTTGGTTAGCCAAGCATCCATAAATCGAAAAGGTCTTGGTCCCCAATCTCTACAATCATCTACAAGCATGATGGGATTGTGGTCAGAGATTGGTCTAGGGAGACCCCATTGCACCAATTTGAATCTGTCAAGGCAAGGTTGGGATAGGAGAAATCTATCCAGTCGACTATGTATTGCATGATCTTGGAAGTTAGTCCACGTGAATCTCCTGCCCTGCATTGGAATATTCATAAGCTCCATTTGATTGATAAATTCTCTGAACTCCCTCATACCCGATTTGTAGTATTACAACCAACCCTTTCACCAACTTCAATGATTTCGTTAAAATCTCCCCCTATACACCATGGCAACTGGGACCCTGCTTTAAGCTGAATCAACTCATCCCATAATTCTTTCCTCTGAGATTCCACATTCGGAGCATAAATGTTGACAAAGACGCACTGAAAATCTCCATACATAATTCCTTCCACGGTAATGAAAGATCTATGTACAGTAATACTAGTTGCCTTAAATACCTCAAAATCCCAAAGGATCAGAAGTTCACCCGAGGATCCAATAGAATTAGAGACTGCAAGTTCCACATTTGTATTACCCCAAATCTTTTGAACCATTCTTAATTCTACATTCTCCACATTTGTATTGCATGATTGTTGATTGATTTACATATTTGGAGCTGTAAAATGGACATCTTGGATTTTCAAAATAGGTTGTTGAACCACATGCCATTGAGAGATGTGTAAAGAATGGTGTGTACAAATGTAGCATGAAAATGAAAAAAATATATAAATGATTAACCATAATTTACTTTTTGCATATGTTAATTAGCTCCTCTGGCTCCTAATACAAAAGTAAAATTGAAGATGAAAAAAAAAAAACATGATTTATCGCTTAAATAAGCTAATTAAACCTCAATTTCAAATAAATGAATCTTGTCATAGCTCACTACTTTTCTAGAAAACAAGAGTGTGTAGAGTAGTCCTAATATACATCGATCCAAGATTTCTCTAGGCTTTTGTACATGATTTTCAATTTCTCTAGACTATTCTACGTACAGAGATAATGGCACTTCTTATAGAATCTTTGCTATAAATATCTAGATAGTTCACTAGATCAAAAAACAAATCACTGCCACTAGTTTAGTATCAAATGTGATCACTGATCACAGTCTTAATCGTTCAACAAGTTGGAGGTGTTTATAAAAGGGAGAGTATTTCATTAGGCTACACATAAAAGCAAATAACCCTTTTCCAAGAATCCCAAGCTATCGCTTATAATGATCATCACTCCCGAAAGCTGTAGCCAGCCCTTTCACTGCTTGCTTAGGCAGCCTGCTTCAATTCTAACTTCCATCCTCTTCTTCTTTTAAGTCGAGCTCCTTCCTCTCCTTAACTTAAGTGCCTCCTTCATACCATCCTTTTCTTCTTTAATGCTTTTCCATCTAGAGTTCTTCCCCAAAATCCATGTATGTGTGATCTTATCTTGTAATGACCGGACAGGAGTTATCAAAAAAGGAGTATTATTTGCTTACGCACATGCTACGGACACGGAGTATAAATCAAGCACACAGAATCTGTGATTAATACCCAAATAGCAATAAATATTCCTCATTTCCAAAGGAGCAAAAATGCAACGATAAATACTCCACCTAGATACCTAGCATAATGGAAGACAGAATCGCATTAACATCTTATTAGTCACTAGTCAGATGATGAATCGTATTAATAATAATACAGAATCCCACATTGCTGTATGGCTTAAAATGACGTAGTCAGATGATGTATGGGTTTGTGTATCATCAAAGCTAGAGAGGGAAGAAAGAGGACAAGTGCTTGCCTGCCATTGCTGCTGTCGTGAAGCTTTACGGACCGAGAAGAGGGACTCTGTAGGGCTACCCTAAAATCCAATTTTACGACTGTAATATTCTTTTCAGGGCTGTGTAAATAGTACCCACGGCCACGGATAATATCTAATTTATTTATTTTATACTAATTAGACACAAAAATAGGCTTACGTGTGTGGTTGTATAAAATTACAGTATTTGATAGTATTTTTGGAAGTTTGTCGTCAATTTTTTGAAATTAATCAACGTATTGTAAAAAGTACAAAAAATATGACCAGAAGTCCCAAAAGGTGCCAATTCCAATTGATTGGGACACAAGTAGGGCTGCATACGAACCGAGCAGCTCGCGAGTGGCTCGCAACTCGGCTCGTTAGTGGCTTGTTCAAGCTCGGCTTGGAAGTTAAACGAACGAGCTCGAGCCGATTTTTTCAGCTCGTTTTGTAAATGAGCCGAGTTTAAGCTAGGATAAACTCGGCTCAAGTCGGCTCGCGAGCAGGGTTATATATACTTAAATTTAGGATTTTTATTGTTATTTCATAATTTGTTCTTTCCGTTTTCACTTTCCAGTCAACCAAGGAAGGTGAGAGCACACGCACGCCAGTACACCCCCGCTCCATAGGAAAATGAAAGATATATACCTTCACAATCAAAATATTTTTGGTTGTATTAAGCCTATGCGAGAATATATATACATTTTTCGTTGGTCTGTTGAAGATCGTGAACAAACTCGAGCTCGAATCAAGCCAAGGCTCGCTCGACTCGAGCTCGACTCGTTAAGTTTTCACTGAGCTCAAGCTCGAGCTTGGGTTCGTTAAAAACTTAATAAACAAGTTTAAACATTGTAAAACTCGGCTTGGCTCGTTTGCAGCCCTAGACATAAGGCTCGGTTTGGTTTGGTTTGGTTAGTCCCAAAAGGTTCGCACAAGACGATTTTCGAAATAGATGGGTTTTTAATGTCTTTATGGTCGTTTTATTTGAACCTTTTTTTTCCTTCAATTTCAGTTCATATTTTTATACATGTTCGATTCTTCTTGTCGAGACGAATGATCAGTGTAGAGACCCGTATTTATTTTAATAAATTTAATGCGAGATTATACTATGAAATGTGAAATATGAGGTAGATATGAGTTGGGTCAATGTGAGATGACTTGTAAGTTGTGGGAGTTGACGTAATACAATAGGAGTGAAGGGGTGCAAGTGTTATTTGACCTATATAAGTCAAAAATCAGGAGCAGGAGATCCATTTTTTCTTTTTCCCTTTCTTTCTTCTTCCGGCGTCTCTCTCGGCTCTCTCCTCCCTCACCTTCTCTCTTCGATCTCATCTACTACGAGTGAGATTTCGGAAAAATCCCAAGTACTAAAGTTGTTCTACGCGACGAGAGCTTCCTATCCATCCAAGAAAATTCAAGATCGGAGCACTTCGAAGTTTCCTCCATGTTCGGGCATGCTTCTAACCTTCGAGGTAGGGATCTCCTACCTTCTTTACATGTTTAAGTGTTAGTTGGATGTACAAGAATCAAGCTAGATCATCTATTTTGAGTCTTGAATAAATCTTGAGTATGCTGAAAATTTCGTGGGTTTTGGTATTCTGTCTTTTGGGAGCTCTTCTGCTAGGAATCAATATTTGGTGTCTTCATAAAAGTTGAAGTACGTTTCGATACGAAGATTTCAGTACCAAGATCATGAAAAACCGATAATCACACAATTAGTTATGAATTTTTGAATACTGGCTGTTTTCTGGATGCGCGAATCCGTGCGTGGCTGTCTTCTTTTAACTTTCTGGGCATGATGAACATTTTGGGTGGCTTTGGGTCTTTTACAGGAGCTGCATATTTAAGTTAAGGAGAGATTGGCGTTGGAATCAAGTAATTTGGTTAAGTATACAATCTTTGGTGAATTTCTAAAGTAGGGTTGGTTGACTGGTGCGAAAATGGTTGTGAGTCGGTTTTTCTTTTAATTGTTGGGTTAACCTCCTCTCGTTTCTGAACCTGGAATTTTTACTGAGTGTAGGGCTTGTAGTGGTGCAACTTTGGGCATTGGTTTCAATATTTTTGGGTTTAAGATGAAAGAGTTATGATTTTTCAATCAATTTTACTTAACTCCCGCGTAGAATCTGACAGCACCAGCGGACTTTGGTAAAATGGACATAACTCCTAGCTCGGGACTCGAAACGATATACCGTTTGTTTTGTTAGAAACTAGACACATAGAGCTTTCTAACGATACATCATATGCATCATGGGTAGGTCCGAACAATAACAGATTTGCAACCAAAGTTGACCCAAATTCTGCCTTTGCACCTGTTTCATTGTTACGTTGAGCTATAATTGCATGGCCGTAATAAGGCTACCCGAATTCCGTGTTTGATGTATAACCTATGGATCAAAGAAAAAGAAGTATGCTTTTCAATGGTTTAAGTTTCGTGCTTGAATTCATGTTGTTTAATTGGATATGGGCTAATGTAAATGATTAACTTCGCCAATTGGACATGTGGGGATACGATGGGTTGATCTAGATGACTTGGTGTTGGATTAAAGGGATATGCATTGTTGGTGTATTGACATTGATGTTGTTTGATACTTAGAGAAAAATAAACAGTTTTTCCTCTTTATGTATTGTATCCATGGGTTGGTTTAGTATGCGTGTTTTGGTATGTGGGTGTTGCCCTATTAATGGTTTTAGTATATTAGACCCTGTTATGAAGTCGTATTGGCAAGTTTACATCATCAGTGTATATTGATTATGGGAATAGACCCGGGTCAAGCCGTGGTGACCCAAGTGCCCTGTGAATACGGGAATAGACCCGGGTAAAGCCGTGGTGACCCTGTTACTTTGTGAAAGTGGGAATAGACCCGGGTAAAGCCGCGGTGACCTACTGCTCTGCGGATTTGAGAATAGACCTGGGTAAAGCCATGGTGACTCTTTTCCGGATCGACTTAGGGAAAAGTCCCGGGAAAAGCCATGGTGACTCTAAGGGCGATGCTGGTTGTGTTGAACTAATAATGTGAATGATGCAGTAGTTCTGGTGACTAGTGGGTGAACGGGGTCCCCATGCCTAGAAACATGCTTATAAGATTTGACGCAAAGAAAGTGAATGAATGAGATTAATCACATGACATAAGAGATTGGGAATTTGTAGTTTATTTGTTACGTTATGCAATGAATCCTTCTGCATCAAGATGTTAAGTTTTAATGTGTATGGTATTTTGCAAATTTCAATCTGAAGGCAAATTATGGTTCTCATTGGTGGTATGTTTCTAATGACTGGGTTATTGATGTTTTCAAAAAGAAAAAGAAAAGAAAGGAAAATTGGTTTTTTTGAAAATCGATGATGTGAATTTGAGACAAAGTGGAATATGCGTATGAGAAACACAAAACTTGAACTTGAGTTGCCACCTTGGATCGTCTTGTATGTCAATACGTGTTTTATATTTCTTCTTTTAGACCTCCAAATCATTGTGGCTTGTTCTCCTGATATGCGGTGGGCAACTTATTCTGTGTGAGTGTATATTTGGTACGTTGTGGTGTGATGCATTGTGAGAGTTACATATAGGGTATGTGCACGTTAGACTTGTAAAGGAAATCTTAAGGTGAAGGGTTTTTGGCTTGAAGTTAACTTGAGATTTGGAATTTAATTTGGGGTTTATGGGTGAGTCTCCTTATTGTCGAGGTGTGGTATTATTTGATGTGTCATTGTTATTTCATATTCTGACTCTACATGCGTAGTGTGTATATTTTGGTGAGAGGTTGGCTAGTTATGTGAGACAAAAAAAAATGAGGGTTTTCATTAAAGAACTTAGATTAATCTTTGGGTCTTTGAAATGGAAATGAAAGGGCAGGGATTGATTTGGGTAACGCGGTAACGGTAAACTGAGATTTTTAAGAATATTGGTATGTGTGGGTGAAAGTGTCAGTGTTTGAGAAATGGAGTTAAATATTTTCCAGCGTGGGTATAGTATTTTGAGTTCCATATTTTGACAAAACAAATATGCTTTTGGAAAATGTTTTTCCTTGGGATCTGTCTTCACTTCTGCATATAATTTAGGTATGGATATCTCTACGAGCTAGTGTAGCTCACCCTATCCTTTCAGGTACTCGTCATGACACATAGCTTGGATTGCATGGAGTACAAATTGCGACGTCTCTTGAGAGCTTCATTGGTATCGTTAAGGAAGTGTTTATCATTTAGTCTAATTCATGTTATGTATTTTACTCGCAATTGAGGGTTGTACCATTTGATTAGATCATATGTAAAGCTATGTATAGACTCATCTCCTTGATTATTGTGAATCTCTTTACATGGAAGACATTTGGGAGACTTTACGTAAGAAAAAAAAAATTTGGAGCGAAGAAGAAGAAGCGACTTGATTTGCTATTTGGATTTACATGACATTTAAAGGTAAATATAGTTGAGAGAGAGACTTTTGTTTGTAGAAAATATATTATTATTTAGTTAAAAATCGGGGGCGTGACAACTTGGTATCAGAGCATTTAGGTTAGAATACTTTGAGACCGTGGGGAGGCACTAGGTCTCATGGGTCGTGTTTGCATTTAAGACACCATTTAAGTGTGTAGGGGGTGAATGACGTTCATTGTCAAAGTGATTTTTGCATTTATCTTTACGTGATTGGCGTAGTCATGTTGACCCTTGTATGGGGAATAAGAGAACCTGATCTATATTTTATGTCCTGTTCAATGTTTGACTAATGTGCGGTTTATGTGAATGAAGAGTTTAGGTGATCACTTGTCTACCAATTACATGCTCATGTACTTCGTGCTATGTGGAATATATGCTTATGAGATCTTTCCTGCTTGAAAGTTGTATGTCTGCATCTTTGGTGTGCTGCGTGCTCTAGAATTGTGGGCTTAGCTATGGGATTGGTTTGGGTTGTGATAATGATATAGCATTTGATTTGGATATGAGTTCGTGAAATCTTATGGGGTTGATGACTGAGCATGATCTTTTCTTTAGATGAAATACAAATGGAATGTGAAGTGTTGGATTAATCGGTCATTTATGTGATAGACCTGGTGAGTAATAGACAAATCATTACAAGAAAGGTAAGGTGAGAATTGTGGAGTTAATTTGGGTCTTGGAGTTACGCTGTTTTAGCCATTTTGTATATGGGTTCATGAAGTTTGGTTGACAAAGAAAACTTAAAGGTTTGAAAGTACTTTTGGTGTTTTCCCTATGAATGGTATAAACATGCGGTTAGTCATCAATTTTATTTGCTAAAAAAAAAAAAATTGGAGGATCTACTTCCGGATATTCAGCTTGAAGAACGGCTGGCCACCGTGACTTCGGAATTGAATATCTAGAGTAGAAGTTCTTTAAAAAAAAAAAGGGGGAATTTAGTTTCTGCTAGAGAACTGGATAAGGATAGATCATGTGACGCTATAGTTAAAGATTTGTATCTCTTTGTCGATTTTATGCTTTTAAACATGGCATTATTCTGTTGTGAAGGGTATGCATGTTCAAGTAGCTCAGTTTGTTTTGCCTTCTGTAAGTACGTGTCCTTGTACCTTATTAAGAATTGAGAGCAATGGAGTAAAATGGTTAAACTCTTTTTGAATTGAAATGCTTTCTATTTTTCTCATGAGATTAAGTTAGTACATGTGTCCCTAAAATTAAGTGATATTAGAGTATGATTTGGTGATGTTGTTTTGATTAACTAGGACTCTAGCGTGAACCTATGATTGATGTTAGTCTCATGTTGATTCTACATCGAAGAAAATGTTGAAATGAAAGGTTAGGCCTTGAAAGGAAAGCTCGGATATGTAGAACAAAATGGGGTTATTCTGGTGCAAGGATTTTGAGTTGCAAAGAAAAGGAAAAGAGGAATCCATGTGGGTAATGAATGATGAGATAGAAGAAAGTATTCGGACTTGATTTTATTGTGATCGGTGTAGGTTTCTTGAATCTAGATTTCATGGTGGTTAACTTATCGAACCTTCCCTGATGTTGCGCTATTTGTTGTGACTGTTGTGTTGTGTGATTCAGTTGTTTCATGACTTGTTGACTTGGATATAAATTTCGAGGACGAAATTTCTTTAACGAGGGTAGAATGTAGAGACCCGTATTTATTTTAATAAATTTAATGCGAGATTATACTATGAAATGTGAAATATGAGGTAGATATGAGTTGGGTCAATGTGAGATGACTTGTAAGTTGTGGGAGTTGACGTAATACAATAGGAGTGAAGGGGTGCAAGTGTTATTTGACCTATATAAGTCAAAAATCAGGAGCAGGAGATCCATTTTTTCTTTTTCCCTTTCTTTCTTCTTCCGGCGTCTCTCTCGGCTCTCTCCTCCCTCACCTTCTCTCTTCGATCTCATCTACTACGAGTGAGATTTCGGAAAAATCCCAAGTACTAAAGTTGTTCTACGCGACGAGAGCTTCCTATCCATCCAAGAAAATTCAAGATCGGAGCACTTCGAAGTTTCCTCCATGTTCGGGCATGCTTCTAACCTTCGAGGTAGGGATCTCCTACCTTCTTTACATGTTTAAGTGTTAGTTGGATGTACAAGAATCAAGCTAGATCATCTATTTTGAGTCTTGAATAAATCTTGAGTATGCTGAAAATTTCGTGGGTTTTGGTATTCTGTCTTTTGGGAGCTCTTCTGCTAGGAATCAATATTTGGTGTCTTCATAAAAGTTGAAGTACGTTTCGATACGAAGATTTCGGTACCAAGATCATGAAAAACCGATAATCACACAATTAGTTATGAATTTTTGAATACTGGCTGTTTTCTGGATGCGCGAATCCGTGCGTGGCTGTCTTCTTTTAACTTTCTGGGCATGATGAACATTTTGGGTGGCTTTGGGTCTTTTACAGGAGCTGCATATTTAAGTTAAGGAGAGATTGGCGTTGGAATCAAGTAATTTAGTTAAGTATACAATCTTTGGTGAATTTCTAAAGTAGGGTTGGTTGACTGGTGCGAAAATGGTTGTGAGTCGGTTTTTCTTTTAATTGTTGGGTTAACCTCCTCTCGTTTCTGAACCTAGAATTTTTACTGAGTGTAGGGCTTGTAGTGGTGCAACTTTGGGCATTGGTTTCAATATTTTTGGGTTTAAGATGAAAGAGTTATGATTTTTCAATCAATTTTACTTAACTCCCGCGTAGAATCTGACAGCACCAGCGGACTTTGGTAAAATGGACATAACTCCTAGCTCGGGACTCGAAACGATATACCGTTTGTTTTGTTAGAAACTAGACACATAGAGCTTTCTAACGATACATCATATGCATCATGGGTAGGTCCGAACAATAACAGATTTGCAACCAAAGTTGACCCAAATTCTGCCTTTGCACCTGTTTCATTGTTACGTTGAGCTATAATTGCATGGCCGTAATAAGGCTACCCGAATTCCGTGTTTGATGTATAACCTATGGATCAAAGAAAAAGAAGTATGCTTTTCAATGGTTTAAGTTTCGTGCTTGAATTCATGTTGTTTAATTGGATATGGGCTAATGTAAATGATTAACTTCGCCAATTGGACATGTGGGGATACGATAGGTTGATCTAGATGACTTGGTGTTGGATTAAAGGGATATGCATTGTTGGTGTATTGACATTGATGTTGTTTGATACTTAGAGAAAAATAAACAGTTTTTCCTCTTTATGTATTGTATCCATGGGTTGGTTTAGTATGCGTGTTTTGGTATGTGGGTGTTGCCCTATTAATGGTTTTAGTATATTAGACCCTGTTATGAAGTCGTATTGGCAAGTTTACATCATCAGTGTATATTGATTATGGGAATAGACCCGGGTCAAGCCGTGGTGACCCAAGTGCCCTGTGAATACGGGAATAGACCCGGGTAAAGCCGTGGTGACCCTGTTACTTTGTGAAAGTGGGAATAGACCCGGGTAAAGCCGCGGTGACCTACTGCTCTGCGGATTTGAGAATAGACCTGGGTAAAGCCATGGTGACTCTTTTCCGGATCGACTTAGGGAAAAGTCCCTGGGAAAGCCATGGTGACTCTAAGGGCGATGCTGGTTGTGTTGAACTAATAATGTGAATGATGCAGTAGTTCTGGTGACTAGTGGGTGAACGGGGTCCCCATGCCTAGAAACATGCTTATAAGATTTGACGCAAAGAAAGTGAATGAATGAGATTAATCACATGACATAAGAGATTGGGAATTTGTCGTTTATTTGTTACGTTATGCAATGAATCCTTCTGCATCAAGATGTTAAGTTTTAATGTGTATGGTATTTTGCAAATTTCAATCTGAAGGCAAATTATGGTTCTGCGTTGGTGGTATGTTTCTAATGACTGGGTTATTGATGTTTTCAAAAAGAAAAAGAAAAGAAAGGAAAATTGGTTTTTTTGAAAATCGATGATGTGAATTTGAGACAAAGTGGAATATGCGTATGAGAAACACAAAACTTGAACTTGAGTTGCCACCTTGGATCGTCTTGTATGTCAATACGTGTTTTATATTTCTTCTTTTAGACCTCCAAATCATTGTGGCTTGTTCTCCTGATATGCGGTGGGCAACTTATTCTGTGTGAGTGTATATTTGGTACGTTGTGGTGTGATGCATTGTGAGAGTTACATATAGGGTATGTGCACGTTAGACTTGTAAAGGAAATCTTAAGGTGAAGGGTTTTTGGCTTGAAGTTAACTTGAGATTTGGAATTTGATTTGGGGTTTATGGGTGAGTCTCCTTATTGTCGAGGTGTGGTATTATTTGATGTGTCATTGTTATTTCATATTCTGACTCTACATGCGTAGTGTGTATATTTTGGTGAGAGGTTGGCTAGTTATGTGAGACAAAAAAAAATGAGGGTTTTCATTAAAGAACTTAGATTAATCTTTGGGTCTTTGAAATGGAAATGAAAGGGCAGGGATTGATTTGGGTAACGCGGTAACGGTAAACTGAGATTTTTAAGAATATTGGTATGTGTGGGTGAAAGTGTCAGTGTTTGAGAAATGGAGTTAAATATTTTCCAGCGTGGGTATAGTATTTTGAGTTCCATATTTTGACAAAACAAATATGCTTTTGGAAAATGTTTTTCCTTGGGATCTGTCTTCACTTCTGCATATAATTTAGGTATGGATATCTCTACGAGCTAGTGTAGCTCACCCTATCCTTTCAGGTACTCGTCATGACACATAGCTTGGATTGCATGGAGTACAAATTGCGACGTCTCTTGAGAGCTTCATTGGTATCGTTAAGGAAGTGTTTATCATTTAGTCTAATTCATGTTATGTATTTTACTCGCAATTGAGGGTTGTACCATTTGATTAGATCATATGTAAAGCTATGTATAGACTCATCTCCTTGATTATTGTGAATCTCTTTACATGGAAGACATTTGGGAGACTTTACGTAAGAAAAAAAAAATTTGGAGCGAAGAAGAAGAAGCGACTTGATTTGCTATTTGGATTTACATGACATTTAAAGGTAAATATAGTTGAGAGAGAGACTTTTGTTTGTAGAAAATATATTATTATTTAGTTAAAAATCGGGGGCGTGACAATCAGTGTTCAAGAATTTTAATACAAAGCTAAACAAATTATTATAATATGTTAATAACCAATACATCTTAAGTTGATTTTAAGCCCACAAGCGATGGACTTATTTTTTCTACGAGCAAACGGCCATTTGGTGGGCGAAAAGGATTTTGGGGAATAAGGTAGAAGGGAGATAAGAAATGGGATACGTTATAAGGGTGTAGGGGGCCAAATTTTCCTCAGTTCATAAGGTCCAAAGGGGGTACCATCATATCTCGGAAGGACCATGAGGTGTTATCTTTGTTCTTATTTCTTGGGACTTTTATTTATTATCTTACCAAAAACACATCATTACAGCCAAACGATTTCAACAAGTAAAGTATTATCCCACAAGTATTGCCGAACATTTGTCTTAAGTACATTCGGGGGCTCTTTGTCTCGCTCGGCAATTCCTATTATCGCTCGGCCGTTATTATCGTCATTCGGCCGTTATTATCGTCGTTTGGCCGGTATTATCGTCGTTCGGCAGTTATTATTGTCGTTCGGCAGTTATTTTTGTCGTTCGGCAGCTCTTCTTATCGCTCGGCAGCTCTTTGACCGCTCGAAGGTTCTTTATGTTGCTCGGAGTACTTCACCAGCTCGACGGACATCTTTATTGTTCGGTAAAATATACGGTCGCTCGCTATTGCTCGGAACGTATTGCCATTGCTCGGTACGTGGACGCGGCAAGTTGTGACCTTCTAGAAGTTTCTAGAAACTTCCTTTGCACTTTTTACCTAACTAAACCTTAAATTTCCTAACTTTCCATTTATAGAAACTTTCTACTAATAGCCTTTACTTAGTCATTAAGTTTCATTCACTTTTCTCTATATAAGCAAGGGCTCTCCCCCTCACCTAAGGTACACACAACTCTCCTCTCCTACATAAACGGCTTCTATTCCTTGCTTTATGTTTTGATTTATCTTCCCCGGGTACTAACTAGCTCGTCGGAGGCTCTACCCGGAGGAACCCCCCTCCGGTTTGCAGGTGCGATGTACTACGCCGACGATGGGGTTCAAGCAGGAGCTATGCTATGGGATAAATCATCAGAGAACGCCAAAGTCAGATTTTCACGCCCGCACAAAGGGAGAATTAGTAATGAATGAATAATTAAGAATGGCGTTTGTTTGGTAGTTGCCGAGTTGAATGGATGGATAAGGGTGCATAAATAAAAAATAGTGTGAGAGCTTACTTTTAGTTATCCCTGTAATGGGAATACAATAAGGGGTCCCATACAAAAACAGTTTAGAGAGGTTTTGAGGGGGAAAGTGGGAATTACCCGGACAAAGGTAATGATTTGGGGTGGGCTGGGTTTCGCCTATTCGCCGAATAAGCAGTTTGGGTGTGAAGGGAGTAACCAAACAGCGAATAAGAGTGATCCCGGTTTAATTTATGTCCTTATTCCCTCCCGTCTCCGCCCACTGAATAGGCTGTGTATGGGTCTCTATTTTCAAGTGAATTATTGTTATTATTATTATTATTATTAACACAGAGTGTCCCCGGGTGAATTTGCGCACACCAGGGGACTAAATCTCTACGGTGACCACCAGCTTTTGCTAACCCAAGGGTTTTTACGCATGGGTGGCCCCAAGATTTTTTCGCAGTGCGGGAAATCGAACTTGGGATCTCGGGATGGTAAACCCCTCCGTTCTGGCCAATGACCTACTGTACTACCCGGCCCCTCGGGTTAAGTGAATTTTTTTTCATTGTTGTTTAGGAATAGATAAGAGTATTTAGGATGCATTTTGTGACAGTTTCATTTTCAGTTTTTTTTTTTTTTTAAACACCACAATCGTGTTTGTAGAAATCGAAAACATGTTTGGTAATTAAACTTTTCGTAAAACGTGCTGATCAAAAAATATATATATTAAACAGTATAAATAAAAAGTAACATAACACGTCTTTGGTATTATAAATTGATTTCTTTATCTGTCGTCCCTCAAATGGAATTAATGGAACGAGAGAATGTGCACAAGCAATCTATTTTCAAGGATAAATGAGAAACCTTGACTTTTTTTTAAACGCCAGAAACCATGACTTTTAGTACTACACAAGCGTTATACCCGTTTGATGCGCGGGATAATCAACAAATTTTGTATGGGCTCGATATTTTGTAGTGCGAGCGGCAAAAATTATGTGGTAGAAAGATAAATGAGGCTGCCATGTGACAATGCCCATGGGACATTGAATAATGTTTCCCCAATTCCCCCAAAATCTCTCTCCCCTTTCTCTCACCCCCTCCCCATGTTCTCCCAATTTTAAAACTTAAAAGAAAAATTAAAAAAAAATTAAGAATTAGGAGTTAGAAGCTTATGAGACTTCAACACATTTCTATAATATATTATATAGATATACCAAGTATGCGTAATAAGACAGCCAAAGTAGGCAGAACATATTTTACCATTTTCGGATAAAAAATTAAAGTGCTTTTGTCCATAACTTTAAAAATCTCAACTAATTTTTTAATTTGCTGTGAAACAATTAAAAATTATGCACGAAAAATACTCCCTTTTTAAATTAATAAAAAGTGTACAAATATATACAGGAACTGAGGTCTGTGAAAGCGCATCACGCATGCTAAGGGGCTGTTTGATAAAACTGAAAACTGAAATTGAAAGCTGAAAAATTAAGTACTGAAAACTAAATGCTGAAATTTTTAAGCTGAAAAACTGTTTGATAAATATATTAAGTACTGAATTTAAAAAAAATGATGAATTAATTTTGTTCCAATTCTCTCTTAATTTCTAACGGTCACAATATAATTTTGGTAATGGTGGTGGAGTGGTGGAGGTGGTAGGAGTGGTGGTGTAGTGTTGGTAGTGGTGGTGGTGGTGGTGGTGGTGGTGTGGTGGCGGTGGTGTAGTGATGGCAGTGGTGGTGGAGTGGCGGTGGTGGTGATGATTGTGATGATGATGGTTGTAGGAGCGGTGGTGGTGGTGGTGGTGGTGGTGGTGGTGGAGTAGTGGAGCTGGTGGTGGTGATGGTAGTGGTGGTGGTGATGGTTGTGGTGGTGGAGTTGGTGGTGGTGGTAGTGGTGGAGCGGTGGTGGAGCTGGTGGTGGTGATGTGGTGAAGGAGGAGTGGTGGTAGTGGTAGTGGTGGTGGTGGTGGTGGAGTGGTGGAGGAGGAGTGGTGGTAGCGGTGGTGGTGAAGTGGTGAAGGAAGTGGTGGTGGTGGAGTGGTGGTAGCCGTGGTGGTGGTGGTAATGGAGGAAGTGGTGGTGGTGGTGGTGGAGTTGGTTGTGGTGATGTGGTGGTGGTGGTATTGGTGAGGTGGTGGAGGAGTGGTGGAGGAGGAGGAGTGGCGGTAGTGAAGGTGGTGGTGGTGGTGGAGTGGTGGTGGTGATGGTGGTGGAGTGGTGGCGGTGTGGGTGGGAGTGGTTGTGGTGGTGGTATGATGGTTGAATGTAAGTATACAAAAATTCAGCAATGTTTTTCAACTTTTTGGCCTATATTTTAAGTGGTACTTAATTTGTTAAGTAATGAAAAATGTGGTTATCAAACCTACTCAATCACTTATTACTTAATTGATTCAGTATTAGGTGCTGAATTTAGATTATCAAACAAGCCCTAAGTCATTGACATAAAAATTATGACCAATCGAATACCATTAACTACTTGATTAATTCGACCTATCTTACACAATATTTTCAGATTCATTCTACTAGTCTAACTTTTTTTCCATATGTATGTGCACGATCATATAATTACCGTCGCAACCCGAACTTAGCCAATTTGTCTGCTACCACATTCGCCCCTCTTCGGACAAAAGTAATTAAACTCGCAGCTCACAGATGATATATGCTGTTCTGACATCTTCGATGATCACATCCACCCCCGGTGGGCACGTCGCCTTGATGCCCGGCCAGAATTTGCGCTAACTGGTGCGAATCCCCCTCAACCAAAATTCTATCCAGAAAAATGCTACGATACACACCCCCGTTTTTGACCAATCAATCCATTGCCCTATCAACTACTGGCTATTCCTAATAGCTAATGCCATGTTTGGGAGAAATTTTTCAATACCGGGTAGATACTACGTAACCGTGCCCACATGGTGCATGCTTGGCACATTCAGGATGTCCAAACCAAACCAAACTGAGCCTTAAGTCCCAATCACTTGGGATCGGCTACATGAATTTTTTTTCTCCATTGAGCTCTGTCAAGAGCCATTTGTGCACATAAACCTACTCGACTCATATCGTTGCGTACCACAGCATCTAAAGTCAATTTAGGTCTACTCCTCCCCGTAGCATTGCTACCCAAAACTATCATATCCGCTCTCTTAACTACTGCATCTCCTGGTCTACGGTAGACATACCAAAACCATCTTAGCCTATTTTCCCTCAACTTCTCTTATATGGGTGCTACACCTACCATCTCCCGAACCGTTTCATTTCTAATCATGTCTCTTCTAGTCTTACCACACATCCACCTCAACATTCTCATTTCTGTTACACTCATCTTGGTCACATGTTGTTTCTTAATAGGCCAACATTCTGTCCCGTAAAACATCGCTGGTCTGATGGCAGTTCCATAAAATTTTTCCTTTAATTTTATGAGTACCCTCTTGTCACACAGTACACCAGTAGCGCTCCTCCACTTGAGCCACCCCACTTGAATCCTATGAGTCATATCATCGGCAATCTCTCCATCCCTACTAATGATTGATCCTAAGTATTTAAAATGAACACTCTTAGGTATCTCCTGGTCTTGGATCATCACTCTTTCTTCGTGCGCACTGCTGGTACCACTAAACTTGTTCACCATATACTCAGTTTTACTCCTACTTATACGAAAACCCTTTAACTCTAGTGCTTCCCTCCAAATTTCTAGTTTCGTATTAACACCTCTAGTGGATTCATCTATGAAGATAATGTCATCTACAAACATCATACACCATGAGATATCCTCCTGGAATTGTCTAGTCAATTCATCCATAACTAAAGCAAAAAGGTACGGGTTCAAGGCTGACCCTTGATGCAATCCTACAATGATTGGGAATTCACTCGTTTCCCCTACTGGTGATCGAATGGTAGTGACGGCACCCTCATACATGTCTCTAATCACTTCGATATACCCTTTGGTCACTCCCTTTCTCTCCAGAACCCACCATATGATGTCTCTAGGCACCTTATCATAAGCCTTTTCTAAGTCTATAAAAACCATATGGAGATCCTTCTTCTTTGCTCTATGTTTTTCTACCATTCTCCTTAATAAGTAGATATCTTCCATGGTTGATCTACCAGGCATGAACCCAAACTGTTTCTCTAACACCGTAGTCACCACCCTCAAGCAATGCTCAATAACTCTTTCCCACAGCTTCATCGTATGACTCGTCAATTTAATACCTCTATAATTGTTGCAACTTTGGATATCCCATTTATTCTTATAGATAGGTATTAGAGTGCTCCTTCTCCATTCGTCGGGCATCTTCCTCGTCATAATAATCTTGTTAAACAATTTCGTCAACCAAGTCACCCCCAGGTCACCTAGGCTTTTCCACGCTTCAATAGGGATACCATCTGGTCCTAAGGCCTTACCCGATTTCATCCTTTTCAAAGCTTTGACTACTTCGAACTGTTGTATTCTCCGATAAAATTCATATTCTGTATTCTCTCCAGGTTCATACTCTTCCTCCCCCCCAAAGCCTCCTTCATGTTTCTCATTTAACAACTTCTCGAAATACGACTTCCATCTATCTTTGATCACCTCCTCCTTTACCAACACCACCGAATCAATATTTTTTATACGCTTAACTTGAGAAACATTTTTAGCTCTCCTTTCTCGCAACTTGGCAAGTTTATAAATAATTTTTTCTCCATCTTTACTATCGAGTCTAGCGTAGAAATTCTCATAGGCTTCCGACTTAGCATCCCTAACAGTTTTCTTAGCTTCCTTGCTAGCTTGCTTATAACCCTGGAAATTTTCCTCAGTCCGGTCCTTTTGCCACTTTTTAAAGCACTCCTTCTTGGTTTTTACCTTGGTTTAAACCTCGTCATTCCACCACCATGTCTCCTTAGAAATTGGACCTTTTCCCTTCGACTCCCCGAGAACTTCTCTCGATATTCTTTTAATACCGTCAGCTATGATATTCCACATATTGTCACTATCTCCTTCCACTCCCCACTGTACTTCTTGGGACATTCTTTCCTTGAATACCTCTAGTTTCTCCCCTCTTAGGCCCCACAATTTAGTTCGTGGGCATCTAATTTCCTTTCTCCTTATAATATTCCCCTTGAGACTAATATCTAACACCAAAAGTCTATGTTATGCCACTAAACACTCTCCGGGGATAACCTTACAATCCTTACATGTCAAGCGGTACGCACCTCTAGCGAGAAAGTAGTCAATTTGGCTTCTATTGGCTCCACTCTTAAAGATAATTAAGTGCTTTTCTCTCTTCCTATAAAGGGTATTTCCCACTATAAGGTCAAAAGCTACTGCAAAATCTAAAATCCTCCAACCACCTTCGTTAAGGTCACCAAAACCGAAGCCACCATGCACTTTCTCATACCCTTGCTTGTGCACTCTCACATGGCCATTGAAATCGCCTCCTATAAATAGCTTCTCCCCAAAAGGTATATCTTGAACCACGTCATCCATCTGCTCCCAGAATTGCTCTTTAGTGAGATCATCCAAACCAATTTGGGGTGCGTAAACACTAATAATATTAACTATACTCCCTCCAATCATAAGCTTAACTAAAATAATCCGATCTCCTTTTCTCGTGACTGTAACTACCGAATCTTTCAGGTGTTTATCTACTACGATACCTACTCCATTTCTATGTCTATTCTTACCCATATAGTAGAGCTTATAACCTGTGTTCTCTATTTCCCTAGCTTTCTCCCCTACCCACTTAGTTTCCTGAAGGCAAGCTATACTAATCTTCCTCCTAAGCATGGTGTCAACTAGCTCCCTAATCTTACCCGTCAATGTCCCTATATTCCAAGTTGCTAAACGAATCCTATAATCCTGGGCTAGCTTCTTTACCCGTGCTCGTCCAGGTACACACGGGAACCCTTGCTCACTTATCACCACACCCGGGCGCCGGTGTGGCACCCCTTGCTCATTTTTCGAAGCACCTGAAGGCAGGCACAACGCGTCGCTTAAAGGGAACGCCCTAGCATGTTTCGTTATCATATTTGAATTCATGTCATAGAGATCTGACGGATTTTTTTACATGCTGACTGTCAGCTACCTAACGCACAACCCTCCTCCTTTATCCGGGCTTGGGACCGGCTGGAGAATAAAGATAAAGCTCTAAGCACAAACCAGGCGGAGTTGTTCAGGATGTCCAAAAGTGTATTATATAGGCCAGCCTTTTTTTTCATAATTTTTTTTGTCATGTAGAAATTGTTTACTTCTCTAGCTATTGCTTTAATAAATTGGGGGGAAAAACAAAGTTCAAAGACAAATTTAATGAACCCAGTGGGATATTACGAAACATGAGGCGGCATAAATTAAGGAAAATCAAGCTTTGTTTTTTATGCAAATTCTGTTTGTAAAAGGGGGAAAACCTAACAGTAAACCGAAGAAAGAAAAGGGGGGCGACTATGGGAATTAGTTTCATGTTCGTTATGTAATACAGCCATTTGTGTTTTTTGTTTTCTTCTTCATCTTAGATATGCGATCATGTTATTATATGTCTTCGTGCTGGTACAAAATCAATTTTCTGGAGGTGGAGTTATGGTTTCATTCCCTCGTTTTCAAACCTGTGGAGTGTTAGGATTTTGATGGAATATGGAATATGGAATATGCGAGTTGTTTGTTCTAGTCTTTATGGGGCATTAGAATGTATTTTCTTATCTTATTACCTATAAGTCTAGAAAAACGCTCCCTCTTGTTCTATATTCAAGGAACGTGCCAGCATATGATGTTTAGTTACCGAATAATGCAGGTGTGGGTTGGTGGCTTCCTGTTACGTACTCTGGTAGCAGGATTACCACCACGGTTGTCGTGGTCTTGAGTTTGCTATACTCTTCTGTCAGTTTATGTTGTGGTTGTGTTTTTGTTGTTGATGTGTATGGTGTGGTCTGCATGCTTGTGGCTTTGTATTGTTGGAAGTACAAGATAGTTGAATTTCTAATTTTATGTACTTTTTTTGGTACTTGTAAATTACCTCCTGATGATTTTTCAAACCACAAAAATATAAATTCAAGGAACATTTTGTAAAATTTTCCGGTAACGATTCTTTACCCAATTCACAAACAGAGAAACAAGTTATTCTTGCACTTCTTAGTCTCGATTCCCATGCAAAGAATGGTTGTCAAGGCATGAGCTGATCATAATGAAAATACTGAGGGACCGTTTGAAGCACTTCTGTATTAAGTCATGCATGTGCTTTCTAGTAGAGTGTTTTAATTTGCCATATGTGCCCTAGTTGGGTGTCTTTTCCTGAAAACACGTGAGGTTGCTTGGTTTGATTTTCGGGCTTGGCATTAATCTTTACCCCCACCCTCCTTTCCAGTTGTTTATAATGGAAGCACAAGCAATATAAACTCATTTTAGCTGTTTGTAAGTTCTTATTGACTTACCAACGCAGACTACGTCATTTGGTGGGTTAGGACTGTGAAGTGTTGCCTTCCCGGACAGATGCTTTTGATGGGTGGATGCCACAATTTTGCGGACACGATTTAAATATGACTTAACAGTGCCTAATTGCATTAGATGTCTGGGTTATACGAGTTTTAAGCGCTGAACAGCTCTCCATGCGAGGTTTCTTTTTCTAGAAAGTTGTGAGTATTTCACAGCATGACTCCATGTTCACGGTATGTGTGGCTCTTTCTATGTATCCCAGTTTGTGAGCTATCAAATTTTCAGCATTTCTTGATGGGTTTTGTGTCCATCGATGCCTTCTTTTTATCTTTCTGGTCCTGTTTTTCAAGTTTGCTTTGGTCATGATCGGTACCTCTTTGACTTCTTTCTGATCTTGTTTACAGGTGCATTTCACGTTATGTGTTATCTTGTTTCTGTGTTTCAGATATTGACTTTTTCCGTATGTCAAGTAATTTTGAACAATTTGATTGTACGATACAGAATACTACTCCCTCCGTTCCATATTGATAGTCCACCATGAAAAGTCGTGTCATTTTTCAAATAAAAAAATCAACTACTTCCGTGTATAATTTTTTGAATTTTTTCGCACCAAATTAAAGTACTAATCGAGATCTTTAATACGGTGCGAAAAAATTTGAAAAATTATGCACGGAATTAGTTAATTTTTTGATTTGAAAAGAGGCAAGAGAAAGACAGTGGGACTGTCATTTTGCTAGTCTGCTTTCTGTCATTATTCAAGGAGTGGGTAGGCAAATTAAGTTGGTTGAATTTGGAACTGTTTCTTTTGAGATTGGCCTAGTTGATGTCAGTTCATGTTTAAAATAAGGAAGAAAGCTTTAGTTATTTTTATTTGCGTACCTAGGTAGAATGGTAACTAACACATAGGATATAAGATGAAAAAAGGTCCCCAACATTATTTATGTTATGTTTAAAACATACTCTCCTTTTGTACTTTTTACTTGAAGCATCATAATTTCAGCTTACCTCCACCTAAATTGGTTATCTTTGAAGGTATGGGATCACCCAGTGATTTGGTTGAATATACCTATGAAACTCTGGATTCTATCACCGGGGGATTCAGTGCAGAAAACAAAATTGGGAGTACCAAATATGGAGAACTGTTCAGGGGGGAAATTGACCAAGGTATGGAGACGCAAGAAGTTTTGGTAAAAATATTTGTACATCCCTCGAGTGTGGGAAAATGCCCGAGATTTTCGGCCCGCCCAGATCTTCAACAGTCTAGATTGGAAGTATGTTGCTCAAAAAACTTCCTTTGATTTATTGAGATATTATTTTGATGGATTTTTTCTCTTCTAACATTATGTTCGATTTCATATGCTGAAATCAAGTTACTGACTGATTCAGTCATGTGTCAGCATCCAAACATGGTAAAGTTGTATGGATACTGCTGTGAAAATGGACGGTTTGGTGTTGTATATGACTTGAAACCAGTGGATACTGTTCATAACCTAGTTCTTCAAGGTGATCTAATTTTCTTTACTTAATTGCTGTAAGCATGCCACGTCGTAGTCAGAGGTCGGACCAGAATTATTGAGATAGAAGTAAAAAGATCTTGGTCCTTATAGAGAACCACTTTGATTGACAATTTTGGATAACAGTTGGGGCATTAAGACATTGGGACAATCTAGAAAAAGTGGCCTTGCCAGTATTGTATTCTAACTAGCTGTCTTATGTTTCCAGATGATTTCAAATGGCTGGCATGAATCAAGGTGGCGCTTGAATTTGCATTCCTCTTTGAATGTTTGCATGGTGAAGAACTCTTGCTTCGGAATACTGACGCAGCTCATTTGATAGTTGACGAGGTAAGCCTTGGTGCTTACTTCTATCTCTTTTGGACGCTTCTAAGAATGGTAGTTCAAGCCTGAATATTATCTTGCGTGCAGGCTTTTAGTCCAAGATTATTGGACTTCAGTCTGCTTGTTGGAGGAGTATATGTATCCCCTCCACGAAACCAGAACAATGTTCGGCTAAAATAATTGTTTTGGCTTGTTGAAACCTTGAAACATGAATCGACACCTTTAGAGAGCTTTGAGAGAGGCACCAATGTAGTTGTTTTGAAAAGAAGAGATAGAGGAACTAGGGAGAGTGGAGAATGCTCAGACTGAGGATAAGGTGAACTAGAGCACGACAATCATAGGTCTCTTCTATGAATAACCAGAATGGGCGTTTCAAACAAAAGTGGGTGATGGGTTATGACTTATGAGAAGTTAGAAGAGCTGAAGAGGGATTCTGGTTGAAGCAGGGGATTGCGATTTCTATAACACTTTTGGTTCCTTCCAAGGATACATAATCCTGTTATGCTTTCATAGTTGTATACGGAGTATTTTTTAAAGCAACCATATATGCTTGGCCATAGTGAAAAAATTAATCCGTATAATTTATGTAACAGATAGTATAAACCTCGCAAAATTTGAAAGATTGTTCAATTGGTAGCCAAATAGCAATTGACCCCAAACCAATGTACCTTAATTATCGGATGGGCATTCACCACATTCCATTCCAGCATTTATGCCATCTGACCAAACAGACGCTTATTATGTTGATGGTCAAACTTGTACATGAAAGCCTTAGGGCTTACCCTTTCTCATGAGGATTGAAAGGCCTGGTCCTCTGCTTTTTCATTTGATGGTGGTCCATTTATGGTTAAGGTCAAGAAATAGTTCCATAATAAAGGCGCAATAGGACCTTCCCATTTTTTCTCTCTACGGGTAACCCTCTACAAATCCTTCTCTTTATCCATCCTCCAACAAATACTACTTTGCAAATACAGTAATCAAATGGTGTTGTTTTAAAACCCACTTAAATAATTTATCAAGAAAAAACGGAGGAAGATAGGAGAGTGGCTATTGAGCATGTCAGTCTTGGGAGAGGCTCTTGTCCAGTTTGCTAATGTTTAGATTGGTCCAGGTTTAGGGTATGGTGATACCTCAGCAGTGATCGCATTAAAGTCATCCCAAAATCAGCTTGATTGGACTATGATAAATTTGGGACTGTAAATGAACCGAGCAGCTCGGCTCATTAACTCTCGGCTCAGCTTGTTTGCAACCCTAAATTGATAATAACATCAATAAATTACCTTTGTGGAAGGGAAAAATTGATGGTCTGAGTTTAATACCATATTAGCCGTCATTTTTTTCTTCCGTTGTTAAGTTGCTTTTGTCCATGGTTGATTTTCTGGGGTGTAAAATAAGGTGAACAGAACTGACAAGCTGACTATGTTCCTGAGCCCAGGGAGATACAAGCTAGATAGGTGCCTCTCCCGTCTTGCTTGTATCATCTGCCTGTATACCTTCACCTTTGTCATAAAATCTTTCCACAATTTTGGTTCATCAATGACGTCGCAATCACTTTTTACAGCAGTTAAATGGATTTCTCCAATCTGTCTTTGCATTCTTGCTTCATGTTTTGTATTCTTTTTTGGCTAGTCAAATTTACTTCACTTTTAGGAATTTTATATGCATGTATATAATGAAGTATTTGTTGCCTTCTGTTCAGACACAGAAGGTTAAGATTCTTATGATATCAAGCCTTTCCTTCGCTGAGAGTTTGGACCCCTTTCTCGTTTTCTTTCTTTCTTCCCTAACTTTTGTGTGTGTGCGCTTGCGTATATGCAAATGTAAACATGGCAATAGTTTGAGCAGATGTTATGTTTGGAAAACATATTTTCAGGTAACTGGTCAGACAAGACAGATGTTTTCGCATATGGTATTGTTCTCCTGGGGCTAATAGCCAAAAGAAGAGCGTATGATACAAGTTTAGATTCCCGGCGGGGGATGAATGATGGTAATACTACTTATTACTGGGCCTTGAAAGAGTACAACGCACACTCTCAGTCTAAGGTTTGGGGAAAGTTCAAGAAAAGAAAGCCCAAGTCGCTTGTGCACAAAAGCTTCGAGATGGATCTATATTTTGATGCGGGTGATGGGATCACAATCACGAAACTGGCGATGGATTGTGTAGGTGATGATCCAAAGCAACGGCCGACAATGAAACAAGTCGTTTGCTGTCTGCGAGAACTAAATGCTGTTCGGTTTTACGGGCACATAATTGGCATCCCTGGTGAGATGTTTGAAGGTACTGGGTGCTAATGTGCTATCATACAGCTATCGGTTAGAATACTGCAGTCATCAGTCGTTCCCCACGAGATGTTTCATTGTATTTTGTTTCCGCATTATGGGAGAGTTCTGTAGGCAGTACTCCTCATGTTGAATTACGTAATTTCTTTTCTTTCACTGTCTCACGATTTCTTCTACTCTGTGTTGTCTATCTATTTGTGTGAAAATGGAAATGGAAAGGGTGAAATGACAAACATCGGTGTGGTTGCCCTTAGAGGTCTATCCCGTCATTCATTAGGGGAGACACAATTAAAGTCGGAGAAATGCCGCGCATAGACTAACTGCCAAGTAGTTGATCACATTTGGGAGATTTCAAACTGAGATAAAGACCAAAAAAAATATCTTTGACAATGAAGGTCATCCTTTACCTTCCAAAGATTAGCAGGATCATTTGATTCTCGATAATCAACAGGCCTGTATCTTTGGCAAAGCACATATTTTTGAAGTTCTTTTTGTTGTTACTCCGATGAACAATCTACCCCCAAAAACGTTGGCAAAGCACATGTTTTCAAAGTCGTTACTCCACGCTCCAAGCCATAGATTTTATTCTCAATCAGTTTACTTTTATTTAGAGATGATGGGTATTGGATAGGTTTTTGTATTTTTCTTCTGTAGTAAAAAGGGAAAAAAAAAAAAACGAAATACAAAAACAAAAAGAAAAGGGGGGAAATAAAAAACATTCGGTGGTGCTCTCCCATTTCGTTTGTCTCTTCTCCACAACCCAATACTCCAGACTCAATATCTCTACAGGCCCATTACTACACCATCTAGCCCACTCCCATTTAAGCCCACTTAAGGCTATCATGTCTCCTGCGGATCTAAAACAAAAAACAAAACCAGGATCATTTCTCCTAAGTGACCCGCTTTTAGTCACATAACGTTTCAAAATGGTTTGCGCTCGTGGCTCGCGTTCTCAATTCTCGCACACACAATTTAAGTTGTTTTGAAGGTTTTTGATAAACGATTTCACGCTCGCACTCAGCACCTGCCCGTTCTTTATGTGACCTTTTTTTTTTTTGCTTAAAAGTGGTTATTTTTCAAAACATTTGAGTAAAAGTAATATATATATATATATATATATATATATATATATATATATATCGGGACGGTTCCGCGGACAACTATTTTGACACCTAAAAAAACACCCAAAATCTCAATCTCATAATTCCCAATCAAATTTTTATAATCCGAACCGTTCAATGTGTGCAGAATGTGATTTTAAGGGTGCTCACAAGAAATTAGCAAAAAAAATAACCGGGAAGTGCTTGTTTTAAGCAGTTTTTAATTGAACCGTTCGTTAAATCTAAGCTAAAAACTACTTAGATCAAGCCCTTCGCGGTCTATTTTTTTGCTGATTTTTCGCGGGTACCCTTAAAATCACGTTCTGATCACATTGAGCGGCTCGGATCATTAAAATTTGATCGGGAACTATGAGGTATTTTTTTAGGTGTCTAAATAGTTGTCCATAGAACCGCTATATATATATTTCCGATTTATCTCGTAGAGACAAATCAATAATCCACAAAAATTTGGCTCAAAACTAACAAATGCGAAAAAAAAATCGAATAAGAACAAAATGTGCATTTTTTCTAAAGTTAAGTGGAATATAGTCTATAGTTGAGGTGCTGCAAGTGAGATGCACGCACATAAATATGGGTTTAATGGGTTTTTACACTGGTGTCATGTGGCTATTGGTTCTAGGGAAAGAAAAAATTATACTCAGTAATTGTTGCAAAATTTCTTCTCATTGGGTCCGCTTGACACCAGTGCTACCATGCCAACGTCGCCCCTGCGCATGACTAGTTTGTTCGACCATGATTGTCACCCTTAACAAAGTGACGTTTCTACGGTTAGGCAAGAAAAAAGAGACACTATTTGTTAGGTGAATCTTTGATTTTATCCTTCAAGATTTGATTAGGCATGAGCACGACACGATACAATGCGTGAGATCAGCACATCATAGGCACGTGATAAGCACTACATGGGTCGTGGCATGCCCATGGGCCAGGCCGGGCCTGGAGTATTTTTACATGGCATGGGACGGTTAATAAACGGGTCAGGTTAGGCCAACTTCAAATTGAAATCTTAAATTCGCTCATGAAAACTTTATATATAGGCCAAGGCAGACGGAGTCAAATTTCAAGGGATATTCCAAATCTGTCCCATTTATTAAACATGAAGTCGAAAATAAGATTGACACCAAATTTGAAGAGCTACGTCAACAATCAACTCAGTTGTCAAGAATCTGGTATAGGAATGTTATTTTCAAGAAAACTATAATGAAGTGATGTCATGAAAAAAATAGTTATTTTCTTCATTATTTTCTTCCATGCGTGGGGTATCATTGGTAAATGTATGAGGGGTGGGGGTGAACATACAACTTTATCATAAAAATAACAATCATCATCAAACAAGATGTCAAAGTCTTCTATGTTAATTGCTTCAAATGGTAAAGCCTTTTGAGCCGTAGGAGTTGTGTTCTTAGCTACCTTTGGAAAATTCAAAACTTTTCCACATGGTGATATAGCAATAAGAGGGTCACATAAACAACCACCATAGGGAGGTCTGTGTACATGTCAAGCATCCTAGTGACATTCTTATCTGAATTTAATCTCATTGATGCAATGTCTAGGGGATAACCAGGAACCCTAAAGTAATATTCCACAACTGTGCCCTCCCCCTCCTGCTTCTCTGTATAGGTCTTTAATCTCAAATAAGGAAATTCTATCAGGGTCACAATTTTCAATAAGGGCCACAAAACCCCTATTGTACACAACATGTGACTCCTACTCAAATTTACCCCCAAAGTGCAATTCTAGAGTAAAAATAAACAGTAGACATCCTGCACAGATGCAAACATGTACTCGTATTCAATATAGGGTATATGCAACTATGTATTCAATATTTAAAAAAGATGGAAACTTTGGGACCACAAATCACCCATTATCCATGGTTTTTTATTCCAAGAAGGGAAAAAAGGGACCATGCACCCACTAAATTGATGACTACCCACCATTCCCAGATGCAACTACCCCTACAAAACACATGGAAAAACTCCAACAATTTTTGTCGATATCAATTAAATAAAAACCAAACCCTTTATCTATCTTTTTCGAATAAAGTAACTAACATTTGATGACTCTCAACAAAACCCTAGAAAACCCATGGAAACTTCCAAAACTCATTGTCAGAGTGATATAATAAGAACCAAAACCCTAGATCTTTTCGGTCAAAGCCAAAAAGTGCAATAAACAAAAGGGCAAAACCATAACCATAAATAAAGGTACCTGGAAAGATGTTGGTCACTGCACAGCTTCGATGTGGTCCCAAAAGTGTAGATCTGTTCCTTTTCAACTTTCAATCCTTCGATTTTGTGCCTTCGAACCCTAGGGTTTGCCTGAAATCTCAATCGCCATTCTCTGTTGCTCTCAATGTCACTGTTGTTGTAGGGTTTGATTTGGGCGTACGAAGTGAAGTGCTTTATTTATCACAAGGGCAACGAGGTCTTTTCGCGCTTTGTCGTTATCAGAGTTACGGTTGCAATTTACTCCAAAACCATTGGGAGGTTATGTGGTCATTAGTTAATGTCAGGGAGGTTATCTGTCAAAGGTCCAAACCTGAGGGAGGTTTTCTGTACTTTGCCCTAAAATTTAAACCTAATCCAACCCCCAAATTGAATTTTTGAAGGGAAAATTAGTCATAACGATAGTCAATTAGTCATTAGGCACTTTCATAAGGTTTTAGGATTCACTTTCCTATTATAGGGTTTTATTGATTTAAGTACTTTCATAGAGTACCCTAAGATTTTAGGCACTTTCATATATAAGGTACTCTAAGATTTTAGACACTTTCATAGAGCACATTTGTCCTTATGTTTGATTGCAAGAGGTGTTTGTTCCTAAACTCAAAAACTGTAACTATGAAGGATTTTTGGCCAAGTCTCCCATATTTGAATAAAGCTTTTCCCCAACAATTTTTAGTCATGTACAGAAATTTGTAAATAAAGCTCTGAATCATAAATAATAATAACAAAGTGCTACACCATTCATGCACGATTGTTTACAAGTCAAATTTGGAAAATACACAACGACAAGTCCCCACCAGTATTGGGGCATGCTATTTATTTAGACATATTCACGCCTGAAGATGATCTTAAAGTGCCATACTTTGATACCGGTACTGGCCGGCATAGGAATCGACTTCTTATCTTCGAGAAAAAAAGACATCATTTAACGAGAGCGCGCATATCTATTTAAGTTTGGTCGTAAGGACGCTACGCAACACAATGGTCTCGATAGTGATACCGGGTCCAAACCCGAGCAGAACGCCCCACTCAAATCCCTCGCCGGTGGTAGTCTTTCGTTGTGCGATCGACCCTTTCCTCATCTCATCCAAAACAAACATCACGCTTGAACTCCACATGTTTCCGTAATCCCTCAGCACATTCCTGCTTGCCCTCAGTTTTTCCTTGTTCAGTCCCAATTTCGCATCGATTTTGTCCAGAATTGACCTCCCGGCAGGATGAACTATCCAAAACAACGAGTTCCAATCCTTGTAGTTATCGTTGTTGTTGTCATTGTTAATAGCAGCACCAAGTGCTTCAACCAAGCATTCATCGATGTTGCTCGAAACAACATTAGACAGCCCCTTGGACAAGTAATAAATAAGTCCAGCCTCACGCAGACGTCCTCCTATTGCGTCCTCCGAATCAGGTAGAACCTTTTGATAAGCAGAATGGATCTCAAACAGAGGTTGCTCGTAACGTCTGACGCCGCCTTCAACAACCCCATTAGTACCACCAGAAGGATCCACGCAGCCGACGATGACAGCTCCAGCGCCGTCACCAAATATCGCATGCCCCGTGAGAATATCCAAATGGGCGTGCTGCAAAGAAGGCGGCCCGTGGAAAGCGCTGGCCATGATTTCGCAGCAGACGACCAGGACGCGCGACCCGGGGTTGTTCTCGGCCAGATCCTTGGCGAGGCGGAGGACGGTGCCGCCGCCATAGCAACCCAAGTGGTATAACATGAACCTCTTCACAGAAGGATTGAGGCCAAGGAGTTTGATGAGCTCGCAGTCCCCCCCTGGCAATACTGTGCCCAAGGTTGAATGGAATACGAGGTGGGTGATTCTTGATTTTGGCTGGCCCCACTCAGCCATGGACTTTGTTGCTGCTTCGGCACCAAGTTTTGGTATTTCCATAATTTCCATGTCCAGACGAACATCAAGAGATGAGACCATCTTCTCACCACCATGATTCATGCTTGGATTTTGCTCCAGTATCTCCTCGTTCACGTGCATGTACCTTTTTTCAATCATGGACTTTTCACCTGCATGCGCACGTGAACCATGCAAAAAAAAAGTATAAGTATTTCACTTGGCACCCTCTCATAGTGCTGGAGAGTGCCGGACCGATATTTGAAATTATCCGAGTCCGACTCCATGCGTATTTTTAGAGATATTTTTAAGTCCATCCGTTGAGCTAAACATGCTTAAAAAACTCAATCTAATTTAACCTGATGGGCCTAAATACACATATCAAACTCTAAAAAAAAGGGGCTGAATTGGACGGACTAGAGGGCCGGTGTGTTATTGCAAGTATATATAGTTCTCTTGTGCTATCCAAATTAGGGACGTAGAAAACTGAAAAAATTAAAACATAATTACCCAAAAAAAACATGTATTTATGAGTATCTTTTTTCTTAACAAAGATTTACCAGTACCTACATTTTGTAGCAATAAAGTTGTTGCCAAATAACTTATCGAAATCCTATATCACCAGAGGCCAGATCAATAAGCCACTGAGGATTGAATTGTTGTTGTAGTACTTGGGGCAAATTTATTAAAATGTCCCAACAATGTGTAGGCATCGTGGGGTTGCTTCCAAGTAGGGGTGTCAAATGGACGGATTTGAGTCAAAATGGACAAGTTGTAAGTGGGTTGAATCTTTAATGGGTCATTGATCCATTTAGACCCATTAATTATGAGTTTAATTACCTATGCCCAACCCGACTCATTTATTTAAAATCAAACCTGACCCGCCCATTAACCCAATTACATACATACTAAAATTTTAAAATGACTAAAATACCCATATACACTAAAATGACCATATTACCCCTATACATTTAAATGACTAAAATACCCATGTACAAAAAATTAGGGACAAGTACGGATTACCTCTCTATGGTTTAGGTATTTGGCGCATCACCTCCCTAACTTTTAAAATTATCAATTTACCTTCTCATGGTTTCGGACTAAAGTGCTATGTTAACACTGTTAACGGCAGGCACGAAAATGACTGTGATACCCCTCTGCCTTCTCTATCAACATGGCTAAGTTGAGAACAATTTTACTTTTCCGATATTCATAAACAGACTGGACAAAATTTGATTGTTGCTTCTGTGATAACCCGAATTTTAACTCCTAAAGTAGTTTCCAAATTCTTTTTAAATTTCTGTCAATGCATTCTCTCGTGTGATATACACCCATACTCTCTCTCTCTCTCTCTCTCTCTCCAAGTGAAATAAAACCCAGAGAACGAGGAAGAGCAACACGGCAGCCATGGCCAACCCGCCGCTGCCACCGACACGCGGCACTACTGTGCGCACAGAAGCCGTAGCTGCTGCTACCTAGTGCGCTCAGTTCCCTCTCCAATCTCAATCTTTTCCTCTCACACCACCACATACCGCCTCCACCACCTCAAACAACCACAGGTCCACAACTACACCTTTCACCCGCCAAAACCATCGGCAACCCACCACCTACCATCTGGGCTTATCCCACAGCCATCCCTGAACCTATTCCTACGCACAAAGAGAGAGAGAGAGAGAGAGAGAGAGAGAGAGAGAGAGAGAATTTGGTTCAGGAAAAAAATTTTATGCGAGAGAGAGAATTGGGTTTGTTCCAGTATTTTTTTTTTGGATTATATGCATGTCTTGTTGGGCCATTTAAGTTGATCCAATTGATACCCAATTGAGACTCATTAATAAATGGGTTAGATGGGTTGAGGCTCATTCTAACCCACCTTATAAATAGGTTGGGTTGGATCTATTTTTTAGGTGATGAGTTTGGATTTGTCAATGGATTTGGGTACAATTTGCTACCCCTACTTCCAAGGCAGCGGGGTCACATGACCACCCTTGCCATCACATGCATCCGCCCCTGGTCACAAACTCCAACATAATTGATGCATGTCTTTCTCGAAAGTTTGGCGAGAAATTTTAAATAATCAACAAAACAAAAAAAATAACAAGGGACTATTAAATTGGGACACAGGAAGTATATATACTTACACATGCGCTTGAACTTAGCTTTTAAGTCGATCAAGTGGTCGCTTTTGGTAACGCGGAAGTAATGATCTGGATAGTCAGCTTGACGGAAGCAATTCTTCGGATTTGCCGTGCCGATCGCCAGAATCTGAGCTCGTCGTCCCTTCACATAATTCTCTCTGTGGTTCACAAAAGCCATTTTTACCCTACTCTACTTATTAACTGATCGATCACAACAAAGAAGTGGAGATGGTGGCGATAGATGGAGTTGACATTTTCACTAAGCCTAGCTCTCTTTATATACACATATATATCCGGCCAGGATTGTGCTTCACCTTCGTAATGGCATTAATTAGTTATTTTAGATTCAACGCGTGGTTTCACGTGGCTGTCTGGCACGGAGGACGTCATACGTACACACCGTTTTTCACGTCCATTGAGTTAACGGTGGCGGATCCATCCGGGATATTTCCGAAAATACTTGTTCCATCCGTTCCGAATTCTTAGTCATGTTTCATTTTTTGTGTCACTCAAACAATTACCCCATCCGTCTCACGTTGTTGTGTTTGTTTCCTTTTTTGAACGTTTCAAAAAATTGCCTATATCTCTTAATTTATAACATTTTATATATTCAATATAAACATGATTTGATAGATCTCAATTAATTCTTTTAAACAAAAATTTTTAAATTATAAAACATATTATAGATTGTGAGACATAGACAATTTTTTGTGATGTGCCAAAAAAGAAACAGGCACAACAAAGAGGGACAGAGGGAGTATTTACATGTCACAATCAATAATGTTTTTTGTGATTTCGAAAGCTTTGTTCATAGTAGAATTAAGTGAGATCTATTAAACAAGATCTATATTTGATAGTATAAAAAATATTATAAATTAAAAAATATAATCAATTTTTTGAGAGGTCCAAATTAATAGTAACATAGGACCAAGAATTTGGGACGGATGAAATATATTGTAAAGGCACTTATTTTCACGGGTGCCATCAACGAGATACTTATAGATTAAAGTTTATGGAGACCCTCTCAACTAACACTTTTTTCTCACGAAGACACCATAATAGTTAAAATCGACCATATAGACCGCTTCAATTATAACCATTAACCAATCAGCACCATACTATTAAAAAGAGTGTCAAGATGAAGGGTTTAGCATAGACTTTTTGTGTATAGATGAAGGGTTTAGCATAGACTTTTTGTGTATAGATGAGGGGGTCAGTGTGGGCGATTTTTAAGGGATAGAATCATCATTTTTTCTTATTCCGTTAACAGAGTTAGCCAATTTTTTATTTCATACAATTGAGGGGGTCTGTATGGGCGATTTTAAATATTACGGAGTCTTTGTGAAAGAAATTTGATAGTTGAGGAGGTCTCCTTGTACTTTCACCATACTTATGTTCTGCTATTCTAAAAAATCTTCTGGCCACTTTTTGAAAAAAAAATTCTTATAAAGCAGTTACAGGTATCTGATCAACTTAAATTTCTGTGGGGATAAATTATTTGACAATCGCTAAAATTTGAACGGCATGGATCATTGAGAAGTCATCCAAATATATAGTAACACATGTCATTGATGGAAGGAAGGCCTTCGGTCCAACAACATCAGACCATACTTAAACACTATCAGGAGACATGGCGGCTCGCTAGTAACTAAACTAGCTACCCTTCCAAGTACTAACCTAACTATTCTAAAAATATGGACTTTCGTTGATTAAAAAAAAAAACACAGAGGTCATTGATGAAACAGGTATCATTGTACGTCTCTCTCTCTCGACAGGGTCATCCGAAGACGCATATATGGATGCATTGATTTAAAAACATCCGAAGACGCATTGAATACATAAAATAATTAGATATTTGTCCAACTCTCTTTTTTTAATATATAAAAGACTGGAGGAGAGTTTGTAGTATATATCTGTTATTATCAAATCAAATCAAATCAAATAATTACCCAAAAAAATTATCAAATCAAAATATATAAAACGATTGAAAAGGATGAGAGAGTAATACAATGGGAAAATTTCAAAAAAACCCCTAAACTTTCTGACAATTTGCAAAAAAACACCTGAACTTTCACTATTGACAAAAAAACACCTAAACTTAGCATTCCGTTAGCAATTAGGCCCCTGCCGTCCAATTCCGTCTAGTCCTAACAGATGGAGCTAACGGAAGGCATTAACTTTTTTTTTTTTTTACTTTTTACATTCAAAAATTACTTTTAACTCTTTCCTTTTTTATTGGTAAATAAATATGCAATAAAGTTCTTTTTTTTTCTTACTATTTATCAAAAATTACTTTAACTCTATTTTTTACTATTTACAAAAATAACTTTAGCCACCATCTTTTTTGTTACTTTCAAATTTTACCTTTCCCCTTCTCTCTCTCTCTCTCTCTCTCTCTCTCTCTCTCTCTCTCTCTCTCTCTCTCTCTCTCTCTCTCTCTCTCCACTGATGAAAATCCTCCCCCCTCTTCTCTCCACCGATCAGTTTGGAGAAACCCAAAATTTCTCTATCAGTTGGTTGTGGGGTTAAATATGAAAGTAACAAAAAAAAAACGGGGCAGGGTGCGGGGAAGCAGGGGGTGTTAAAATAATTTTCGTAAATAGTTAAAAAATGGGGGTGAATAATTTTTGGAAAAGAGTAAGGAAAAAAGAACTTTATTGCATAGTTATTTATGACTAAAAAAAGAATGAGTTAAAAGTAATTTTTGGAAGTAAAAGTAGAAGGAAAAAAAAAGAAAAGAAAAGGTTACAAAGAGGAGGTTAAAAGAACTTTTGAATTTTTGAAATTGTGGCTACGGCTTTGGCGGTTTGTTGTGGGGTTAATTGGTAGTGTGGAGTCGATTCTAATAAGAAAAAAAGGAGGGGGGTGTAAAATTTGAAAATAAAAATAGGGTTAAAGTAATTTTTAATAAATAGTAAGAAAAAAAAGAACTTTATTGCATATTTATTTACCAATAAAAAAAAGAAAGAGTTAAAAGTAATTTTTGAATGTAAAAAGTATAATAAAAAAAAAAAAAAAGCTAATGCCTTCCGTTAGCTCCATCCGTTAGGACTATATGGAATTGGACGGCAGGGGCCTAATTGCTAACGGAATGCTAAGTTTAGGTGTTTTTTTGTCAATAGTGAAAGTTCAGGTTTTTTTTTGCAAATTGTCAGAAAGTTCAGGGGCTTTTTTGAAATTTTCCCTAATATAATTAATGATGCATGCATAAAATTAACTATGCTTGCATGGAGGATGCAAAGTGTTGGATTTTGTAGGCTAATTATTAAGTGTGCACGTGCAGAGTTTGAAGCATGTAAGGAAGGAGAGATGGAGGTCCGATCTCAAGTTGAGCATGGTGCTGTGCGGCATGTTCGAGCCGTCTGTTCGACAGTCCATCAAACTGTCTGTGTGGCATAAGATTTGAACCATTAAATAGCCAAACAGATAGCTCGAATGCCGCATAGTACGGTGTTATGTGGCTGGTACACAACACCTTCCCCCTATAGCCCTTTAATTAAAGACCATCAGAAGGAGGACAATCTGACCAATGTGGAGATTGTTGAGGATTTCTTCCCTTCCTCCAACAATGGGAGCCGTGAAGTTGGTCTGCAGAAAAGGGATGGGAGTAGCATTCTTGGCGAGAGATCATCCCTTGATGCTATTCATTCATATAAATGGAGAGGAGATTGAGAAAGTCGAAGAGGAAGATTAATAAGAAGAAACTTCTTTCGGAGCTTGGGGTTAAGACCGATAAATTAATTCTTAGAAATAGGAAGGTCCCTTCTTCTTCATTATTTTCCAATGACATCCAGAACATGAACTCATTTTTTTTTAAAGGAAGCTCATAAGACGATGGATTTAGGTGCCAGGTTGGGCGTTAAACTTACAGGGGGGAGAAACTATATTTTAACAAATTTTGTTGAAATGGAGGAAGCCAAATTAGCAAAAAGAATCAACGTTCTTGCCAAGCCCAAAAAAATAAAAAAATTCAACGTTCTTTTTTTTGAACGGCACACAAATTTTATTAAATCTTTGAAAAATGATTACAAAAACTAAAGGGAACAAGGAGAACAGGCACCACAATCCGAAACAAACATTCCAACTAAATTGGCACATAAGCCTCAGGATAATCATATGTCATCCAAGACCCGAAAGAAATAGAAAAGAGAGTTGGCCAGGAGCCAACCAACCCAATACAGAATAAAGTAAAGAAACCACAAGAGAGTTTACAATCCAAAAGCCTAACAGAACTCCCAAAAATAAAAATGATCCAGCTAGCAAGCCTCAGGAAGTATAATCCTCAAACTTCCTTTTGTTGAAGAGGTACGTTTGCTCCAAAGCATTGGTTAGGTGATCCCATAATTTCACGAACTCCAAGGCCTGATTGATCGCAGGAGGTAGAAAATGATAATTGATCCCAGGAGAAATAATAGAGTACCAGAGAGTATGTTGATCCCAAGAGCATTGAATTGGAAAGATCCAAGACACCATCCAGCTCACAAAAACTTGGTAGTTGATACCCAGCATTTTTGAAGGAAGATGACAGTTTCACGTAACGTGCCTCTCTTTTTTTGGAATTTTAAATCCGCGGTTTGCCCTTTTTGGGTTTTTTCTCTTAGTTTTCGGTTCTGTTCCTTCCAATTGTTCTTTTGAGTTCCGGTTGTTCTTTTGGGTTTTGTTTGGGTTGTTTTAGAGGGTGTAGTGGTTTTGGTTGTGATATTTTTGGTTGGCTTCTTGCCTTCCATTGGATTTGGTTCTCGGGTGATGTTATGTTTGTATGCCCGTGATCTGTTGAATCTTTGAAATCATTTTCAACGATTTACAAAATCTTTTTTGGCCGATTAAAAAGAAGGACATGTGATAGTGCATGGGTTTGCTGAGACTTATAAACTGAGACAAAATTGTCAAGGAAACAAGATATACTAGAATAAGAAATACAGGAGACACACACACACATGTGATAGGGCATGGGTTTGGTGAGACTTAAACTGAGACAAAATTGTCATGGAAACAAGATATACTAGAATAAGAAATACAGGAGACACACACACACGCTCATCATTTACCATTGAAATTCATTGGCTTGAGCGACAATAAACTTCGTGGCCCCATTCCATTGTCAATTTCAACTCTTGTAAATCTGACTGGGCTCTACTTGCATCAAATGATCTGAGCGGTGTTGTGGATATTTCCAACACTAATCTTTCGGTGGTCGCTGGAAGCAATGTCAACAATACCCTTCCCAACCTTAGGATTGTCTATATGTCGTCTTGCAGCATCGAGGTGTTCCCTGATTTCTTAAGAGCCTCCGAGAATCTTGAAGAACTAGATCTTTCTACCAATAGAATTCATGGGCAGATTTTGAACTGGGTTGCGTTCATTGGAAAGGCTTCACTGCGGTATTTGAATCTTTCTCACAACTATCTCACACACATAAAGCAATGTAATTTCCTGGGAGCCACTAGATACTCTTGATCTTCGTTTCAATTTGCTTCTTGGACCACTTCTCATTCCACCTCCTCTATACAGTACTTTTTCATCTCAAACTACACTCTTAGTGGAGAGATTCCTTCATTGATTTGCAATGCGAATTCCCTTAAGATTCTTGATTTGTCTCACAACAAATTGAGCGGTGCGGTTCCACAATGTTTGTCAAATTTTAGTAGTGTTCTCTCTGTTTTGAATCTGCGCTCCAACGAATTTACGGGAACCCTTCTCTTGGCATTTGCAAAGCCCAACCAATTACAAAGTCTCGATTTGAGTGGAAATCATTTTGAAGGACCACTTCCAAGATCTTTGGTAAATTGTAGAAGCTTGGAAGTTCTAAACGTCGGAAACAACAAGGTTAATGATACATTTCCAAATTAATTAGT
Source organism: Rhododendron mucronatum var. ripense (assembly GCA_019656295.1). Classification (NCBI taxonomy): domain Eukaryota; kingdom Viridiplantae; phylum Streptophyta; class Magnoliopsida; order Ericales; family Ericaceae; genus Rhododendron; species Rhododendron mucronatum. Next base: position 1,845,829 of record BPLT01000106.1, read on the forward strand.
TAGAGACTCTTCCTGAGTTGCAAGTTCTTGCCGTATGATCCAACCGATTTCATGGTTCTATAAACACTGTAATGAGTGAATTTTCCTTTCCTAAGCTTCGAATTGTTGACCTCTCCTACAATGAGTTCACTGGCCATTTGCCAACGAGGTACTTCGAAAATTTCCAGGCTATGAAGAACACAACTATGCTGAGCAAACAATACATGAGTGTGGCGGGTAGTTATTATCATGATTCTCTCGTTTTAACAAAGAAGGGACTTGAGATCAAACTTGTGAGAATTTTGACTATCTTCACAACGATTGACTTTTCATCCAACAATTTCAGTAGAGAGATTTCAAATGTCGTTGAAAAGCTCAATTCCCTCATACTACTTAATTTTTCTCATAATAGTCTTACAGGTCATATTCCAGCGTCTTTGGGAAACTTGACAAACCTTGAATCATTAGACATATCTTTAACCAGCTGATGGGGAAAATTCCCAGCCAATTAACAAGATTGACGTTTATTGAGGTCTTGAACCTTTTGTGGAATCGTCTCCGTGGACCCATACCCAGAGGTAAACAATTTGCTACATTTGAGAATGGTTCATATGCTGGGAACTCAGGATTATATGGGTATCCATTGTCGAAGGAATGTCAAGATAATCGAACAAGAGTACAGCCACTGGTGTTACAACACGAGGAAGATGATTCAGATTTTGATGGATTTTTTTGGAAAGTTGTGATGATAGGGTACGGGTGTGGAATGACACTGGTATTCGTTCTAGGATCTCTCATGTTCTTAATTGGTAAACCTAGATTCTTTGTCAAACTTGCTGAAAGAAAATTGCCTAAGAAGGTGATAAGATTGAGGAGAATGGTTGCGGACACACTGGCTAGAAGAAACTAGCAAACATCAATCGCATTGTCAGGTATGAGCTGTTGATGCTCTTGCATTTCATGACTTCTGAATTAGGAAAATGCTTTATTGTGGTGGCTACTGTTTGCAATCTTGTCTATAAGTCTGTGGTACTTGTAATATATTATCCGGTATTATAACATACACATGTATAAACTCTATTTGTGAATTTTTTGACAATCCTAAAACATTTACATATGTTTTTCCTATTAGTTTTTAGCTTGGTTTTACGATTTAGCAATCCAGTAAACTAGGAGTTCTGTGAATTTTTGAAAAATTTGAACATATCTATCTGTGGAGGTTTGTCAATAAAAAGTAACTAAAAAAGCAGAATTCTTATTTTGGAAAGAAACAAAAAAACGAACTCTTATCTGTGGCTTTTTATTTCTTTCTTTAGCTTTTCCCATGTAATATAGCAAGGAGGAATGAAATTCTGTGTCTCTCTTTGAACTTCAATACCTGATATTTGGGAGTTTTAGAATTCTGATGTCACGTTATCTTCAAAATTCCCTTTGGAAATCTGTTGCTATCCCATTCCGATATTATGTTGATTGTGTTGTGAATTTGGTTCATCCATTTTGCGTTCATATTGATTCAAGTCCTCTTAATCTCTTAATATTATTGCTCGCTCATGAAAAATATAAGACTTAAAGCAGTTTACAACGAATAAACCGTACTGGTCGACTAATTTTTCACCTGGTCGTGGCTAGGTATTGTGTCAATTTGACATTAGATTATGTTTGATTGCTTTGGTTAAAAATTCCATAAACTTCAATTCTAACATGGATTGCTGCAATTGGTAGAGGAATCAAACCCAATCCCAAAAAATTTGTGATTACAATAACTAAGACACGTGGTATTTGTAATTCATGATCATAAGTGGGCCCAATCGAATGGGCTTTTCATGTACTTAACGTGTTTTCTTCGCCCTCGTAAATTCCTGTTGCAGGTATAATAAGGAAGGAAGCTTTGTTGCTAGTGAGATATCGTTGAAGACTCGATGGGAAAATGAGCAAGAAACTGACGAGTTTGGGTTGCATAATTCGTATTACTGTCGGACAACTTCATGTAGTATAGTGGGTGTTTGTTTAGGTAGCTAGTGGTTATTCGTAATTTTACTTTGATTGTGGTATATATATGTACCCTTCTGTTCTAATGCTTTGCGGTTTGCTTTTTCTTCATTCTTATCAAGTAAATCTATTAGAGCATTCCCATCAGACCCTTTAGAGTAACAAATGTAAGAAACTTTTAAGAGATCAGGTATTGATATATGTTTTCCAGTAAATCCCTCATTTGTTCTCCAGAAGAGAAACTATAGTTGATTCACTACTATGTTATCTTTTTTTAGACACCCCGATATGAAGGCATCATACGGAATGTAGGAAAAGTCATATTTCAATAGCGCGATTCTACAATTGTCATTCTTCCGTCTCCTAATACAAGCAATATTTTCCCCAGGGACCACAACCGTGTAACTAGATTGCCCTTTTCACTCTTGCCACAAGCCAAACAAACTAAGCATTCAAGCACCAAGGACTCTGAAGCTATTAGTACAATTAAACTCCTCTTCCAAAGAGCAGGGTCCAGGATTTATTCCATTGTTCAGAATAGGACGCCACAGCCGGTCCATTATCTTAGTCGATTCAGTAAATTCATTGACTACAATGCTCAGACTTTTCATCAAAGCAGTTCGTGAGATAAAATATATTCATCTTAAACCGTATCCAAGAAATTTGTTCTAGATGTTTCTTTACCTATGGCTTGTGGTTGTTTGAGATTTCAAACGTACGTTTGATTGTGTTGCATCCTTGTACTGTAGTCTGGTGTTGTTCGTCGTTTGCTTTTTTTCATCCTTTTTCCAAGTAATAATGCTACTATGCTTTGGTCTTGAACAATTTACCGGAATGAATTCCATTGTGTGCTCTCTCTCAATTTTGTTGATTTTACTTTTCATAAACAGATTCTGGGGTAGCTAGGGTGGGACGGTAAAAACAAATTCTTCATCATGGATCGAGAAATAGATAGGGTTGTTGGGTGGGGAGTTAGAAAATAGACAGGGATGTTAGGTACTAGGTAGGTTTAAGAATTGAAAACGTGGGATTGCTGTGTTTTAAAACCCATTAAAAACAGAGAGAATCAAACCCAATTGCATTTTGTTTTCAAAATTAGAAGTTTTCCTGCATAGAAGTGGGATTGCTCTATTTTCAAACCCAGTTAACATCGTCGCAAATGTTTGGGGGAAATCGCGGAGAGCAATGGAGCCGAGGCAGTTAGTGCTAAACTTATGTTCTATTCCAGGGAGGCGCCGGACAAGATGGAAGATGCTATCTTTAGGGAAGGTAACATGGAGGAGGAGAAACCACTTACGGCGGCGGAGGTGGCTATAGTGGAGGCTGACGATGATGTTTAGGCTATGGAAATGGGTGAGCTATTGTGTTTAGGCTATGAATAACGGTTCAATAGTCTGGGAGTGTAATTAAAGTTTAACAAAAGTTTTGATGTCTATTAGACAATGAGATCAAAGTTTGAGGATTATTTAGGAAGTTTCCCTATGAGTCACCAACTTGGTTAGTGATACTCTTAGGTAAAACCCACTAACTTGTCTTTTCTAGGCCAGGTCTTCATTAATTCATACTCTGATCATGAGCTAACACCCACTAACTTGGAATTCATACTCTGAGCTAACACCCACTAACTTGGCTAGTGATTGAGATTTTCAAGTCAAATCTATCCATCTATTTTTTCACATTGGAAGATATGTAAAGGTTTGAGAAAACAATAATATCAAGAACTAAATAATTTTGTAGCTAACACCCCCTCATCTATCGAAATTACATAATAATGAAATTACATATTTACTATCAAACTTCGTTACAACTCCACCTAAAACTAAAACTAAAACTACTTAAATACCGGTTCAAGTTAGAATACTACATCTATAAAGGACGAGTTAGATCACTAATACCACTACTGCTGGATTGTGGCTGGAAATTAAATCTCATCCAGAATTACTGGTTCCTATTCTGCATTCCAACTGTTGTGGATAATACTGAGTTCTTTTAATTTGTAGATAAAATTTGAAAGCTTCTTGTAAAAAATAGAGTATTTAATAACTATAAATTTGGTACTAGAGACGGAGGGAGTAATAGACATGGACAACCACTAAGTTGTCCATCTAAAACTTAGACGTATAGGAAAGACCCAAACATGACATGGACAGCCACCATACTTGGCTGTGCTATTGGAAATTAGTGGCTGTGCTATTGGAAATTACATAATAATGAAATTACATATTTACTATCAAACTTCGTTACAACTCCACCTAAAACTAAAACTATAACTAAAACTACTTAAATACCGGTTCAAGTTAGAATACTACATCTGTAAAGGACGAGTTAGATCACTAATACCACTACTGCCGGATTGTGGCTGGAAATTAAATCTCATCCAGAATTACTGGTTCCTATTCTGCATTCCAACGAATCAATAAGTCACAAAAATTTGATGCAAAACAAACAAATGCAAAAAAAAATTTAAATAAAGACAAAAAAATAAGTCACTCAATTTTTTTGTTTGCTTTATAAAATTATTATTGGTATGAATTTACATTTTTATCTAAGATAAACAAAAAAGAACAAAAAAAAAAAAAAAGTAAAACTGTAATTGGGTTAATGGGCGGGTCGGGTTGGGTATGTGTAGTTAAACACATAATTAATAGGTCTAAATGGGTCAAAGACCTATTAAAGACCCAACCCACTTACAACTTACCCAATTTAACCCAAATCCGCCCATTTGACACCCCTAATATTTACCGTTCATTTTGCATGACAATTTCCATGTGTTTATGCGTCTATAAATGTCCCATACTAGTATAATATCTCTTAGATGTATAATTCTTTGCGTGTTTGGAGGGGTATGGAGGGATATAGAGTATAGAGTGGAGTTGATCCCTGAAGAAATTGACGAAAATATCTTTTTCCATGAGCCTTCCACATATTGACTTGACTTGGAAGTCTTGAGTCAATGATAGTGTATTTGCCAATGCAAGCAGTAATCCATTATAAAGGGCAAGCTAGAGTGCTTCCCTCAAAGCCATAATCACCCAAAAGCCACTGGCCATCTTTCCTCTTTTTTCTCAACCTGTTGTTTCCTTTTCATTTCAACAAAAGATGGAGTCCTTAACTTGGCTATTTCTATTCCTACTCTGTTTCTCACATTGTCACTTTTCTTTTTCCTTATCATCTCTCCCGTCTCTTTCTTCTTCTACACACCCTTTGTGCCTTCATGACCAGAGGTCTGCACTGCTGCAATTTAAGCATGTGTTTACTATAAACAGCTATGCTTCTTTTGGTTGTGAACTTTTTGGGGGTAGTCCTTCATATCCAAAGACCCTGTCTTGGGATGAGAATGCAACTGATTGTTGCAATTGGGATGGGGTTACATGTGATGGGTTGACAGGTCATGTGATTAGGCTTGATCTCAGTTGTAGCCAGCTCTATGGAACAATCCATCCCAATAGCAGCCTTTTCCAACTCTCTCGCCTGCAGCGGCTTAATTTGGCTTACAATGACTTCAACAGCTCTCGCATTCCATATGCATTTGGCAGCTTCGCAAGTTTGACACATCTTAACCTATCCAATTCTGCCTTTTCAGGTTCATTCCCATCTCAAATCCCCCACTTGTCTAAACTGATTTCACTTGATCTTTCTTGTTCGTGGCCAAAAATTCAACTGCTCAATGTCAAAATCCTCCTAAAAAACCTGACCCGGTTACAAGAACTCGTCCTTAATGGGGTAAATATATCTTCTAGTTTACCCACGTCCTTGACAAATTTGTCTTCTTTAACAGCTCTAGACCTGTCATCGACCGGGTTGCAGGGGGACTTACCTGATAGCATTTTCGACCTGCCAAACTTGCAGAGGCTCATTTTATTTGACAACAATGATCTTGATATCAACTTACCAAAATCAACTTGGCGTAGTGGTAGTTCTCTTAGGGATTTGGATCTTTCTCTTACGAATTTGTCAGGAGAACTACCTGAGTCAATTGGTTATCTCAAGTCTTTGAACTCCCTGCGTCTCTCTTGGACGAGTTTATCTGGAAAACTACCAGAGTCTATTGGTTATCTCAAGTCTTTGAATTACTTGATTCTCTTCCAGTGCAAATTACAGGGTTCTATTCCTAAATCTCTAGGGAACCTTACGCAGATCCGTGAACTAGATTTATCGAAAAATAGTTTTAACGGTGAAGTTCCAAATACTCTCTCAAATCTCAAGCAACTCACTATGTTAGGACTTTCCTCCAACAACCTCGAAGGCAGAATTCCAGTTTTTGCAGAGCTCACAAAGCTGGAGAGTTTATTTCTAGGGGTTAACAATTTCATTGGTGGATTTCCACTATGGGTTGCAAAATTGAAACCACTTAGTTATCTAGAAATATCTCGTAATCAACTCACAGGTCCCATCCCCTTCAATTTAAGTGGCCTCCAAAACCTACGAGAGTTCTATTTGTATGATAACTATCTTAGTGGGGTAGTACCTCCATCGTTGTTTACGCTTCCATCACTGGAACAATTAGACCTGCATTCCAATTGTTTAACTGGCCAAATTCCTGAGTTCCAGAATCATTTACCATTGTCCTCCATTGACTTGAGTGACAATAAACTACATGGCTCCATTCCACAGTCAATTTCAATTCTTACAAATCTGACCACACTCTCTGTTGCATCAACTAATCTGCGTGGCGTTGTGGATTCACAAATATTCAAAAATCTTGAGCACCTCTCACTTTCCAACACTAATCTATCGGTGATCAATAGAAGCAATGTAAACAATACGCTTCCCAACCTTATGTTTTTTGATATGTCATCTTGCAACATCGAGGTGTTCCCTGATTTCTTAAGAACCGCAGAGAATCTTAAGGACCTTGATCTTTCTGAAAATAGAATTCATGGACAGATTCCAAACTGGGCTGGGTTCATGTGGAAGGCCTCGCTGACCTATTTAAATCTTTCTCACAACTTTCTAACAGACGTAAAAGAACTTCCCTGGGAGCAACTATATACTCTTGATCTTCATTCCAACTGGCTTCAAGGACCACTTCCCATTCCACCCCCCTTCCTACTATACTTTTTCATCTCAAACAATAGTCTTAGTGGAGGGATTCCTTCGTTGATCTGCAAGGCAAGTTCCCTTGAGATTCTTGATTTGTCTCACAACAAATTGAGCGGTGCGGTTCCGCAATGTTTGGGGAATTTTAGCAGTGTTCTATCTGTGTTAGATTTGAGCTCCAATGGATTTAAGGGAACCCTTCCCTTGGCATTTGCAAAGCCCAACAAATTACGAAGCCTTGACGTAAATGGAAATCAATTTGAAGGACCGCTGCCAAGATCTTTGACAAGTTGTAGAAGCTTGGAAGTTCTAAACATCGGAAACAACAACATCAATGATACATTTCCATATTGGTTGGGAAATCTGCCCGAGTTGCAAGTTCTTGTCATACGATCCAACCAATTTCATGGCTCAATAGACACTTCGACAAGTAAATTTTCCTTTCCTAAGCTTCGAATTGTTGACCTCTCCTACAATGAGTTCACGGGCCATTTGCCATGGAGGTATTTCGAATATTTCCAAGCTATGAAGAACAAAACCACACCTGGCAAACAATACATGAATGATGATATGAATTATTATCATGATTCTATCCTAGTGACAATGAAGGGGCAGGAGATTGAACTGGTGAGAATTTTGACCATCTTCACAACGATCGACTTTTCATGCAATAATTTCATTGGAGAGATTCCAAATATCGTTGGAAAGCTCAACTCCCTCATTGTGCTTAATTTTTCTCATAATAGCCTTACTGGGCATATACCGACATCATTGGGAAACTTGGCAAGCCTCGAATCATTAGACATCTCTTCTAACCAGCTCACTGGGAGAATTCCAAGCCAATTAAGAAGTTTGACATTTCTTGCAGTCTTGAACCTTTCATGGAACCATCTCCATGGACCCATACCCCAAGGTCTACAATTTAATACCTTTGGGAATGATTCATATGCTGGGAATTCAGGATTATGTGGGTTTCCGTTGTCGAAGGAATGTGAGGATAACCAGACAAAAGTAGAGCCACCAGTGTCACAAAAACAGGAAGGTGATTCAGATTTGGATGGATTTACTTGGAAAATTGTGGTGATAGGGTACGGGTGTGGAATGACCCTGGGACTCTTTCTGGGATCTCTCATGTTTTTAATTGGTAGACCTAACTTCTTCGTGAGATTTGCTGAAATAGAAATGCCTAAGAAAGTGACAAGATTGAGGAGATTGGTTGGAGACACTACAGGTAGAAGAACGTAGCAAAGATTGTTAGCATTTTCAGGTATGAGCTGCTAATGCCTTTACATTTCATGGTCCTATATACCTGTTGTAACTATATTTGATGGAGTAGTATTTTGTTAGATCTAGTATTAATTACCTTTTGTAGATAGCATTCATGTCTTAATTAGATCTAATTGTTTGCAAGTTGCAACCAAGTAGAGGGTTCAACAATACTTTGAATTCTCACACTCACCGCAATCAATCATAACCAAAATTAAAACCATTTTGTGAATCTTCTGATAACCAGTTTACAATTAAATATATGTTCATTCTACTATCTTGTAAACTGCTTTTGTACTTGAGTGAACTAGGAACAGAAGTGAACTAAAAACAATGATTTCGGTGGAAGTGCAGAAAGAATTACATATGAGCTCTTTTCTTGTAATAGTTCTCAATGTGAGAGTGCAATACGTTGGATGGGTGGTAGTACTAGTAAACCAAATGGGCCTTTAAGTCTATTGAATTAATTGAATTATGGGGTTTTTTGTGATTGAACTAACATGTTTTTTTTCGCTCTCTAACATTCCCGTGGCAGTGAAAGATGGAGAGAACTCTTGTACCTGCTTGAGATAGTGTTGGAGTAATATATGGATGAGAAGATGAGCAAGAAATGACGAGTTTGAGCCACATTTCATATTGTTGTTGTAAAACTTCTCGTAGTATAAACTGTGAAGTAGAGTGGTTGTTTGCAATTTTGTATTACATCATTATGGTCAGATGTTGGTTGTGGTTTCATGCTTTTTCAATTGAAGTAATCAAACAATTTAGCAGAATGTATTCCTTTATATAGTCTTTCTACAGTTTGTTGATTTTACTTCTGATAAACATGCAAGTTCTGTGTTATGTTCATTTGTTTCATCATATATATTCCGTTCACCATTTATTGCTAGCATAACTCCATGGGCATAGAGAGCCACTTGCATATGGTTTCCATGACACAGAGATCCAACGCTTGAGATATACATGATTCGAAAACCAACATCTCCCTCCCCGACTCTTTGGCTACTCATGAGAGAAAACATGCTCCAGCATCAAGTGGCTTGAGCTGAATCTGGACCAAGCTCTCTATGACGCTCTGTTTGTTTTACTGGGAGACAGAGAAAAATTAGGACTGAATTGCATCCATTTTATCTTGCGAAAACTAAATATCTTGACCATTTCGTACTTGCCACCTAAGGCCTTTGGAGAGGAGATCGTCTCTGCCATGAAGAGTGCTCGTCCAAGCCCACGAAGCAATCTGCTTGAGGGTTCATAAGTAATCTCCAACCTTGCCAAGCAAGAATAGCCTCAATAAAGTCTCTGAATTGCAGAAACTTGGACCCCCTTTTGAATTTGATAGAACTAAGCTATCCTAGCTGTTCCAATCCTTTTAACATCAAAATACTGACACACGACATTACAACCACATGACTCTGATACTGAAATTAGTGGTAGTTTATGATTTCGTATGATTATTAGTGGTTTTTATGCTACAATGTCAGGATAGTTAAGTTGCATCATGATTTGCAATTTTGCATTCAAGTTTTCAATATTTTGATTTTTGATGAGTGAACATCAAAACAGGTCGCAAAAAGGAAGAAGAAGAGTTTACTAAAGAGGCTCAAACAGTTGAGTTCCTAAAAAAAATAAAAATAAAGTATCTAGGATAGGGTTCATTTGTGCATCTTAGCTATACCCCTACTCAAAAAAGACTCAGGTTGGTTCCGGTCATTCACAGTGGCCTGGTTGAATCCAATTTCCAACAAAGCAAAATGGTACGGGGGAATTTATAAAACATGAAAGCGGGGGCATGTGCACATCATGCGTGTTGTGCACGATCCGAGCCATCGGATCGTGTATCAGACGGCTCGGATTTCATCTCGGCAATGGATAACCAAGAGCCATTCATTGCCAAGATGAGATCCAAGCCATCGCGATGCACGATCCGACATCCGAGATTGTGCATGTTTTGCACAGCAAGGCCCCTAGTCATCTCGGCAATGGACAGCCAAGAGCCATTCATTGTCGATATGAGATCTGAGCCATCAGATGCACGATTTGACGGCCAAGATAGTAGAACCCCCGGGTTGATAAAACAGACACGTCCAAAAAGCTTATACATGTGAATGATGCATTCAGTGTCCACAACTTTTGACTTATGAGGAAGGGAATAGAAAAACGTCCTTTTCAAAATTTCTTCATTTGTGCAGATTTGGTAATGCAACGTGAATTATATTTGTTACGTATCGGTATGGCGTTAGATCGTTTAAGGAATCAAATTGACTGAAATCGTTTCCATGAGAATGACTTTTCACCTAATAAAGGACATGTCTTCTGCTGCTATTTTCAAATAGAGCACTTAAATGAACAAATTAAATGATGTTTATCATTTGCACATGGAGTATGAAAAAGACTAACTTTAATTTGATATATCTAGGCATCTTGAATTGTACCCGACGCTCTATCATGTCGTTAAAAACATCGATGATAGAATCGGTATCAAATACAAACTCAATACCATCGATTGCTCAAAATATATAGAAACTCAATAAGGGATTGCAAAACATTCAATAATATCTCTAATTTCAATTGAATATTGAAAAATTGAAGAAAACTAACATTTTTCCAATGGAGTTTGAGAAATCCATATAAAATACCAAACTATAAATGATTTTTAATTTTTTTGAATCCACTGCCGGCATTGGAAATTTGGAAGTTACTAAACAAAAAATCCACTAGTGTCAAGTTGTGCACAATGCCAACAGTTTTGGTACTTGTTTAATTTTTTAGGTTAAGTTGTTTTATGTTAAATTATTGTAGATTAGAGTGTATGTGGAGTTTTTTTCCGTAATTAGATCTCATCTTTTATATCAATTCACTTTGGCTAATTGAACTTAGTTTTGAAATACTATTTTGGGTATCTTTTCTTGAATAAAAAATAGAGGATTTAAGATCTCATTTTTTGCAACTTATTAGCAAAATAATGCATTTTCTACTAAAGTAATGCAAAACCTCCTTAAAGATTTGATTAGGCACGGGCACGACACGATACATGCACGAGATAGGCACGACATAGGCACGAGATAAGCGTTGCACGGGTTGTGGCATGCCCATGGGCCAGGACGGACCTGGAGTATTCTAAAATGGCATGACACGGTTAATAGACGGGTCTGGCTAGGCCAAGGCAGACAAAGTTGAATTTCAAGGGCTATTCCAAATATGTCCCAAATATGTAAAAACATTTTTTATACATATAAAGATAGCACCGCAAAATAAGCTAAAGAGATGTAGAGGTGTTCGCCGAAATGATTTCTAGCGGTTGCAATAGTCTGTAACAAATTGGGACGTATCCTTCCTATGTATGCAAATAAGCATACCAAGACAGGCTCCTTATAATTGAACGGATTAGGATTCAAGGAAAACTCAAACCCTATCAATGGAACTTGAACAATTTGACAAGCTTTGCTGCCATTAATTTCAAGCACCAAGAATTACGAACTCAACAATGATCATTGGAATGTCTAAGACTTTATAGTCAACAATTTGGCAAGCTTTGTTGCCATTACCGCGCATAAAATCGGTCCAATAATCCACAATCTTATTGTCATTGATTCATGATCTGGATTATCGTTCCTTGACATAATGGATCTCACCTCAGGAATGGGACTGTTTCTGTATTCTGGATTTAGAGTTAAGAAAGGAAAACATACCATAGAAGAAACTGTTAGAAAAATAATTTGTAATCTTGTTCTAGAATAATGTAGGATAAATATCTAAGTTTAAAATAATTAGAAGTGTGCAAAAGTTATTTGTTTTTATGCACATGAGTAAGACTGGATAATTCTATAAGAAGCTTGGGAGATGTTTTGTAATTAAGCACATGGATTTTAACTAGACTATTCTAGAAATGGGAAAGTCGGCAAAATTGCTCTATAAATAAAGCTAAGTTGTACTCACTTTTGTAATGTAAGCACGTCTATAAAGCCTTATTACATTTGTGCCTATTACGTTAACACTTAACAATCTCTCCTTTCTTTTAAATTCTATTTCTCTTGTCCAATATTCTTTCAAATCTAATTAAGCACCCCAACAGAAACTTATGCATTAGCATGCAGGAAAATTAGGTACTTATATATTCTAACATATTAGGTTATCAATCAGATTAATTGCCTTGGCCCGATTTGCAGGTTCTGAACACTTTTTCCTTTCGTCACTTTTGTGAGACGAATAAATCTTGAAAGATCACTACCATATATACCAAGTTTTTCATCAAAGTTAGTTGATAGAAAATTACAAGGTGACTAGAGATATGGACCAACACAAGTGAATTGGCTAAATAATCCATTTGGAACTGACTTCGTTTTGAAAGAGTCTGTCCAGTTAATGGATGGAGTAACCATGTAAAAGATAATAAAGCAACCAACAAAAACATTGAACCAGAAAAATCGGGGAGAACACAATGGTTCCCCAGTGAAGCTTGAAGCAAAAGGCAAGTTGAAGCTGAAGGATATGAGTCCAAGACCATATCTCCCATCACCATCTTATTGAGCCGTAATTGAGTCCTTCGAAAACTAGAATAACACCGAAATGGCCAATACTCCCAGGAAAAAAAACCCATAATCAACTGGTAACCGAAATCATTGGGAATGGTCTCCCGAATTAGTTAGTTCATTGGACCGGGTATGTAATTATTAATAACATAAAATGCTAAATAAAAACCAAAATATTGGATCACTCGTGGACCTATGTAAACCCTTGGCCCAGCTTTCAACATATGATGCATTAACTACTGAGTGAGATATTACCATGTCTGATCAATCAACAAAAAATCTTACCATCTAGAAAATGGTTTCTACCTCGTGAGAGTTTCAAAAGGGCATGGGTCATGCATGGAGCCAAAGCCTACAAGTTAGTTAGTATAACAGGAGAACGTTTTCATGGGCACTCAGGTTTGCCCTAACACTAACAGTCTTGTAATTAGCCCAATTAAGTCCTCCTTTTATGTCTACACTCGATTTAATACTAAGTCAATTGCCATGAAAATCCCCTGGTAACTGAACATGAAGATACTTGCAGTCAGAATATTAAAGAACAAGTTTGAAGAGCTATATATATACACACACACACGGTTTAAGCGAGAGATCCCTTATTTTATTAAAATGCGGGACTCTCATTTTCCGATCAAATTTTGAAAATCCAAACCGTTCAATGTGTGCAGAACGTGATTTTAAGGGTCCCTCTAGAAATCAGCAAAAAAAATGACCGGGAAGGGCTTCATCCGAGCAGTTTTTTTTTTAACCATTCAATGAAAACTGCTCGGATGAAGCCCTTTCCGGTCATTTTTTTTTTGCCGATTTCTCGCGTGGACCGTTAAAATCATGTTCTGATCATTTTGAGCGGCTCAGATCATCGAAATTCAATCGGGAAGGGGAGTCCCACATTTTAATAAAATGCGGGATCTTTCATCGGAACCTGACTGTATATATATAAGTGATGGATCGAAAACTGACAAAGGATGACAGAGTTGCCAGAAGCCCTGCCAGGGATAGATTTTCTGATTATGGTAGACCTTGGTAATGTGATTGTTTGAAGTAATAGGGAATACAGCCATCATATGTATGTAAACACACATACTAGGACATGTTCCTTCGAACTGAATGGTCCCGGATTTAGTGCAAATCAGAACCCTCCCGCCATAAACCTTCCTTCTCATGCCATATGTAAAAACTAGTGTTTGCCCGTGCCTACGGTACTATGCACCTTGGTAGTGCCGTATGCACGGGCGTTTCTGTAATATATTTTTGGTTTTTTTATGCCAAAGCTAGAAGCTGAGCAGTGGGTAAAAAGAACCGATAGCATTTTTGTAATATATTTATAAGAGTATGCGTGTTTTCTTAAGAGAGTTGAAGAGCACACATCATCCCTTGGATCAAATAAATCTTACCCCTTCTTTGAACTTGTGTTTGTATGGTCCCCACACCTTTGTGTTTTATCAGATAGATATATACTAGAATCAAGGGTAAGTACTCAAATCCATCTTTGTAAAACATCGCTCTTGCCTGGAGAAACTCTTGCCGTGCACAAGCAATAATACCAAGGACCCGACCCATATATATTCTAAAAGTCAGTGTCAGAAGGCTTGTGTCGTCTATCATTGAGAGCATTCTCTTCACCTTCACTATGAAAGAGGAGGAAAGCATATCATGGAAAAACTAATAGTAGTGTCCATCTCATGATAAGGAAATCAAGCGGTTGAATTTTGGTTATATCCTATTGACATGGGATAGATTTCGCCATCCAACTTTTATTGAGCGAAAGTATGAAATTGAGGGAAAGAACTTGATTTTAGGACCACAAGTCTCTAAATCAAGGTTTTAAATAGCAGTATAGGGACATGTAATGCCAAAAGTCGCAATGTAATGGTATCCGAATTATTGAACGATACTTAATGGGAATCGATTGTAGTGGTTGTGAATTTTTAAAAATTATTTTTGATAATTTTTTGAAGTAGTTGAGTATTAGCCATAATGGCTGTAAATCAGAAACATAACGATACGGAATGAGAATTGCCCGATGCGTATGCAATTTTTCATCTCACTGGTATATCGAAGTGTAACAATATTGGAAGGCTGGGCCTTTGTTTGTGGGCACCCGCGAGGCACAAGCACGAAAAAGCACGGGCACAACACGACACATGCACGAGCTATTCCAAATCTGGCCGATTTATTAAACATGAAGTCGAAAATAAGATGGACACCAAATTTGAAGAGCTACGTCAACAAAGAATCTACTCAGTTGTCAAGAATTTGGTATAGAAAAGTTATTTTCAAGAAAACTATAATGAAGTGATGTCAAGGATAACGAAATAGCTTTTTTCCTACGTATTCATTTAATGAAAGAATTTTGTGCGAAAATAAAGAGATTGGTAGTTTAATTATATATGGAACTAGTTTTAAAATAAGATTCATCCAAAATCTTAGCATGAGAAGATTGGAAAGAGAAGAAGAGTTGCTTCAAAACCTACTCACCTTAGTCAAGTATAGCTTAACAAAAATGCTACACGCACAACAGTTGTGCAAAACTCTTTGCACAATCGATCGCTATCCGTCCATTATGGACGGTCTAGATTCACTCAGGAAATAAATAAACTATTCGCGCGAATAGTTTACTTAAAATCTAATTAACTGCAATATTTTAAATTTTTAGGTTTTCTGAATTGTCTTAACACGTCCTGTTTTGGCTAGGATGTTCCGATTCCTTATATACCGAAATGATCAATTGCGGTTCTAATTCTCAATCAACACCTTTGTCCTCCAAGGTATGTAATGTGGTTACATTTATAGTAAAAAAAAATTATCTATGGTTTGATTTATTTTTATTTATGGGCTTTGAGTTAACTTCCTATTTATCCTTTTGTTTTTCAGGCGACGGCAGCCCAGTCATTCTTGCCGGATGATATCTTTTTTAATTTGTTGACTGATCCACCATATTCTCCTTGAAATTGAGTTTCAACTCCGCTTCTATCGACTTAAGAGCTTCGTCGACCCTTTCTGAATAGAAAGAAATAGGCTGGCTGTGTGAAAGATGGGCAACAGATATATGTACTTTTGGCTTGGTTGTTTTTATTTTTTTGTAATTGGTTAGATGAAACTTGTTAACCATGGATTGAATGGATCTTTCTTTGGCATAACGGTGTTCGTAGTTGCAATCTGTAAGTTGTTTTTTTTTTTTTTTATTTATCGGCAGTTGCAATCTGTAAGTTAGCAGATCTCTCTTGTTAGCAGATCACTGCATTCATCTGAAACTGCTTGATAGGTCCATATATCATATTCAAAACTGCTTGACACACTGCATAAAAGCACATTTCCCATACCCGTTTGTACAGATTCTGAAATCTGTTTAAGAACCAAGATTCACTCACTCACACTGCATACAAGCACATTTCCCATACCCGTTTATACAGATTCCGAAATCTGTTTAAGAACCAAGATTCACTCACTCAGCCAGACTTGAAGGGTATCACAATAAAGCGACGCTACTATGGATCAATAAAACACGAGAACATTTAAAAAAATAAGGACACATGCAAGAAAATAAGATTTCTTTCCAGCCTACCACAGGAACCATAGCATGGCACTACATATCGTATTTTAAAAAATGTCAAGCAATCATCCAAGCTTTAGAGGTTTTTGGACAAACTCATGCATCACCAACACACAAATGCAGAGAGAGGCCATGCACAAGGAAGGATGTTCCATCGACAAAATAGAAACAAAGGTAAACCCAAAAAAAAAAAACCAGCCCTGTAACCATCAAATGCCAACTGAGATCAAAACAATCAATCTACATAGGAAAGTGTTAACACAACACGGCAAAAGCTTGCAGCAGAGCATTAATAGAAAATTGAGGTCCACATAATGTGAGAGTCACACTTCTTGTGGCACTAAAGGAAGCCCAGACAGTTTCACTTCAGCACCATTATTGATGGAAACAATTGCAGGATATACTCAGAGAAACTTCCTGTATGGCCGCCCAGCATCCTCGTCTTGCATATGCTGTCACCAAGAATACCAAGCTGTTAAAAAGTCTTAAGACCCTCAATAAAACTTTCAGCAACTATAGGAATGAAAAGTACTTCAATGTTCATGCAAGAATCACTCTCTGTTAGCAGGTTTTCCCTGGGGAGGAGGAAATAAGTGTTCAAATGTAACAGACAATGAAACTAGCTTGATTTTCCCACCAAAGCATCAAGTTCAACCTATAATTGATTCACAACTTCTCCACTAAACAAAATCAACAAAAAAAATATTTAACTATGTACATTGAATGTTAAAGATACATTAAAGAATAATTCATGCTTCAAACACAAAGAATATTATTCAAGATTAAATAGACAAAAAATCATGCAACTATACTAAAGAATGATAAACAAGGGAATTGGTGACTAAATACCTGACCATCCAAGCCTTAATATCTGAGTTGGTGAAATTACCAGAATAATTAACTAAAAAAGTAGACCCAGGACAAGAAGACATGGGTGGTTTGGCTAAATGGGTTAATCTTTTCATTATATTGTTAAAGGTGAAAAGATCTTACACTATCAGTTCAAAATAATTATGGAAGCACAGACTCCAAATAAAATGGATATCCACAAAGCAGACTGAAGATTTTGTCTATAACTTAGCTTGCATACCAGGTCCACATGCTCGGACAATTGACAGCGAGTGACAGTGAGACTTTTGAAAGCATGAAGGTGGGCAGTTTGTGGGAAGGTGATGGTCAGTGGTAAGCGTGCATGGTGGATTGGTGGTGGTTTGATAAGGATTGATCCTCTGTGAGAAGACAGAGATTCGTGACTGAAAAGGATGGGTATGATAGATCAGTAAGGAACAGAAAAAAAGAAATAAAAAGGAATATGCTAAGTCGGAAGGTTTCACAATGAGAATTAGGGAGTTTCTATTGATCCCATGGAGAGAATGTGTTTGAAATTTTGAGTGTTTATGAGAGGCAATGGGGGAGAAGATGACTTTGGCTTCGTTTCACTCAACTAATATGCTACTACTGGAATTTCTGTCAAGTAGAATGGCACTATACGCACTCAGAAGAATCATGAAAACCCTTGCAACCAATTGAGCATATTTGGCTGTTCAAATCACAAAGCTCTACTGTCATCGTTAAGCGTGTCACTTGTTCAAAATTTAGTGTGCACCATCAACGTGAGTCAGGTGAGCATGGTTTAAAACCCCAAACAATTACTCTAATAATGAGAAGAGGTAAGTGTAATTAACTGCGCAATACCTAAAACAGCTAACTGGTTGCTACCTTTTTGTGCATGCGTTTTCAATGTTAGAAAGATATTTACTATGTACATGTATATGCATACAATACAAGAAAACGAATATATGCATGAAGAGTACGAGAGAGAAGGATACGTACGCATATACAGGGGAGCATACATACAATATAAGCTTTTGGGTCGATCCATAATTTCCATCACTACATTATTTGCATGATATACTATTCCAGATAGGTTCCATTAGGACTTGAGACAAAGAAAATGCCACACATGTTTATAAAACTTAATCTTTTCAAACCAACTACCACCCATTGAAGAATTTCCCCTGGGTAAACCGTAAACAGCACCTATGGTCGTCCAAGAAAACATACAAGAGGACAACAAAACTGCATATCCATTCCACACGCTAGACATTACTAAAGAAATTGCAGCTATCTCGTCTAGGGGAAAGATATTGAAGCACAAAAAGATGGCAAGTAACACACTCTATGCCATACAGGAATCAATATCCTTAAATATGTTCTGCATGCTAGACCAACTAACCGATAGAGAACAAAACACAATCCTGACAACTATGTTCCCTTCTTGTTGTGTCCAAAACCCCAAAAACCAATCAAAAACAATTGATAGCAAGTAGTTGGAGACTCGAAGCCACCCGAGAAATATTCAGCAATTGAAACAGCCGATACCATAACATCAAGGCCTTTGGACACTGCAAAAATAAATGATCTAGCAACTCAGTCATTACTTATAGACATGATGCATCAATAAAACAACAATAACGGAACCCATCTTGTCCCCAATCATTGGGGATACGGGCAGGGGAGGATTGGATACAGGCGTAACCTTTGGCAATAAATGTACAAAGTGACTGCACTCAGAATATCACAGAAACAATGACCCCCCTAAACCTCCAAGAACCGAAGAGCTAAAGGGACGATTTGCATCCTTCAAGATAACGATCTTGATTAAGCCTCCTTTCAGCAAATTTACTTATTTAAGTAAGCTTTTGCAATATTGCATGCCCATATAATTAAAAGTACAACAGGAGGACAGATTTGAAGTAGATAAGAAACTGAGGAAGGCTGAGATGATCACTAGATAAACCTGAGAGACATGAGTAGTCAGACAAAATCCCAAAATAAAACTTTGCGAAAAAACCACTACAAAAGCTTTCTTCACCTAATAATCAAACAACCATTAAAGTCCATTTTAGTTCGCATGAACTCCAGTACCATAAAAGTTTGAAGAGATCTTCTGTGAGACTATTCTTCATGCATTTGAAGCTAGGGAAACATAGTTTGCCCAATAGCTTCGGCAAAGAAACATGTAATTAAAGACACAAAACCTAGGCATATCCATCAATATATGTGATTGGAATACAAGCCCGCACATAACTTCATTCATAATCCAGCACTAAGGCAAAAAAGGAAATTTGCAGCTTCTTCAGAGGCTATAACATCTTAGGAACAATAACCATGTCTCAGAACGCAAAAGGCACACCATCCACAACTATCTATCAAGTACCTATTTGTCGAACCCCATTTTGCAAAACATTTAGGCACCAGGATCCCTCGAAATAACTGATTTCATCAAGCAAATGGGGAAAAAAAAATTGGGACTGTTGTTGGAGATAAGAGAAAGTGTATAGGGTGTTAATGAACCATTACACATATAACTTTATTTATATTACTCTGGAGAGTTACACATACATAAGATAGACAATGTGGGACAAACCTTCTCTTTCTAATAAACACTTCTGACACTCCCCCTCAAGCTGGAGAATAGATATCACAAAGTCCCAACTTGTTACATAAAAATTCTAAACGAGGTTTAAAGTCATTTGGTAAAAACATCTGCTATCTGAGCACCTATGGACACAAAAGGCATAGCCAACACCTTAGTAGCAGGATTCGTCCAACTTGGTGTCGCTCCTAACACAGGAGCGCGGATTTGCGCTCCAAAGTCAGATTCGTGATGGGAGTGCGAGTCCTACTACACGGGAGCGCGATCCTAACCAAGCTTGGAGCGTGTGGGAAGAAGACTAGTCAATCGGAAAAAGAACAGGGGCAGCTGCAGCTGCAGATGCAGATCGAAAGAAGAAGAAGAAGGAGGAGGAGGAGGAGGACGAGAGAGAGAGAGAGAGAGAGACCCGGACGACTGTCGTCGATGAAGAGCTGCGGCTGCTGCTCTATCGTCAGAACTCAGAAGAAGCAGAACAATTCGTTTTGTTTAGGGTTTTGTTATTCCATGTAACATAGGTCCACTTGAGTACAGCTGTCAACTCTTTTTTTACTAGAAATTAGAATTAGTGACAAGCGTACAACTGTATAGCAACATAGTTTTCTTTTCTTTTTTTTAAACTCCTGTTTTGTATATTTAAAGGTATTACAGCAGCTCACTAAGGCTTTTAAGGGCCTATGCCTCCTTTTTCTCTCATATAATGGACTTTTATTAGGCCAAGTAGACTTGTTTGGTACTAATACATGTCTAGTTCAAAATAAATTTAAATGTTTAAAATTATATATATATATATATATATATATATATATTATATGCTCCTATCCCGCTCCCAAATTCGGGAGCTTCTATATTTGCCCGCTCCCTCTCCCGCTTCGTGCAACTAAGGTCAACACACAACCATCAACCTTCTCTCGAATGATATGATATGAAACACAGGGTTCGAAGCGATATGTATCACCGCCTGATTGTTACAATACATAGGAATGGGTAACTGCACCCAAAATCCCAGCTCCTCAAGACATGATCTCAGCCAAACAACCTCACATGTAGTATGAGCCATGGCACGATACTCTGCTTCTGCACTAGACCTTGCAACAACAGTCTGTTTCTTACTTTTCCAGGTAACTAAGTTGCCACCAACAAAAGTACAGTAACCGGTTGTTAAACGTCTGTCAGGAGGTGACCCTACCCAATCTGCATCAGTAAACGCTTCAACACGCAAATGACCATTGGAACGGTAAAATAAGCTACGTCCAGGATGAGCCTTAAGATACTTCACAATATGAATACAAGCTTCCCAATGTGGATGATGAGGAGCAGACATAAACTGACTCACCATATTAACAGCAAACGAGATATCAAGACGTGTATTGGTAATTCAACTTACCAACCAAGTGATAATATTGGTCTGGATGAGGAAATTCCTCCCCCTGATCAACACAAAGTTTGACATTAGGATCCATCGGAGTCTCCCCAAGTTTGGCTCCCAGCAAACCTATCTCCTCTAGAATATCCAACACATATTTCCTCTGGGACAAACTAATCTCATCCTTGGACCCTGCTACCTCAATACCCAAGAAATATCGTAACTTACCCAAGTCTTTAGTATGAAACGGACTATGTAAGAACTGTTTCAACTCACCAATCCCTTTCTAATCATCTCCAGTAATAATAATGTCATCTACATAGACAATGAGCAATACTTTCCCTCAAGCCGACATAAGGGAAAATCCAGAATGATCTGATTGACTTCGACGCATGTCAAACCTCAGAATAGCCTCACTAAATTTGCCAAACCACGCTCAAGGAGATTGCTTAAGTCCATAAAGTGCCTTGCAAAGACGACATATCTTATGATGCTCACCCTGAGCAACAAACCCATGTGGTTGCTCTATATAGACTTTCTCCTTGAGCTCGCCATGGAGAAATGCATTTTTGATATACAACGGCCAACCAAGATTGGCGGCAAGAGAAATAAGAATCCGCACAGAGCCAAGCTTGGCAACAAGAGAGAACATGTCGGAATAATCAACACCATAAGTCTGGGTGTAGACTTTAGCAACCAGGCGAGCTTTGTGACGCTCAACAGTGCCATCAGGAAGGAAGATACTTGACAATATAGACCCAACGACAGACAACAGTAGATTTCCCAGCAGAAAAAGTAACCAACTCCCATGTGCCATTAGTATGAAGAGCAGACATTTCTTCCGCCATAGTTGTTCGCCACTCAGACCGAGATAATGCCTCCTGAACAGGTTTAGGAACAAAAACGGAGGAAACAGTAGTAGTGACAGCACGAAGGGATGGAGAGAGATGCCATCAGGAAGGAAGATACTTGACAGTATAGACCCAACAACAGACAACAGTAGATTTCCCAGCAGGAAGAGTAACCAACTCCCATGTGCCATTAGTATGAAGAGCAGACATTTCTTCCGCCATAGTTGTTCGCCACTCAGACCGAGATAATGCCTCCTGAACAGGTTTAGGAACAAAAACGGAGGAAACAATAGTAGTGAAAGCACGAAGGGATGGAGAGAGATGAGTATAAAAAATAAACCAAGAAATAGGATGAGAAGAGCTCGAGATATTAGAAAAACCATATTTTACCGATGGACGACGATGCTCACGAGTCGGATATCGAGGAGCAGGTGGATCCGGCGACGGGGGAGAAGATGGAGGCATGGGCACAGAGAGTTCGACAGACTAGAACGGTTCTACTCTCGTCAATAGCTAATCGAGTGGTTCTTGGTCTCGCAGGAGGCGCCCTATTACCTCCACACCATTAAATGGGGGCAATTATGTTCTTTGGGCTAAAGCTGTTGAGGTGTATTATATTGGTTGATCTGAGGACTCTTATTTGACTGATGAGCCTCCTGCTACTGCTGAACCAACATATAGGGCATGGAAAGCTGTTGATGCCCGTGTTCGTTCGAGTTATGGAATTGTATGACGGAACAGGTTGCCAGTATGCTGATGTTCTGTGATACAGCTAGAGAGGTGTGGACACAGGCAAAGGAGTTGTATTCAGGTGTCGACAATCTCCGTTGCACATATGATCTTCATCATTCTTTCTTTAATACATCTCAGGGTGATGTTTCTTTTGAAGATAATTATGCTAAGTTTCGGCGCATTTGTAATGAATTGGATATATGTAAGCCATTTACTGCTGATATTCAGGTTATATGGTGCCATCGTGAGTGCATGAGGGTTACTCGTTTATTATCCGGTGCATCATCCACTTTTGGCCCTGTGGGTAATCAGATTTTGGAGAATTGTGACTTACCACCTCTTGGCGAGGTATTCAGTCGTCTCCGGCAGTCATCGTCTATTTCTGCACTGACTTCTGGTCGTTCTGCTTTGTCTTCCGCTATTTCTGACAGCTCTGTTCTTTCTGTCAGCCATGGTCGGGGGAGCGGCCAGGATTCTAGATTTAGTAGTCGTGGCCGCGATTATGGGGTGAGTTGTCATGACTTTGGCGGCCATGATTCTGGGTTTGGAGGTCGTGGTCGGAGGCCGTAGTTTTGGTCGTGGCTTTGGTAGCCGTGACTCTGGTTTGATAATCGTGGGGTCACATATCAGGGGGGGTGGCCGCTGTCACGGCCGTGATTCCAAATTTTGCACTCATTGTTGGGGAACAAATTATACGGTGGAGTTCTGTAATAATCTTCACGGCTTCCCCCAGGCTCATCAGGCTGCTATCTCTCAGGATACTGGACAGTTTACTCAATCCTCTGCCGATAGTGTGGCTATTTTAGCTGAGGAGTACCAGTTGGAAAAGTTCACCGATTAGGTTAGGTTTCGGGCACTGGGTGGCCAACCAATCATGATTTTGAGCACTGGGTATGAATGTCAAACACTATTCAGACTATTTCAAGCATAAATCGACTAATTTCGAGCAGATTTAGGGGGTTTTCTATGGTGTTGAAGGTTGATTTCCGGATTTTAGGGTTCAGTTTAAGGTTTTGGAGGGCTGGTGAGGGTCAATTTAGGGTTATAATGTACTGGGTAGGTTTGGTTAAGGGCGATGGTGGTGATTTGGTATAACGGTAGGTTAATTGGTGGTGGTAGGCAACAGATTAAGGTTTTCTGTGGTGGTGATGTGGTGGTGTAGAATTAGGATTAAGGTGTAGCTCTGATACCATGTTGTTAGAGATAAGAGAAAGTGTATAGGGTGTTAATGAACCCTTACACATATAACTTTATTTATATTACTCTGGAGAGTTACACATACATAAGATATACGATGTGGGACAAACCCACTCTCTAATAAACACTTCTAACAGGGACATTATGCTCCTATTGCCTTACAAGTAAAAGAACTATGTTCTATCTTGTTCAGTTGTTCTCATCTCCAGGCTGGTCCCTTTACTGAATATCAAACTAACAACTAAAACTCTAGAGGAATGTGACTCTCATCACCTGAATACCTAGTAAATCAACTACAACAAACAAAAAATTAGGCTATAGTCTGCAGGCACACTGGCAATTGCAGACTTAAAGACAAGGATAGGCAACTCATTTCCCTTAACTTTGTTTTCTAAATGGTATTTTTAGTGGAAACTAGTGGTATTTTGATGTCTTATCGCGTGAACTCACCCTAAATGGATTTCATTAGGGCCTTTTCCTCTCCATTAAAAAACCACTAAACCAATGACTTTCCACTTCAGTTCAAACATTCCAAAGTTACACTTTTCGAATCCCAATTCCATCTGCATCAAAGTTCACAATTCCAAATGCATCTCGAGAAACAAACCTATTGTTCACGTAAATTTTACTCAGGAAGCTTTGCCGGCCAATTCAGTAGTTATAGCATTTAGACAACAGCCACGAAAAAATTAAATCACGGGACGACATCCGTACGGATCAAAGCATCATGCTCAGAGACGAAGCTACAAAATAAATTGTAGTAATAGCCATGTCCGACAATTGAAACATAAGGGCAGTATCAGATCGAGATAAGGAAGCAAAATTAATAGCATATGGGTATAGAGAGAGAGAGAGAGAGAGAGAGAGAGAGATTATTTACGAAGTCGCGGACGATGCCCTTGTAGACGAGGAAGGGGAGGGCGACGCCGAAGATGCCAACGAGGGCAAAGTTGCGACGGGTCCACCTGAAGTTGTGCTCAAGGTTCTCCCTTGCGGCGCCCCACTCCTCTATGAACCTGTTCTTGTTTGCTTCCATTCCTCCCCCCATCCTTACCCTTCTCTCTCCTCTTCTCTCTCTCTCTGCAGTCTCGTGTGTCTTCTCTCTCGATCAGAATTCAGAACCACTCTCTCTCGTTGGTCCACTGTCCAGCTCTTCGCAAGGAGGAAACTTTCGTTTTGACCCTTGTGGTTTGAACTTGGTACGAATTGACCCCAATCATTTGAAAACTATTACTCCCTCCCTCCCTTTTTTTTTTTTTTTTTTAGTTCAGTATTTCATTTTGAATTATCTCTTAATAATTGTTTATTTGATAAAATTAGTTGGTAAAAGTTAATAGATTTTTCTTTCTTCCCTTTTGAATAAATTCCTTTTTGAAAAATAAGGACAAAATAATGTAATGATAATGTCTTCGTAGAGGTTAATTGTTGTAAGTTATAATTTTTGGAGTGTAATAATCCGCCTCCGTAAAAAGTTAAATTTATGAATTTGGACGCTTAAAAGGGACGAAAACAGTAGAATTAATCTCCATATCCATATGATTAGTGGCCAAAATGCACACGTCCAAATCCACATAATTTGTAGCATAGGGACGTATTTTAGGTTCTGTTTGAGACTTGGAAAATAATGAAGAGTAAAATTAAACAATGAAGAGGAGAATATGAAGAAATTGAAAATCCCAACTCATCACCAATCGTATATATTTCTCTTTATATATATATATATATTTTTTTTTTTTTTGCTCTGCTATTTCTCTTTATATATTGCCAGTGCACTTTTCGTTGGCATAGAAATTGACAATCGTCGAAATTTAAAAACCTCAAGTTCACATGTTTAATTAAAAATATTAAACTAATGTTTAGATGTTTTACGAGACATTTAAGTAGAAGTTTGGAAATATGTTTGAAAATTTTCCGCAATATTATATGTTATCGAGAGGTCCTCCACCATCCATACTTTGATATTCAGAACTATTCAATTCACGTTGGCTCACATGTATTGAACGATTACAAACAAACTTGTGCCAGAAATTATGTTTTAAAATCCTGTACCTAGCTAGCTTTTCATTTTTCAAATGTTTGTGAATGAGTGTTTTGTAGTATTGTTATCATGCTCTCAAGTCTACCTACCAAGCTATAGCCTCGTTGAAACTTCACCAAACCCGTCTCATTTGGGCCGGTAAGTTATTATGGCACACCTGACGGCCCATGACCCGGCCTCTACAAACCCACAATTCAAGAATAAGGCTTAGTTTTTTTTATTAAAAAAAAAAGAAGAAGAAGAAGGCCCAAGTTTTTTTTTTTTTTCTTTCCCTTATTCCAAAATTTTCGTCTTTTTTAGTTTTGCTTTAAATTTGTGTGAATTATTAATTTATCTCGACTATAAGAATTAAAAAAATAAAAATTATGACTTTTAGTTAAGCTAAAAGTGTTAAATTTTATATAGTTCTAAAAATTATTGGGTAAAAATTATAATTTTTTTTATTTTTCTCATCTAGATGAAATTTATGAAAATTTGACGCAAAACTGATTTGGAAAATGTGAAAAAATTGAACAAGGACGCGCACACACAAAAAAAAAAAAAACCCAAGATTTTATTTTTTTTTGAAAACTAGGCCTAAACAATTTATGAACAACCAAACGAGGCCTTAGATCCTGAAAGTTCTCATATTAATCTACACCACCGCCAAACCCTCGTTTTCTACCAAAACCCAAGGGCTACATTCCAAGGAGCTCGAGCCGACTCGAATCGATTCTATGGCGTCTAAGGTGATTACACTGAAGGCGAAAGGCAAGGCGGCGAAGGGCTCCTCGAGGCCGTCGGAGGACCGGTCGCTGGCCAAATCCGTCAAGGAATGGACGAACTGGACCATGAAGAAAGCCAAGGTGATCACCCACTACGGCTTCATCCCGCTCGTCATCATCATCGGCATGAACTCCGACCCCAAGCCATCCCTAGCCCAGCTCCTCAGCCCCGTCTGATTCCCCCTCCTGCCTACTCGTCGAATTCGCAAGCTAGGGTTTGGGCTTTCTGTAACGGGTCCTTCTCCGTTTTTTTCTGTAGACTTGTTATGTCTTTATTATGCTCTATGGGTTGTTGAATACCTTATGGCGTGAAAGAAGTTTTTATTGGTATTATGGATTTTAAAGGAAGTGATAGTTCTTAATTTGATAGGTGTTTTTTTGTACTTGCCTATTCTTTCCTATACTCGTGGGTTGATTTTGTGTTCGAATTGGGCTGTTTTGATGTGGACTAGCAGCGTCCAGGCACACATGATGCATGTGCAAGTGATTATGGAGAGATCAACAACATTAGTTAGATATTCAACATTGAATTTCGTTCAGACATGTCTTAAACAAATACAAAAAAATCAATATGGAAGGTGATAAAAGTAAAGAAATTTGCAAGATGGGAAGAAAAGATGGAAAGAGAAGACGGGAAAGAGAGCTTAGAACCGACAACCTTTTTCTTTTTCTGCAATTGGAAGACAGCAACATTGGCGATGGGTTTTGAAATGGAGAAAGTATGACAATTGAATTCGAAGCCGAGAAATTCATGGGTAATGGGGTAGTTATAGAAAGTTGTGTTTTGGTTACTCAAATGCCAATGGATACATCTGGCCCTAGCTCTCAATTTGCATTTGTTATTAATTTGTGGGTAATTTTGGAATCAAAAGTGTGAGCCAGCCTCAGAAAGAGGTAGACTAAGCATTTGATCTCCCTTTATAGATGGAAAAAATGTGGATTTCAGATGAAGTTATTGACTATAATTACTCAATGAGAATAGCTCAACTTTTAGGTGTCCTAGTTTACATTTGCATTGACGTTGGATTTGGGATTTGAGATGACTATATAAGGACTCATTCGAATTCAGAGTGTTTCTGAGCTAAGGGTTTGAGTTCCTTAATGGGTCTGTCTCAGTTTTTCTTGTGGACTGATGATGGCTTTTTATGTTTCCTGTGTTGTTGATTACCTTTAATGGTCTGAAGCAAGGTTTCAGTAATAGTCGATTTTGAATGAAGTGATAGTTCTTAATTTGATAGGTGTCCTATTTTACTTGAATCTGCTGTCCTCTACTTGCTTGGGTTGGGTTTTCATTCGAATTCACAATGCTTCTGAGCTAGGGTTTTTGTTTCTGTCGTGGGTCTCTCTCAATTTTTCCTTGGACTTGTGGATTATTTTCTTGAAATCCACTCCTATCTCAATTTTGCTAGTGGGTAAGATTACAGTACAGTCTGAAGAAGTTTCTAGTAGTAATATGGTGGATTCTGAATTAAATAATAGTTCTTAAGTGTTATTTTACTTGCCTCTGCCTTCCTCTACTCTTGTGAGTTGGTTATTCAATCGAATTAGGCTCTGTTTAGATAGGCGTGGATTTCAAGTGAAGTGATTTGATTTTAATCATTCAATGAGAATAGCTCAAATTTTAGGCATGGCATTTGACATTCGGATTCGATGTTTGAATTTGGGATTTGAGCAACTTTGCCAATTGACAAAATAGTACTTTAGGAACTAGCAAGCCAAAAAATTGCTTTGTCTTGAAAAAAATGACTCAAACCGTTAGAGATGCTCTAAGGAGTGATTTGAAGTATTTTATGTTGGGGAGTGCAATTGTAAAGGATCCCAACGAAGAAAGGGTAGTGATAATGCCATAACAGTTTTTGTTAGTACAAAAACTACAATGCACAAAAGGCTTGTGCCATGTGTAGGGTACAAGTCTTTTATGCACTAAAATTTTGGCATTAACAAAAACGGTTTTAGTATTATCATTTCCCATGAAGAAAATATATTTTGCCTCTAGTGACCAAATGATGATGTAATGGCTCAAACCACAAGCCTCATTTAGCTGCCATACCACTTGTGATGATATTGAATTTAACATTGTCTGTTGACTTAATTGTGTTCTGGTGCCCCTTTTGTTTTACTTCGACAAAGTTTATCACTCAGATGTGTTCGAATGCAGCATGCAATGGATTTATCTTTCATCTTTCTTTTGTTTATCTTTATGCTTCATTATCTTTGTAGTTGGGGTGGTGGTTGGATATGAACCATTTGCTTTGTTACCTGTGTGTGTTTCACCGTTGGTAATAAACTGATGCAGCTGAGATATTAGTGTTCGGAGTGGGTGAGCTTGTTTGCTTCTATTTATGAATTGGATCTACTGATGTGGATTTTCTTGCTGGATCATTTATTACTAATGTAGCATTCGTGTGAGCTTTCAATTTCCATACCTTTTGGTTGATTCACATAAATGACATGTTAAGATATTCATAGGAGATTTATTTTTTACCCATATATCCATGCTGTGCCTGTATCCTGATATTTTAGACATTCTTTGTCGCTTGTGTGCATACTATTTGTTTCCATGTGCTTCTTGGATGTGGATGGTCGACGGTATTTGTACGTTGATATTTTTTCTGTGTACATGCATTTGCAGCTTTCCACCTATGCATGTAACAATTGGAGAACTCTTGCACATGCTTTCCTCTGCAAATGCATCAACATATGGATTTATCATCCTTGAGTGGATAACTGTTCGCACTGTTAAGCTTGGTTATGAATATTTTATTTGTTGGTGTCTTATGTTTCTACTGGCTCGTGGAATCTTTTTCATGCTATGAAGGGAATAAATAGTTGTTTACTAGCTATACATTTATTGGTGGTTTGGTTAAGATAGATTTTTCATCGGTGACTTACCAGAGATGGGTACTGGTGAAGTTTTTGTTTTCTTTTATCTGTGCTTCTTAGTTGTTCTGCATCTCTCCCCTTCCCTCTCCTCTTCTGTTCTACTCTCTTTTGCTTCTTTAGAGAAAGGGGAAAAGATTTGCGGATTTAATTGCAATCCATTCTCTTTACATACTAAGATGCATTGTGCATACATGTGTGAAAGAAGATTGAAAAGATATGGAACAGTTGTATACGTCACTCTCGACTACATTCCTCTGGGTTTACTTTTGTTTCTGGGTGAAAGTACTAAGAAATATGAGGCTCAGTTGGAGCCTTTTGTTACATGTTGTTTTATTTCCTATCTTGCGTCGTGCTCTAATGCAATGCAGTTTGGTGCTATGGATGTTGCAAACATGTGTGCCTTAATTATGTGCTCTTTTGGAATCTCTTGCACTGCTACTTTTACTGAATTTAGTTCTTATTCAGCCAAAAAAAGGTGGCGGAGTTTTTTGATGGAATCAATCTTGATTGTCCTTTCCTGCAGTTCATATAAACATGAAATCATGTCGGCGTGTCTCCATGTGTTAGAAGGTTCCCATGTGTTCGAAGCTATGTAAAGATCTGTTTTTTCGATTACCTATCCTTAAATTCAGTTGACAGAAAGATTCATGTCAAAATGTCCTTGTTCCTTTCACGTGCAGTTTGTCTTTGCCAAATTAGAAATGCTCCAAGTGGGATAAGTTTCTTCTGAGCTGAGCATGACCCGCTTATGCGTAGTTGCCCTTCTCTGCTGTTGTGTTTTTTGGGATAATCCTTAGTAGGTGCTGATTTGATCCATACGTTGTGAGAGAAGACTTTTCTCTCTTTTCTCAGAATAGCAATCCTTGAGTTGGAGTGGAGGCCTCAAGACAATTAGAAGCGTAGGTTTATTTCCAGATTGTGGATATCTACCAAGTGAAAGTCTGGAATCTGGATTGTGGATATCTACGAAGCGGAAGTAATCCGTGAGCGGAGTGGAGGTTTAAACTCTGAACGGTACTGATGTTAGCGGTTGAAAATTTAAATTTTGGAGGGGTTATGGAGATCTAAGCCTAGGTTGGTTCCCTAATTGTGGACATCCATAAAGCAGGGGAGGTGCGTCGTGCTGGTTACAAGTATTGGACACCAGCTCTTGAAATCTTTCAAATACTGGACACTTTACTTGCAATTGTATTTGGGCTTCACTACTAACATTTCTTGACCTAGGTGATGGAAGTATGAAACAAAATCTTTCCCAAACTGGAACTGGATGTTTGTATTTTTATGAAATAATCTTGTCCTTCGTCTGAGCCGTTTGATTTCTATACCATCCCTTTCCTTGAAAACAAGGGAAGCGGGGGGCTGCTGTGAGTAAAACACAGTAGTGCGCAATTTCACCATCCAAAAGTGTTTAGACGGTCTGAATTTTAAAAAACTCTTCCGGACCATTGATTCCTGAGACGAATGGTGAGATGGGGTATAGTTGCACGCCGTTGTGTTTGCTCACAAGCAGGGCCAGCCCTGAAATTCTAGGGGCTTAAGACGAACTTATGAGAGGAAAAAAAATATTCACAAGAGGAAGAAAAAAAAAAAATGAAGCCCTTTAGGACTTGAACTATGTACCTATTGGGTAACAAAATTATGTTTTTTCACTGGGCTAACTAGCTTATTTATTACATAAGTGCTATATTAAATATATATTATATATCTGGTTTTATCCATCTGGAATCCTAGTTCTGGTCTTGTCCATTTCCCCCTTTGGTTGGGTTGTTTGTCTGACTCCAATAGCACGTTCGAAAGCCCTCATCGATAAAGTTACTGTGCGAACTAAAGAACTCTTTGGGAACATCTTTTGTGAAAAGAGAAGTTCGGGCTGCTTAGACTTGAGAAGGTGTTTTCAAGGTTATACTTTAACTCGTCCTAAAAATTTTGGAACTTCAGGTTTTGCCCCCCAAAATTGACAGGTATAATATATAACCTCGTCTCGTAAGAAAAGTTTATGAACAAAATGAGCGGCTCGGATCATTTTGGTAAGACCGATATCAGTCCAAAATCCATATGTATGTGTTATATGTGCATTTAGGATTGTTCCTGTAGCATCTCTGTAAAAGTATAGGCTAAAAAATCTATAAAAATTGCCAATAAAATTTTTTTATAAAAATTAAGTAGATTAGTGTCTGCTTAATTATGACTGAATTTATTGGTGCCTACTTAATTTTGACTGAATTTATCAGGACTTGTATATCACCTAACTCTCTCCCCACCACTACCCTCCACCACCAACTCCATTGACGCTACCATCACTCAATGTCTGCATCACCCGTACCAACACCATCGTCACCATCAGTCCACCACCACTACTCTGTCATCGTCGCCACCAGCAGCAAAAACAACACTCCACCACCACAACCACAACCACTTCACCATCACCACAACAACTATCCTATCAATGGCACCACTACCACCAATGTTAGGAATTTATACTAAAAGTCATGCTTTTGCTTATTTATTAACAAGATAATTCCTTTTTTGATGAGCATGATTAGTGGCTGGGCAATGTTTGCAGGATAGAACTCTATGTTGTGGATGTGTGACTCTTATCGAAAATAGTAGATGATCTAATGTGTAGAACTCGGCTTACATGGAAGATTGAATCATCAGTGTGGAATTTAAGTTTTGTTTCAAAGTCTTTGATAAAACTGGACAAATGTAGGACTGTAGCACAACATTTTGTAGGTTTGTCTTAACTGCGAGGATTGATACAAGTTCTAACTCATTATGCTAGTACACTTTGTGTGTCTTAAAAATACCATCTTGGTGTAATTGTCTTTGTGCTCACATAAGACAATAAGCACCCCATGGGTATTAGGTACGCTTACGTTCTTCACCCAAAAAAATAATTAACCGATATGTGCATTTAGTGTTGTTTTTGATTCATTAAAGGGTAAGATACTCTTTCTAGTTGTCGTGGTGAGTTGGGTCACAATATTACGTCCTGAATGGGATTGATGATGCCATTTTGAGTAAGCTTATAAGTTTCAATTATGTTGAACCTTGCAAGTGAATATTTGTATCAGGCATATGGAATAAGTTGAGTAGATAGGCTCAAAAGATTTTATGGATGTTGATTAAATATATTTGTTGGTAATTTAAAGTAATCAATGCGTATTTGCAATCTTAACATAGGAAGATTACACAAGTATTTAATAAACATGGAGTTCGAAATATAAATTGAGATAAGGACAAGAGTACAATTATAACTCCGAAGCGGTATGAATTTTAATTTGTGAAAATAGGAAATATAATTTGGTCAAATTAGGGTTTTTTACTTTCACTAGAAGCTCGGTCCATATTTCTTCCTACATCCCTATCATAGCCGCTATATATATGTCACTATCTTCTCTAGGTCGCACACTATTCCCAAAACATGAAATAGAGGTGAGAGAGAGAGAGAGCAGCGATCACAAAGAGTCCATTCTCGTATTTGTGACCGAGATAAAAGGGGTAGTCCACTTCAATTCGGAATACAATCATCATAGTGTAGGGATCGTGTCACGAGAGACGAGGTAAACTCTAATTTGCCTTGTAGGGTTTTCATTTTTTTTGCTTGGTCCCTATTAACCACCACTGTCTCCACTACCACCCCACCACGCAGCCACTGCCATTCCTTCTCCACTTCCACATCTCCACCCACCAAGCCGTTGCACCATCCACCTTTTGCCTCTGTAATTACTCTATCTCTTCGTCACCATGATTACACCACCATTCAACCACAGTTGCCCATCTCTCAACTTTCGCCACCATCACCCTTCCACCGCTGCCAACCAGCCACATCACAAACACATGTCAACCATAAGTAAAACAAAAGGAAAACACCTTAATATTAATCAATCTATTTGTATTTACTATCCATATTGAATCCACAATAAAAATGGGATCGTATATATCAAGAAATTTAGCAATACTAGATGATTTGGAAAGTCTGTGGCTTCTCAATAAGCCAAAAGAAATGATTAACGGAAGAGTTAAAAGGGGAACATACTCAAAGATTGAGAAATATGTAATTTTTCAAATTACAAGGGTCCAACATGTAAATAATAAATCATTATGGGAGTTCATCGTAATATCTCCGATGTTTTATCGCCTTCGCTTCTCTCTCCTCTATTCTTCTCTCTTATCGAGGAGATCAAGCCACTGCAACGTTGAATACATGAATCAATTCGAAAATATTGGTGAAATCCTTCGCAATACAGATGATCAACGCAGTTTCTGATAATTGTTCACCGTTTTCATTCGCAGAAATCATCCGCTCAGATCTCTCATCCTCGTAATCTCTCTCTCCTGATATTTATATACATTTATATGTATGTATGTATCTTATTTATGCACAAGGATTTGTGGATAGTAACGGTTCTATCGTGTTGCGTGAATGTGTGTTTGGTTAGGCTATGAGATGTGATAGATTTGTTCATGAATGGCGTTGGATTGAATGATTTGACAAGTTTTATGTTTCTTGGTTGATTTGAATGTTGTGTATTCAGATTTGTGCATTTCTAGGGTTTTCCTCTGGCTTCACTCTGGTATTAATGATTGAACACGGCTTGTCTGCCGTTTTGGAGCTGGACTGCATCCGCGCAGTCCGGCAGTTTCGTCCTCATTTCGGGTAATTCCGATGGTCAGATACATTCACATTGCCGAGGTCGCTGAGTACAACTGTCGTGCGAACAATCAAGTCACTAGGATACCAAATAATATCATAGATTGAAAAAAAAATATGCTCTTCAAGTTGTGATCCAGTTTGCCAAACTCATTTTGATTCTGTATAAATGTGCTTTGATTAGATATTATTCGGTATTTGATTGATTGATTACGTGACTTTTGTACTCAACAAGCAGTGTTCTAAAAATCGGAATTAATTGGCGATTAATCTCTGGCGGAGCCTATCTGACTAGATCCAACTAATTGCTATGTGCCGAATAGTTGCCGATTACTAGGCCTCGAAGCTCGAAGGTGGCCGACCGCTTGGCTAGTGCCTAGCGACTTTTAGAACATTGTCA
Organism: Rhododendron mucronatum var. ripense; assembly: GCA_019656295.1. Lineage (NCBI taxonomy): Eukaryota > Viridiplantae > Streptophyta > Magnoliopsida > Ericales > Ericaceae > Rhododendron > Rhododendron mucronatum. The sequence continues at coordinate 1,880,506 of BPLT01000106.1, forward strand.
ACTTGCTCTGCAATGTGATTATGTGAGCGAATCCGATCATCAAAATTGACCCATTGAATGTGTGTGTTTGGGCCTTCTGATAAATATATTGGAGGATTCATGCATAGATGGATCCAATGTTTCAATTTTGGATGTGCCATTAGGGCCGGTCCTGAAGTTTGTAGGGGTGCGAACTCCTTGTATGCACACATTGGATAAACTTGTCGACATCCATTTATTGTTTGTGTTTTCGAAATCGCTATCTACGATATAGATAGACAGAACACCCAACCATCACTTATATCCATTTCTGACAATGGTCAAATCATTGTTTTTTTTTTTGTCATCGTCCCCACATAAATCCAATTTGTACGCGATCAGAACCAGCTCAAAATGGAGCAGGTACCCTTATTCTCTCTCTCTCTCTCTCTCTCTCTCTCTCTCTCTGTCTCTCGCTCGCTCTATGCTTCTGTTGATGTTTGTTTATGCTTAATTTTGATGCTTAAACATGACATGTTTAATCACTCCTTGAAAGAGTATTGGAATGTTCGATCCACACACCAGGAATGGATCAATTTAAGGCAGCTGCATTAGTACCATTCTTTCGGGGGGTGGTGTCCCTTCATTGTTTTGGGGCCATGAAGCAGCTTCTACCTAGTACCGGCCTTTGTGCCATTCATGACCCTTTTTGGATCCATAGCTGATTCATTTTGCGATTGTTCTATGTATAAGATGATGTGTTTATTTGAGCAAGTATTTGTCGATGTTGTTGAGCATCTTTGGTCGTATAACTCATCCATAATCATTGATGTAGTTCTATAGATTTCAGTTTTTATCATGTCTATTTTGAATGCAGACGGTCACCTCTCCCGTGCCTGTTGATTTACTTTTGTTATGCTTTTGGTTGTGATGTCTGTTTCTGTGTTTCTTAGTGCTCGGTTTGGTGCATGCATTTGTTGGTTTTTCTGGATATCTACATTGGTTCATATGTTGAGTTTTTTCATTTGCAGAATGTTGATCCATGTATGCTAGTCATCATTGAGTGAAGATAAATCTCCGAAGCCGTATCCAGTTGAAATACGTAAGTTACTATGTATTCTTGTAAATACATGCGTAGCCGATGACAAGTATTGTATTTGTGTGATATGTGACTTGTGTGAGAACCGATTTTCATTTTACATATATCTACAGTTGCGAAATATGGATAGAGTATTTGTGCCTGGTGCGGCTAGAGCAAAAAATCTGTCAAGCTCGTTATATGCATAAGATGGGATTTTCTTTTTTTAGTTGTAGATTGCCTTTTTTTCCAAAGGAGCTGCTTGTAAGATATTAACATGACTGATTACTCAACATATGAACTTAATGGATCCACTCTAGCACCCAGATCTCTTTGTGAAAGACCTATTACTGGATAAGTCATCGGTGTTTGGCCCTGAAGTTTAGTTGAATTCAAAGGACCAAGAATTGAGAAAAAGCATTTACCAAATAATTAGTGGAAAAAGGTAAAAAAAGACGAGACTTAAATAATATAAATATATACAACAACAGAACCCATCTAGTCCCCAATCATTGGGGGTATGGGCGGGGGAGGATTGGAGGCAGACCTAACTTTTGGCAATATATGCACAAAGTGGCTTTTTCAAAATAGTATACGTGTCATCTAAATCCTGGAGAGTAACTTTTGTTTTTGTGTCCAAAGTCCTGAACGCCGTCACCGTGTTTATTCAACCACCATTAAGTTCAGTAGTGGAGAATCTGGGTGATAGAGTGGATCCAGGGAAGGACGGTGGGTTGTCCAACAAGCTGATTTTGTATGTTTTGGGCATTATATCATTATAGAAACTACTACGTCCTAATCGGTTTGCAGTCAAAGGGTTTGCTAAGAGGTTTGGTGGTCAATCAACAGTTTATGCCTTGTACCATATCGAAGTTTGCTGAATTTTCTCGTAAGCAACTCGTGATGAGTTTACTACCATGCTTCAAGCATTAAGTAGACTAGCTATAGAAACGAACTCTACTTGCTATGCACATGGGAAACAATATGTCCGTTCTGGAGTAGTTATTATATTCCACTTTTGGTTGATGTTACTTCTTTTCTCCTTTGAACTTTATGTTCATGCCTTTGGATTGCCTACCCCTGCCCAGAAAAATAAGAATACAAGCAAAAGTGAGGTGTTGTTGACAATATTGTAGTTTTGTTTTGTCGGTAGCTTAGCATTTTACGAAAAGAGAACAAAGTCATGAGGGAAAACCCCTTCATACAAACAACATTGCAAAGCAGCTTATACAACAAAAAGTATGCTAGAGGGAAATGATTTAACACTCCCATTTTATCCATTGGCACTCCTTTTTTTTCACGTGAAAGTATCAAATTGCCCTTCATATGGAAAAAGTGATTCAAGAGGCAAGGGTAATTTAGTAATTTCACATGAATAAAAGACAAAAAAGGGAGTGCCAATCGATAAAAGGGGAGTGTGAAAATCATATCTCTTTGATAATAGCTTGAGTAAAAAATTACTGCTTTACACCCTGCTTTCCTCCGTTGTACTTTTATAGTTTTCTGTCTCCCTCTAGAAGTGGTCTAAGTAGCAAACAGCTCAAACCATTTCTTAGGGTCTTGCTTCTTTGTGCTACATTATAATGCACATATCTGCATATAACGTGTAAACTTTTACAAGAACTCCTATTGATAAAATTGAAAACGAAATAGTAATTGCTGCAACGAATCAGTAGGAAAAATACTAGTGAAGGTTTGAAAATGCTGGAATGCCTGCTATGCCAGTTATCCAATACACCATTCTGTTGTTCTCTGCTTCTTCAGTGTTTTTTCTCTATATTTTCAACAGGACACCAATCCTTACATTTTTCTTTGCCCAATCTTACCATTTTAATCTGTGGTGGTTTTTAGGTTCCTTTTTCGTACTTCCTTGCCCTTTAGGTTGACTTTGATGTAGACTTCTTCCTTTGTTGGCATTAACTAGCTTATTTTGTTCTCTGTTCAACTATTTGTCACACCACAAATGTCTGACGTAACCTTTTCAAACTACCTCTTCACTTCTAGCAAGGGCTTGCCAACTCTTTCACTGGGTTTCGATGTTGTTCAAGGACCGGGTTTGATGTGTGTTCAAGGACCGGGTTTTATGTGTAGTCATTTTTGCATTAGATTTTGGGGAAACTTTAATTGTAGAATATGCTTGTATAGCTGTTCCTTTAATTTACATGCATCAAGGATAACTCTAGTTGGGTTATAGTTTAAATGACATATGCTTTGCTCATTGGTTGCCGTATGCCAGGTGATTTAGATATATCCAGAATCCAGATGCAGTCGCGCCCTATAAAACTTACCTTTAAATTAAAAGTAAAAAAGGACGAAAATGGCTACAATGGTTCTACTCTTCCAGATCACCCGGATAAGTCTTGTCAGCAACCTATAGATGAGGTTTCCCCTCAAGAGGAAGAAAACCATAGTGCAGCAGAGGATGAAGTTAATCAATCAGGTGAAGATGCTCAAAAGCAATTGGTGGTTTATGATCCTGCTGCCAATGGTACAACCACAGGTGAAGAGGTCCAACCCCTTTCTTTCCCCAAAAAGTCAATCCCCTTTCACTCTTCCAAAGTGTTGCCGTCTGTTGGGGCTTTCACCGTCCAATGTGCTGAGTGCTTTAAATGGAGATTGATACCGACAAAGGAAAAGTATGAGGAAATACGGGAACACCTTTTGGAGCAACCTTTTGTGTGTGAAACAGCTCGTGAGTGGCGGCCTGAAATATCATGTGAAGATCAACCTGACATTTGTCAAGATGGCAGCAGGCTGTGGGCAATTGATAAGCCTAACATTGCTCAGCCTCCTCCTGGGTGGCAGCGGCTTCTAAGGATCAGAGGTGAAGGAAGCACTAGGTTTGCGGATGTGTATGTATCCTTATCTGTTTGTTTTGTTGTTTACATGTAGCATAGGAATTCCAATTAAGTAAGTTACCCGTAGCTGATCTTTGTTTATTTGGTTTTTGCATTTCAATTTTGTCTTGAAAGAAAACATCACTTTGAAGAGTTGATCAAAACGTCTTCCAATCCTTCTAAATATCGAGTGCACACACTGAAAGTTAAATTTTCAATTATGTCGATCATGGAGATCATAACTTCCCCTGGCTGATGCCGAAAGAGTGGTGAGGGTCTTGAAAGGAAAGGGCTCCCCAGGGGAATGAGAAAAAGAGGGAAGTAGACCTGCTAGCCGGGAGTTGGATGGAGCTGGTGCGAATTATCTTTGTGATGATCCAATCAAATGTTACATTTTCCGAGGACCTTGCTTAGAATCGAAGGAATTGTTGTGCTGTTGTTGTGCATGAGTCAAGTAGATATTATGGATGCTTAAGATGAGAGTAACCGGCCATGCATTGACATAAATGAGAAACGTAGTTTAGTTTTAGCCATTTAAGAAAATCACTTTTGAGGTTTCTTTTGTCTCTGGTATTTTGTGCATTTGCTGCTATAATTCAACTTCTTTTTTAATATTTATTTTCTGCTGAGATAGGTGTTTTTAAGGTTTCTTCATAAGAAAAAGGAAATTCTGTTGGTTGGTGTTAGGTGATAGCCTCACTGTTTGTTTCCCATTCTGAAAAACGTTTTCTTAATGGAAGATGCCTGAGGATGATGGGGAACCCTCACCATAGATGAATGTTCATATTGGGTTTTCGTCATGATTGTATGACTTGTATCACTCCATTCTCACTTCATTTCTGCTTGTGTGAAGAATTCTCTCTCTCTCTCTCTCTCTCTCTCTCTCTCTCTCTCTCTGCAGAAGATTTACTCTATTATTAGTTGACGAGGATGGTTTTTGGTTTAACGATGTTGACTACTTCGATTGGCCTTGCACTTTTTCTATCCTATTCCTAAAAATGTATACACTGGGATATTAGTTACTCCTCATACAGAAATACATACTGGAATATTAGTGGCTTATGTTGAATATTGATAAATTTGCTCTTATCCCTTCTTTATGGGTACATTAGGCTCTACCTTTTTCTTATCCTTAGCTCCAAGTTGCGCCGCCCATATAACTTGATTAAGCTTCCAAAGGTAGCATTAGGTTTTTTTGTCTTCTCAGTTGTGATTTTCTACCTCTTATGTTTTCAGGTATTATGTTGCACCTTCAGGCAAGAGACTGCGCTCTATGGTCGAGATTCAAAAGTATATTGTCATCTGTTGCTTGATCATTCAGAATTTCTGTTATTCTCTTGCTCGACTTTTTTCTAAAAGAAAATAACTTGACGCTAGGTTATGGCGTCAAAATGGTAGTTTCCCTTTATTTTCTTTTCGCTTTTTATTGATGCTTTTGATTTGTCCAGGTACTTGCTGGAACATCCAGAGTACGTGGAAGCTGGAGTGTCCATTTCACAATTTTCATTCCAAATTCCAAGACCTTTGCAAGAAAACTATGTGAGGAAGCGTCCCGCTCCCCCTCGTATCACACCGTCTGATGGTATGTATAAGCCTGGTACAATGTGTAAATATTCAAGAGAAAAGTATACTTATAATTTGATTTGTTCAGGGCCTTAGGCAACTAGAAACTGAAAATCATTCATATGGCCACTTTGCTTAACTTGCCAAACGTTAATGCTTATTCAACATGCATGGCTTTCACATAGAACCAATTTTAGTTCTTTTTTATTTTGTTTTTTGTTTCAGTCAACAAGCTATAATTCCAAATCTACAAATTTCTCCATAACTACTTTGGAAAATGGGATGCAATCAATTTTCTTTTGATCATGAGATTTTTATCATTAATAACGGATGAAGTTGTATGAAATCGGGGGCAGCATCTCCATAAAATCATTTTTTTGCAAATCTTTTAATCTACTGTGGAAGTTAATCTTTTTCTCTGCTGTTTGTTGAATCACACAGTTGGTAATTGGTTGCATTTTGCTTGCCACTAACAAAACAAATAAGAATGTCTCACACTTGTATTATTAGGCTCTATTTGTTTACCTGGATCTGAGTGTCGAATTGGACTAAAATCCAAGGAGACCACATATTGTTTTGTTGGAAGTTCTGCAGGAAGGGCTTAATACCCTTTGGAAATAAAATCCCGCAAAACATGATACTATTGGCAATGTGATGTGATGTTATCTTCTTCCTTTTTTTTTTTTTCCCTGTTGCACATATTATACCTTCACTGTTTAGTCCTCCACTCAAACAAATAGGCTGTTGGAGAAGTTTCAGCCGTAAACCTATTTTTTTCTAGCTCTAATCATAGTGCTTGAACAGTTTGATAGTACTACAGTGTGACTAAGTAGCATATTCATTGTCTGCTGCAGCCAATCCCCTCTCGTGGGCAGGTCCAGATGAGAATACAGATTTACGGCTTGGCTTACCAGGGTTCTGTGATGCACCTGACTCGGAAATTGTAGATCTTCCGGCAAAGAAAAAGGTGAGGCGGGGACCATCTAAACACGTTTTCAGTTGTGATTCAGTATATGATCAGCAGGGGGTGGAGTTGGAGGAGCCTTATCAGGCTCGAAATGATGTGTTTGAGATCTAGCTTTTGTTGTAAGGCCCTTTTTTGTCAACCGACGTTCAAGGTGTCACATGACAGTCTTATATTTTTTGCCGTAGCCTTGTGCGTGGAATGAAAATACTGTACTTTTGTCGAAACATTACGTCTGCTAAAGTGGGGGGCGGGCTCCGGTGGAGCTGCTGGGTTGTTAGGGAGAGATGAAGGAAATGTTGACTGTTGTTCAGTGAGAAATATAAAAACTGTTTTTATGATTATGTATAAAAGAATCTATTATCATGTTTGTCTGTATCAAATCTGGTACCCTACCAATTTCACTGCTCGAAATGTTTAAATTTGATTTATTTGTTAAATTTTGAGTTTCGATAATGTTGGTTTATCGCAATTCACCGCGTTTTTTCGGGGAGGAATAATGTAACATAAGGGTGTTGAACTGATGCAGTGCTCCTCTAACGCCCATACCTTCTTATGCTATCAGCAATTTGGCAAAATCCTGGTCAGTGTAACTATTGTTGTCTCAAGCTCGATTTGATTAGTTATTGGTAAATGCTCGTTCACTTTCTATTGTTGCTATATTTGGACTTTCACAAGCCCAGATATAGCGACAATAGATTAGCTTGTGAAGCACATCTGTTGCACATATATCGCAAAGTGTCTAATTTTTTAAATTTACTTAAACAAATTCACAACTTTGCCAGCAACTCTACGACACTTAAAATGGGAAAAAGGGGAAATTTTGTGTGATTTGAATACGACTTGTTTTCATTTCTACTAAAAAAACTAGGTCAGAATATTTCAATTTTTTACCTGCCTTGTCATAAAATTTGAGAAGAAAATTTACTTTTTGACTTATTCGCAGTGACCGCAATACTTTTTAAGTTTTGTTTGTTTTTTGAATTTATCTCGCGGAAACAAAAATAAAAGTATATCATTTGTTTAATACTCAAAGAACAAGAAACTGCACCGCCAATAACATAATTTTAAAGTTTTGAGGTTACATAATGTATCTCTTATTAAAAATATTGTAGGATAACGTTGGTGAAATAACAAAAGAAATTGATTTTTCATACTTATCTTTTCATATTTCGTACTCTATTTTTTTTTAGTATTATTCTGTGAGTTTCATAAATTACTTCTTCACGTGTGCATAAAATGAGTCAGAAGGTATAAGAGACAGCTCAAAAAAAGAAAAAAAAGAAAGAAAGTACAAGGCAGTATAAATTTACAGCAATAATAACTTTGCCTAAATAATTAAGCCAGATTATATTTTTGTCATTATTTAATTTTTTACACATTTATTAGTTTTGAGTCGAATTTGTATGAATTATTAGCTCGTCTTGACAAAAAGAACTGAGAAAGTAAAAATTATGAACCAAACTATTTTTTTTAGATAGACAAAAACAATTCAAAAGTCTGTATGTTCACCGAATGAACAACTGAGAAAAAATTAACCCAAAATTGGTAAAATTCGATTTTTTTTTTTATGAAAAAAAACAATAACTAATAATTTGGCTCCATTATTTAGCCTAAATAAAAAACAATGGAGTAATTAGAAGAGTGTGGTCAAATCGATCAGAATTAGAACCCCGCCGTGATCTTAAACAAAGCTCCGGCGACGATTTGGACAGGTACCTCTCTCTCTCTCTCTCTCTCTCTCGCTCGCTCGCTCTCTCGCTCTGTTCGTTTCCCTCTCTCAGTGGTCGTCTATCTCCCATTCTGTTGGTTTTTTCCATTGGTTCTTTGAGCGCGCAATTCACATTATTGTTGATGATATATGCTTATGAGTTGAACAAGATTATTATTCTAACTGTGAAGTTTCCCTCATGTTTTTTGATTTCTGCTTAATGCCTTAGCCACTTGTTTCTGCTAAACTAAGACACCCTAAGGATTTTTTTTTCCCTCCAAATTTTCTAGATGTTAAGTGAAAGAACTTGTCTACTCCTTCTAGTTTATTGGAAACATAAGGAAGATAACTTGCTGGGTGACGATCCACTCAAATTTGATTTCCTTCAGACCTCACCCAGAAAAATTTCCGGTGGGTGAAGTTTGTGGTCACAATGAGCAAATCAAGAGCTGAATCAGAAGAAGAACAATTGGAAGTGCAAAGGGAGAAGCTATTAGTTTGCATTGCGGTGAATATATTGTTTTATGGTCACAATGACCAAATTAGATACCCGTTTTGCATTCTGGTATGATTTTACTAAGATGGCATTGGAACTCGGGTAATGTTTTCCCAGTTTAGTCATTGTATGAAAAATGGGAATCCTAATTGTATACAGGGGATCTCAGTTTGTGCAGGATTTGGAAAAAGTCTTGTCCTTTTTATGTGGAAATTTCTAAAAGATTGCTACAGGAAGTGACATTTTATGAATAAATATTCCAATTTATGGTAGAAATGATAATGGTACATGCCCTATGTGCATGGAGGTGGTCCAGGTGGAAGAAACTACAACTCATGCTCTCCTTCATTGCTTGTTCTCTTGGAAAATTTGGTCACATAACTTGGGTCTGCCGGTCTTGTTTTTGATGAGTTTATGGTTTAGTAGCAGATTCAAAAACAAATTTCCATGCAGCTGTATTCAATTTGGAAGGCGAGAAATGAAATAAATTTTCAGGATGTTACTCTAGTGATATAAGAAGTGGAGGATTTGGTGAAAACAAGAATTGCAAAATGGGGTAAAATCGCAACATAATCTGAAAGAATATTCCATTGAGGACTTCAAAAGGAGTTTGGATGGTATTCGGAGACTTGAAGTATAGTAATGTGATGGCACTAAGCAATGTTAGGTGAAAAGCTTTCCACATAGGTGTCCCTTTTCATATTTAGTCTGAGAGAATTTTTTTTTTATTTTTTGTAATCCTCTTGTTGGTGTTTTTGTGGGTTTGGTTGATCACATGATTGGCTAAGGTGTATCTGCTAACCTTAGGATATACTCCTTTAGCAATGATGCTTTTACTTTCCAGGCCCTTTGTCTCGATGTATTCTTTATCATTGGGCCTCAGTTAGAATGAGGATTCACAGCCTCCGAGCCACCAGCACCTCATTGGGCCTCAGTTCATTTTCTACAATCTACGATGGCTATAAAAACAACAATCGGCAAAAGTATATGTGGACTGTGCCTTCATCTGTCTTGAGTATGCCTGCTTCCATTTTGTTTCCTTCATTGGTACACCTGAATATGTATGTTTCTATCTCGTTGAAGCATTTTATTGTACGCTTCGTATAGGGCCTCCTCGTGGACTGTGCATCCGATCTGGAGTTCGGTTCCGCCCTTGCATTGACATTCACAAGGTTGGACTTCTTCGCCATTACCGATTTGGGTTTTCATATCCCTTTGTGTATGAGCCTTTTCCCCCCGTTTGTTTACCATATGCATCATGACATATAAATACCTGTTTCCATCACATTGAATTCTGACCTTGAAGAGTGTGGGTTCAATTGAGAATTGAAATGCCAACCCATTTAAGTAGGGTGAGAAGAATCAGCCAAGGGTAATTATCATAGCAAGATTTACTAAGTTCTAGGTTTCTTGGAACATATCTTGAAGATATTTTATCTATTTGTTTAATAATAAGCTTAGTAGATTTAAGCTAGGTATATTATTTTCCTCGGACATAGGATATTAAATAACAAAGTTTGAAAGTGCTCTTGATGACTTTTTAGTTTCACAAGCTGAATGTTGGCCATGTGCAATTACCGGCTGATTGCTTTGTTTTACATAAGGTTGCAGGTCACCAAGGCTGTGCAACACATGTCAATTTCCATTCGCTTTTCACGATGTTGTGCCTTTGTTGAGGAAGGAATCAATACATTGTGAAATTGTCATGTAATGGCTTTATGTAATGGCTGCAACTGATTTTTGGAAGCATGAAACTTGCAACAGATCTCATGGTTTTAAAATGGATTTTTGATGGTTACCGCTGGACTCCCTCTTGGAGGTGGCATGGCATTCGATGGAGCACTATGTGTTCAAGCAAAGCTTGGCACTCTAAATAAACGGGTTCTATGATGAGACATTCCCTCACCTCTAGATACTTCAGTTGAGCTTAGAATATGAAACTTATGTATTGCTAGATTCGCTTCATGGAGTGAACCTAAATTGTCATGTAATGGCTTCAACTATTTTTAGAAGCATGAAACTTGTACAAAATCTTATGCTTTCAAAATGGATTTTGAGGGTTACCATTCGAATCCCACTTAGAGGTGGCATGGTATTTGACGAAGCGCACAATGCATTTAACCTTAGCTTGACACTCATAAAAGTCAGTTATACTACACTACATTCTCCTCAACTCTGGATACTTTAGTTCAGCTTAGACAATGCAATTTATGTATCACTACATGGAGTGAACCTTTGTGTATGTTGATAAGCAAGGGTTTCACTGATCTTTCTGACTTACTTTATCTCTCCTCCTGATTTGGTTATTTCTTGTGTCACTTGTGAAACTTTGTTTAGCAGGTAGTGGTTTAAACTTTAAAGAACAACTTTCTGCATGATAAACCTTTGTTGCTTGGGTGGGTTTCCCATGTTTTCTTTAATGTTTTGTTGGACACATTGCATTGAGGGTAATGCTAAGGAGAGAACAAAAACCTTTTCTATCTTTGTTACCTGTCAAAATGGGATTTGGATTATCCAATGCTATTGATCTATGGTTGGCTTCCATGTTACAATCTGTGCCAGGGACCTACAGTTTTGGCCAGATCATGGAAACATGTCGAACCTATTTGATTGATAGGTTTTATTTTTCATGGTATTTTCGACTCTTGAGGTACTTATAAGAGGGTTTGTTTTTATTTTTCCTGATTAACGCAGAGTTTGTTTTCAGGGGAAAGTTAAGCAAATTGTGGGGTCTTCCATTCAGGATTTGAAGGAGGGTAGTACACCTCCAGTAACCAATTTTGAATCAGATAAGTCAGCAGCAGAGTATGCAATCATATACAAAGAAGATGGGCTTACAGGTGGTCATGTCATCATGATTGGAGCTGATCCTTTAAGCAAATCTGCAGCCATGGAAGCACTGCATGCGTTTCCTGGTAGACAATTGTTACTCTCTCTCTTTTTTTCCATAATGTATTGTTCTTCACAATTTGTGATCTTGTTTTATATTCTCTCCAACTTATGCATGGCAGTTGGAACAAAAGAAAGCTGCACAGAAGAAGTTGTCTTATTCAGTACTAGGAAATAATTTGTTGTGCATTCACACCTGAACGCTGCAGAGTTAGAACCCTATGCATCGGGGTTATTCTCATAATTTCCATTAATAGAACATCTATCAAAAAGTTTGTTATAAGAAGTACATGGTGGAACATTGTAATGTTCTTAGAAATTTTTACCTCTGCTGGTCCTATAAGTGATAATTCTTTGCACATAGGTAGGTAGTAACCGAGATTCCTAATCGTTGGGGTTCCCCAATTATGAGCTTGTATTTTGGTGTAGTAAAAATCGTCAGCCTTCAAGTTAATTCTTTTAGTTTTTTTTACTGTCATCTTCCCCTTCCTCCTGCTCTTCTTAATCATCGGACCGCGTATTTGTAGTTGCATAATGCACCTTATTTGCAATTTGTACAGGCCCGTATAGAAGTATGTGTGCTTGTAAATGTATGTTGAGGCATATACCTTGAACATCTAGTATTAGTTGATCCGTAGGTAAGCGACAGTTAACCTTGTGGTCTAAAAGGCAGGTTTTATAGCTGTCCCATGTTGTCTTTCCCACCGCCTAAAGTTTTATGTTTAAACTTATAGATATTCTCTGCTGAACTTACTGCGAGGACTGATAACATCCAGGTGGTTTTCATGTTGGAGGTGGGATCAATCCAGACAATGCTTTGAGTTACATTGAAGAAGGAGCCAGCCATGTCATTATCACATCAGTATGTTTTCAGTGTTCTTTTTATTTTCTCAGGAATCGTTGCAAAAAAGGCTCAGCACTACGTACCATGTGCTTCAGTCTGGGGCTCTGTTATGGGACGTATTATTAGAAAAATCTTACAGTTAATTGTCATGCTTGTACCCCTCTGTACCCTCAATCCACATTCACGCTCACCCCAAATTTTTGGTTTTTGTGAATTCGGTATAAATCCAACAATCGACTAGTTGCAACTCAGACCACTTCTAGATTCTCGATTAAGTTGCTGCTTGTTCCTACACAGTGTGCTAATCCGAGAAGTCTTTGACGTTGGATGCCATTTACATTTTTTGGGGTAAATTAACTATCCATTAAGCAAACAAACCAAAAACGCAGGCCCAAGCCCTTATAAGCAACCAGGCCAAGTTTGTTCCTGGCTTAGCTAGAAAGCAATTGCAACAAGAAGCAAAGCTGTTTATCCACAGAAAAAGCTACAGGAGCCAAAAATCCTAGGACTCGGTCCCCAATCTCTGGCCAATAGCCTATTTCTATCCGTTGGCTTCAAATTCCTCCATGACCATTTGCAGGTCTTTACTTCTTCTGCAATCAAGGAACACAAAACAGAAGCAGGCACTGATTTACCCTGGAACTATCTGTTGTTCCTCTCCCTCCAAACCCTGTAGATAGCTTGTCAACCTTCATAGAGCAAGAGGTCTCTTTCATATGGTTGCACACCCATTCCATTTCTCTTGACAACCCAAAACAAGGTCTAACAATCTTGTTTCTGCTCAACAACGGCTCCATACAAACTGGGAATTCTCGCACTCAAAAAAACATATGCTCATGTGTCTAAACCTTGCTATGGCAGAGCACATACCTTGCATCCACACCCATCCCCCAACACATGATAGGGCCCAAGGAACAACAGACATGGACCATCTACCAGTAGGGGTGAGCACGGGTCGGGCCGGGTTGGGTTTGACCTTAACTGGCAACTCAACCTCATCTGGTTGGGTGATCTCCTTTGAGAACCGATTTCAACCATAAGCATGGATAAAAACCGTTTGAGACCACTACTTCAGTACTTATTGTAGACGGGTTACGGTCGGGTCTTCGGATTAGACACAACATTATGATCACTGCGTCATCTTCATTGTCTTCTGGTTTGAACAACCCAAATCCCAGTCAAACTTAAACCATTCAAATAGGAAGAGAAATCTCCACAGATTCCTCACTCTACCACCGAAAAGCCTGAGAGATTGCTCCCTCTTTCCTTTGTTGTAGGGAAGGATGTTTTCAAAGAAGATAGAGACGGTCCGGGAGTCTTCGTGGTTTGAGAGAGAGAGAGATTTGTTGTAGGGAAGGATGTTTACAAAGAAGATAGAGAGGGTCCAGGAGCAGTGTTTTAAATGGCGAAAGGCGCATCGAGGCGCAACGGTCTCCTGGGGCTTTAGCGCAAGGCGCGAGGCGCGGCGCGCGCTTTATTGACGTGAATCGCAAATTTTTTTTTTTCTTTGCAACAAGGCAAATTTTATTAGAACAAGTTTTCAACACAAACAACCACTTGTAAAACTTTCAATTGTCATAGAACATAACATGTCAATGGTTAAACGAAAGTACCAAACTCTAAACATCACATATCATCCATGAAAAGCTATCATAATAATGTTTAGCCTTAGTGACATAACATAAGGATTAAAGGCAATAAGATTTAGAGGCATTCAGAGACGTGGAAGGGATAGAAATTTCGATTTTCTACAGCCTAACTAATCTAAAATTTTGATTTTCTGTTATGGAAGGAATAGGAAAAAAAAAAAAGACGTGGGAGAAGAAAAAAAAGAAGAAACAGAGGCGTGAAAAGAAGAAGAAAAGAAAAAAAAAAACACAGAGGCGCGAAAAGAAGGAAAAAAAAAAAAACAGAGACGTTATGAGAAGAAGAAGAAAAGACGTGAGAAGAAGAAGAAGGAGGAGAAGGAGGAGGAGCTTACCTGGAGCAGAAGCTGCTGTAGTTGAAGCTGCTCTGCTGGGTATGATCGATTAGGGTTGAAATCGACTCAAAAGAAAGAATTATTAAATGCATCGCGAACATGTTATGTATGAATGAGAGCCGTTAGATCTGATTTTTGGCTCACAGACGAAAAGTGCGCGCCTCAGCGCTTTGCGCCATGGCGCGCGCCTCAGCGCCTTTCGCGCGCTTTAGGGTTCCGCACTATAGCCCACATCTTCGAAGCGCATGCCTTGCGCTTCGCTGCGCTTTGCGTTTTTAAAACACTGTTCGGGAGTATTCGTGGTTTGAGAGAGAGAGAGAGAGAGAGAGAGAGAGAGAGAGAGAGAGAGTTAAAAAATGTAAATGTAGACGTGGGACATGTGTAGGGTATAGTACCGTATTCATACCATATTTGTACATACTAATAACTTATATGTTGGTCGGATGTGGAACCCATGTTGTCCCCAATCATTGGGGGTATGAGCGGGAGAGGATTGCAGACAGACCTAACCTTTGGGCTTGTGCAATATACACAAAGTGGTTGCTCGCAGAATACCATTGAACAATGGCCCTCCCAATACTTGTTTTGCTGCGGGACCATGCCCACTAATCAAAGCCAAATAGCATCAGAGGGGATAGGCTAAAAAATAAAACCTGTTCTTTACCCCAAACCTGGCTTTATTCTATTCTACAAACCTGTAGCCAACCGCTTCTGCTGTTCAAACCGTCCAAGAGGTGTTGGCTCGGACCAGCTTGGTCAGGTTAGGCGGGTCTGTCAGATTTTTGCTCACCCCTATCTAACAGAGTTTGGATGGGAGGTATTGGGGGCCAACACTCCTTTAGTTATAGCATTCCTTGGCCTTCGTGATTTCCATGAGCCTTGATGGATAACTGAAGCTAATTTAGTGTACGAAGGACCTAAAGTATGCCAATTATCTATCCAGAGAAAGGTAGCCAACCCATCACATGACTTTTTTAGACCCATGGCTGCACGACTCCTCTAAGATTAACAATTTCCCTAATGGTCCAAGATGTCCAATGGGAACTCTGACCCTCCAATGACTTTGATGTCTTATTACATACATACAGTCAAGGGCGGAGCCTGGATTTTTTATAAGTGGGGTCGAATGAGTAAAAATGAATTTTACTCATATGGGCTGGGGTAAAAAATGAATTTTAAAGAGGAGTCAAATGAGTAAAAATTGGGTGAAAATCTCAAAAAAAATTGGGAGGCAGCGGGGTCAGCAGCCCCCCCCCCCCCGCCCGCATATAGTCCCCTTCTAGTTAGGGATCCTTACTTTCCTACGGTGTGGACCTCATAGTTTGGAGCCCCATGCTAATAATCGGAGCCGTTCAACTGTTTAAACTTGTTTTAAGAGTACCTGCAAGAAATAAGCTCAAACGGTAAGTTCTTGATCCAAACAATTTTTCATAAACAGTTCCTGTCAAGCTTATATCATTTAAGGTTCTTACTAGAAGGGGACTGTATATCATACATTCACATATATATATATATATATATATATATGTATGTATGTATGTATGTATATGAACCCATTTAATCCAGAGAGTATCAGACTTCATGGACACTTTCGGTAAATGGATTATTCCAGATCTTAAGCAACCTAAAACCCAAGCGCCCCTCCTCTTTAGCACCAGAATTCCTAAAATCAGGGCCAGACCAGACCAAACCAACTGTTATTTATGTTACTTTGTGTTAACCAGTTATACTGACACTGCGTCTTCTTGATTTGTGTGAAGGAATAAACCATCTAACTCAAATATATTTGTTGAGAGCTTTTTTCTTTCTGGTTGCAGTATGTATTCAATAATGGGCAAATGGAACTTCAGAGGCTTAAAGAACTTGCCCGTGTTGTTGGAAAGCGGAGGCTTGTGTTGGATCTTAGTTGCAGAAAGAAGGTACGAGAGTCTATGGTGTTAGATAATATGCACTGTTGGGATTTGGCCCTCATTTGGGAAGAGGCAACGACTGTATTTGGTTTCTTTACAGTATTTTCAATAATGTACAGGCATCTCCAATTCTTCATCAAATTCAAGGTTGATGAAAAGAGGGTTAAAAATCAGCTGCAACCTTTCATCAAATTCGTATCAAATCCGTAAATGCTTTAACATGAGATCATATCTGACTAAGTTATAAAAAACTAATGTTTGGAGATGATTTTCTTTCATGGAATTTGGTTGTGGGAATAATGTCAGAAACTTTTTAAGAAGATTCAATGGGAAAAAGAGAAATGGTTGGATTGCTTCATATCAGATAGAGCTTTTAACCAAGTTTTCTTCCAAATCAGATGAAGAGGAAGAGTACGGATTGGAGATGGCCTAAGTTCAAGTGCAAGCAAGTACTAAACCTATACTGTTGTTCTCCAGATGTTTTGGTTGAATCTCTATTTTTCTAAGACTCTAGTGATGTTTTTACCGTTCCCATTAGGAACATGACCTTGTAAACCCACCCTTTCTCTATTCGTTATTGACTGGAATGGATTTGTGGCACGGATATCTTGTGTTGGACTTCCCTTGCTTTGAAGTCTTGTGCTTGGTCATTCATGGTGGTGCAGTAACTGTGGCTAGGAATTCAGGTGAAAGAAAGGGGCTTTTAAAGGAGCGGACAATACGATACTAGACATATATTTGTATAAAGAATGGAGACCAGTCTGAAAAATGTGTGAAAGTTCTCTCTTGCCTATATCCTTCTCTCTTAATTATTCTAACTATTGTGACATGCAGGAAGGAAAATATGCAATTGTCACCGACAGGTGGCAGAAATTTACTGATGTATTTCTTGATGAGAAGATAATGGATTTTCTTGCAACGTATGCTGATGAGTTTCTTGTCCATGGGGTTGACGTTGAAGGGAAAAAGTAAGTTGTACAACTGTCTTTTGTTCTTTCTTGTTGCAACTTTTGTATGTGTGTTATGTCTTTATGTCCACAAAATGTTTTCTGTTCAAGGTGCTTCATTTTGAGAGAAAAAATCGTTAGTCTGGTAGGATGGTACATCGATGCTTCAACTCATTATTGTCTAAACCGTCATGAGTTCTGCTCTTTGTTGAGGTGGATTAAAGTTAATATTGTTTGGCCTTCATCAGTTCTCCCACTCTTTTATTGTGTTGTTGCTTGTAAATGAAATAGTAACTAATACCATCAGGAAGACATTTGGGTGCATTGTCATGAAAACGGATGTGTTTTCCTTTGGTTTATTTTTTGATGGGAACACTATGAGCACATAATCCACGTCAGGATATTGTTATTTGTAACGTGATCAGTAATGAGGCGAGTGTGATCTGCTCTTTTCTCTTGACAGATATATGGAAATGATCAAGTAGGACATCTATCTATTAATTCTAAAAGAATTGAAATAAGTACTTATTTAGAATCTCCAATTGTGTTAGACAAGTTCAGCTACGTCATCCAAATACATCATAATTTGGTTTAGTAACTTATCAAACATATAATTAATTATCATTATTCAAAAAACTGAAAGTTCAATTTTACTACCATGCTATTGAGATAGTTATCACTTTGGGCAATTGGACCCTTTTGAAAACTTGGTAATCTGCTGTTATGCCTTTTTTAATTTTGATTTAGTGATCTAATTTATTTGTACAGGCTGGGAATTGATGAAGAGCTTGTGACACTGCTTGGCAGGCATTCACCTGTACGTAACACATTATCTTGTCCATATCTTTATGTTTCTACATGTCATTTTCCTCGGAGGCTATCAAGGATTCAATATACCTTTACTTAATTTTGTTATCTACTTGGATTATTTTTTTTTTGAGAATTGACATTCACCCTTCACATTTTACTTCTTAGACTCCTCCACCTTGTCAATTAGTATGTGGCATGTGAAAAGGGGTCCCCAGCGGTGTTTTTCCTAGTTTATTGCATCAAGTAGAGCAGTCTGAACATAAACTTCATGCAGCACTCTTGGTTACTAGTACTAGTATTATTGTTACGATGAGTGAGAAAACTTTATGGAAAGCTATCCAAGAACATGATTAATGCAGCGGTAGGTTTCCAGTCATGAATTATGATGACTGTAATGGAGAACTATTCTAAATCTCAAATCAAATGGACATAAATAAGTCGTTAACATTCTCAGATTTTGCACAATTTGTAGTAGATAACAAACCAGATGAGTGAACTTAATTCAGAAAGGAGAAGGCAGAGAATAAGAAAGGAACTCAAGTGATGTAATCTGTAGAGAGACTGAAACAAAGAAGAGGAGAAAGGTGGCTGAGAAATACCTAAAGATATTTAGAGGACATAGCGTTGAGATGCAACAGTGAAGCACCAGTAGAGAAGCAGAAAATCTAGCGAGGGGAGAGAGAGAGAGAGAGAGGAGAGAAGAACCAGCAGCAAGAGCTATATATTCATGTTATTTTTCAAAAGAAGCTGCTGGGTGGTTTTTTTTGGGAACGCAAAGTAGCCCTACTGCTCCCTTGGTACGTTTCACCTTTATATTGGTCCAAACCAAACCAATTCTTAAGTTCTAATCAATTGAGCTCGGCTGCATGAATCCGTTTTCTCCATTAGCTCTGTCGAGGGTATCGTGTTTTGTGATATCCACAAAGCCTAGATTATTTTGAACTAGTGCCTCTAAAGTCAATTTTGGTCTACCGAGAGGATGTTCTAGAACTCTTAGGTGCATATGAAGTGAGGTGGCCTCACTTGGCCAATGCACCATACACACTATTCCAAAAGCCTTTGTATACTTCTCTCTGAAGCAATGCACTCTCCATTCTCTCAAACTAAGTGTTTCAGTTTCTTGTCTTCCTGACTTTTCGTGCTTAAAGGGCTTACTTAGCACCACAAGAGCAAGTGCGAGTTTCTAAGTGCCGTAAGGTTATCTTAGAATCAAGCAAGTCCGTGACAATATGCTCTATCACCATCTTGGGGACACCCACCGGAAATAATAAGCTCTATCACCTTCTAGGGGACACCCACTGGAAATAATTGAAGACAAAACTAGAGATCTTGTTTTTATTACCCGACTTTCATGGATAATGACATGGTCCATTGAATTTGCATCTTCTCTGCACATATCTATTCACAGTAAACTGCTTATGGTGGTTCAAATGTAATTTTTGCATGAGCTACTACCTACAAAAGAGGTGTATGTTGTTTACATCTAGTCTTTTACCCACCGTACCACTACTGCTGAAGGTTTTCTTGGTTCTTTTTCTTTTGCTTTTCCTTCACAGTTTGTTCCCTTTTCGTCTTTTGGTATGCTGTTGCGGGTAGAAGCTTGTGGATCTTATATTTGACTGCAAGCTATAGGTTGAAAGGCCCCGGTTGACATGAAGCTTGATACTTTTTAAATTTATAGTTTGCAGAAGCACACAGTAACCTATAATTTTTGTAAAGAACCTCTCCTTGAAAGTAACCAGGCTTGTTTATGTGGCCATCCATGCTTGCTGGTTATTTTTCATTTTGTTGATTCATTGAGGTTGGCTTGTCAGATTCCGGTGACTTATGCTGGTGGTGTCACAGTGACGGCTGATTTAGAGAGGATAAAAGCTGCAGGGATGGAGTGTGTCGATGTCACTGTGGGTAGTGCTTTGGATATTTTTGGGGGCAACTTGGCATACAAAGATGTCGTCAGTTGGCATGTCCAACAGCAGGCTTGGGCAGTTTAGTGTCACCCACCTTGCCTCTTGTATGTTTTCCTGAAATCGGCTTTGTGATTGTTTATGCATGGATTTGTCTATGCGTTGAAGGATTGGAATTGATTTTATCACATGTTAAACACGCAACTACTAACTGAAGTGGTAAAATGTTGAATTGTCAGTTGATATGTACTGCAGTTGTAGTAGGCAGCTGCTTTGGCCCTTAAAAACTAGTACTAGGTCATTTTCCTTGAAGTTTTTCAATATAGTAGACTTGATCTAATCAATACAACTAACCTGCATCATATTGCTGCGTCGTTCTATTCTCAGATCAATATGTATGGGTGTGTTTTAGTCAACTTCATACTTTTCTCACGCAACTCTGAAGGGCTATGGCAGATTAATGATCCTTGGACATATTATTTCTTCTGCCTGTACCTTATTTGTGAGAATCTTATAAGGGAAACCTGTAAAGTAACGATGAGCCTCTTCAATTTGCTTGGGCTTGTTCATACAAAGATTTGCTTTGCCTTTAATTGGGATTCTTGTAAGTGGATGGTGAGATTGATTCCCCGTATTAGTCGAGGTGCAAGGATGCTGGCCTGGACACTTGAGTTATCGGGAGGGGAAAAAAAAAGGGGAATGAAACAACAAAATTCTTGATTATTTTGAGAAATACGCATGCCTTGTGAGGAAAGGGATGGGAGGCGTTTGGTCTTTCGGTTGAGGATTTTGGTTTTGGACTTCTCTCTGCGTACAGTCTTCAATAAATTTTCTCGCAATTATTACTCTCACTTCTTTCTCTTTATCTCTCTCCACTTATTATCCAAAATTCAAAACCAAAATCCTAAAACGAACATGGTCCCTGATTGGGAAAATGTCTTTTACGAATAAAAAGTTTCCGGCTGGGTAATGGAAAAGGAATGATTTCTTGCCTATACAATCTTTTTTTTTTCTCAGCTAAAAAAATTTATTAATCTCTGAAAAGATACAAAGATTAAAAGGACAAGAGCATCCGAAGGAAAAATTACTAATCTAAGGCTATCCGTGACTCAAAACGTTGGCAAGAGACCACCCAAAAAGGCCAAGTCCAAAACCTAAAAAACACCCTAAACAGCCACTTAAACCTAAGAACAGCCACCAAACAAAGGGGACGCTAACAGCCACAGCCACCACACACAGAAGAAACCGAAAAAAGACTATCTGAAAATAGACACCCAGCCTCTACAACAAAAAGGAAGACGGAGCACTAGAAAAACAACCTCAGCAAAACAAGCGAAGAAGCAACCGAAAACAAAACCCTAGCAACCGCAACAGAATACAACCAGCAAGCTAATAACAGGAAGTAGCAAAGACAATAGACGAATACCCAAAAAGAATAGAAGAACAAAATCAAAACTCTACTAAGACAGAGGAACCTTCCTCCAAATCATCAAAGGCGCCATCAACAATGCCATCAAGCTCCTTATCCGACATTTCACCTTCCTCCAACTCAATATATTTTTTAATGTTCTCTTTCTCCCCGCCATAATACTTAACGCCAAGAATAGCGCCTAAATCCATACACTTACAAGCTTGCTTAATTAAGAGGGAGTTTCTATTGCAAATGTCATGAGAAGAAAGAGAAGTGGGAGCCTTCTTATATTTCTTTAACATCTTGGCCTTCTTAAACCCAAATTCGGAAAGAGATTTCTTCTCTAATCTTTCTTCTCGATCTATTCATCCTCCTCTCCAATTTTTCAATAGCTTGGTGAATGGATCTCTACTAAGCTAATCGCTCATATCCTTCACATCGCTCATCTCCTTCATAACGGGCCTCAAAAGAGGAGTAGGGCGGGTAATAGATTGGCACTCTGAGAGGGAAGAGTTTCTCAAAGAGACTAATCCATCAACCTTCCCTCTATGAACATCATGGTTCTCAACAGCATTATCTTTCTCAATTGCCAAAACGTTATCTCCAGAATGAAAATTATTACAGCAATTGGTCTCCTTATTTTCACCATTCACATCCTTAGCCCCATTATCAGATGAATTCTCTACCATATCTTCCACGTTGACCCCCATCTCTCCTTCGGACTTCTCCTTAGACTCTGAAGGCCACACAGCTTTAGCATCGCAAGTTCGCAACCCTTATTACATCTGCAGCTCGCATTGATGAAATTAGCAACACCCATATGTTCTTCAACAACTCTAACTGGAAAAACTTTACCATTGAAATCCAAATCTACAGTTTGATTGATAGCCTCAAAAATGTTTGTAGAAATCTCCACCTTACCCACATCAAAAGAAGAGCAATTTGACGTGGCTCCATCCAAAGTAAATTACCTCGCCCCAAATTCTTCCAATACTGTGAAAGGTTTCAGCATTCCAAACATTTAACGGTCCCCCGTAGCAATTAAGCCAAACAACACGAGCAATTTCCTTCTAATGGTTCAGGTTTCCATCGGTAAACTTCATCAAACCAGTTCCCAAGCCATGCAGCACAAACCACTTTCTTCAAGCATAGCATTCATATCTTCAATGGAAGGAAAAAGTAAGCAAAACAAAATTACCTCCCATTGAACGAATCTGAATATCCCAAACCCCATCAGCTATGAAACCTTCCAAAAGAGATGGAAGCATAGCAACAACGCTCCTCGACAGCCATTGGTTCCCCTCATCCTGGACTTTAATAGAAAACTAACCTAGTAACAGTGGTACCGGGGAGACTTTTACCAGCAACGATATCAGCAAAGGAGGGACTGACCCTATTCACAAGCTTTCTGAAGGGGAATCCTATTACGATTGTCCTGAGAGAACCTAGCAAGGTTCACATGAATATAAGGGTAGTCTCTAATAAGAATAATCCCATTGAGATTTCTGAACAGCCCTCTCTGCCTCGTCTCATGATTTAAATCTAACCTTAAGGATTGCCTCTACAATCTTTAAGGTTAATATCTCCCTTTTCTCATACTGAATTGGATCAAAATTTTAGCCCTTGTCAACTAAATTCCCAACCGTTAAATCCTTGACAATTGAATTCTCAACAATTTTCTTGGCTGAAATACTGTGGATTTTTTTTTTCCTGTGCAAATATTGTGGATTTGGAACAAAATGAACGAATAGAGTTTGAATTTTGAAACAGGGTGAAACCTTGAGTTTGAATTTTGAAACGGGGCGAACTTTTGAGTTTGAATTTGAAAAGTGGGACGAACTCTTGAGTTTGAATTTGAAAAGTTGGACGAACTCTTGAGTTTGAATTTAAAAATAGAGTGAACCCTTGACTTTGAATTACTGCCCTTAGGTGAAAAAGCTTGAATTTGAATTATCGCTCTTTGGCAAAAAAGCTTGAATTTGAAGTTTGTCCTTTAGGATAATTACCCCGAGGTGAGAAAGCTTGAATTTGAATTATCGCCCTTAGGTGAAAAAGCTTGAATTTGAAAATGCTTATATTACGCCGTTTGGGGTGTCTAGCGAGACGAGCAGACCATCTCGAAGATGTGCCCAAAACTGATTTGTAAAACCTAAGGGCGGATCTCAGGGAAACACTATGATGACGATGTACGTAGACACCCCAATTCGGGCCTCCGAATAATCTTTGAAGTTCTTCGAAAATGAAATAAAAGAATAAATATCTTGCAAGCTTGAAATGTGAACCTTTCGAACCCAAAGATACCATCATGGTTATCTTTGGATGTTTTAACTTTGGCTGTTCATCTTTTCCCAGGTTTAATTAGAGGGGAGCAGAGATAAAAAAAGCATTTTGAAGCCTAAATTAAACATGAAGCGTAGTCACTCTCTGATGTTGTCCAGTATAGAAGCCACAACATTGCCTGAGGAAGATGATAAATATCTCTATGTGGTCTTGATGTACCCCGCAGGAGAATACAGTCATTCCTTTCACAGGATCGGTGTTGCTGACCTCAGATGCGGCGGACACGGAGAGGGAAACCCCGAAAAACTACCGGAACCTATTCTCAAGTTTCGGTATGATCGATTTCCGGCCTACATGGGTTTTTTTCTCTGTTGGGTACAAAATTTATATGGTCGGGGGTGCGGTAATTACCTTCGGATTGAATTAAGGTAGATGTAGCTTCGCGTAACTGTTACGTCGCTGAGCCCTGGCCGGGACAACTCATTGCACACATCCTGGAGTATGGAGGATGGACCTCCTATGCATAAAGAGAAGTTGAAGCCTATTGTGTTGGGTCCTGTCAACGGTAAGTTTTATGTCCTTGACAGAACCCTCGCCTCCTGTGATCTCGAGGAATTCGACCCCGAAACCAAGACTTGGAATCCCCTTCCACTCCCTCCGAGTGATGGATGTCCATCCGCTGAACGTTCTGAAGAAAAAGCTTGACGATTACGAGGTCCTCTCCCATGCCATTGTTCATGTCGTCTTACGTTACTGGAAGCACCTGAGCTCATTGGGTGGCGAGGATGAGTTTCCCAGTTCGATCTCTCAGTTCCTTTCTTGTGCTTTAGTTTGGACCTTGGAACTCCTGGCATGTATATTCTTCTATGTTTGCTAGTACATCGTTTGCCATATTCATTCCATCTCCATACCATATGCTGCCCTGGATTGTTGATATTGCTGTTCGTAGTAGTAGGGAAATGATTTACAAACTGGATCTGGATGTCGCACAGAAAACCCATCTGCAATTATGAACCACGTGGTGGCAATAGAAATTTTTTCGGAAATCGTAGGGACGAAATTGAACAGTTAAATAGTTTTGCCCCTACGAATTCCGATAAAAATCCTTACTGATATCGGATTGAGCTGATTTATAACCGGACTCTATAAAAAATATTTTAAAAATAATAGGTGATTCAAATCATCTTTGTTGGATCCGATGTGAGCCCCCACAAAACCCATATGTACATGATATGTACATTCCAATATGTACCCATAGCAGTGCTCTTTTGACTTAAAAAGCATATCTAATTTCATACTCCGATTTGTTGAATCTTGCAAATTAGCTCTCTCTCTCTCTCTCTCTCTCTCTCTCTCTCTCTCCCTCTGCTTTGTTAAAGCTTTCTATTGATAATAACAAGGCCAAAGGAGCCAAATGTTTTGGCACACTTGATGGCTAGGAGATGCCTCAAATTAAGTTTGCAAACATTTTGTTGGCCATGTGGGGGCCCTCAAGATCCATTTCTTCAATGTTCAAAGAGGACTGGAGAAGAACAGTGTCTAGGCTTTGTCAAATTGATATATACCATTGTCTTGGATATATGGTTTCCGAATAATACATTTGCCAGTACACACTTTTGCTTGGACTATGAATTGTTGATGATTAAGATTTGAGAGGCATGCTATATAACGTTCGTACCCGTGCGTTTGCGTTATAAACATTTTTGCCTGTTTTCTTATATGGTTTTCAGTTTTTGATTTTGTACCGAGCGCATACCAAAACATTCGAATGTAGGCGAATAATTTCAAATCAATGGAAAATTTTATATAAAAAATCCATGTGTAAAGTTGCCAAGTTTTCCATTGAGCTGAAATTATTTGTCCATTGATTTGATTTGATTTCTCTCCTTTTATATCCGTCAAGCACATTTGAAAGCCAACTTTCGAGGAACTTTGTTGGGTACAATTTAGAAAGCAAATGATTATGTATGAAAGTTCTTCTGGTAAAATTTTGTCTACTTTCTGGTGGATTTTGAATTGCTTTTTCTGTTCGTTGGTTAAAATAAAACAAAGCTGCTGCGGAAACCGACGGCGCGGGGCTTGGAGTGGGCCCTGCACGGATGGTCCAAGCCGTTTGATAACTTTAAAAAAAAAAGTCAAGTGGGCTCGTAAAAATCAGTTCAATCCAAAATCCGAAATTTGAATGAAATAATGGAAGATTGAATCGAATAACTACACATATCGGATTGAGCTAACTTTTCATGGGTTCACTCGGGTTTTTTTTTTATATTTTAAATTATTGACTAGCTCGGATCATCCGTGTGGAGCCCGGAGTGGTCCCCGTGGCCGTCGGTTTTCATTAGTATTTTCGTAAAATTGAAGGTTTGGCTGACTGAAATTAACTTAGCTTTTATTTCTAATGCAGACCTAGGTCAAACTCACCCTAGTTTAGAATTTGGATGCTAGATTTGTCTAGTGGGCGGCCCAAGAAGACCCAAGCTATTTTTTTTGAACGGCAATGAAGAAATTTTATGACGTTGAACAAGTGGAGATCTATTTTCATGATCAACTAGACCGATCGAAGTCCCGGAAGCCCAAATAATGCTTAATTGCGAATTACCCAATTTGGTAAATTTTGGACAAGCTCCGATCGGGTCCGAACTTGGTAGGTTAACTTATTTTCATGCTGCGGTCAATACTCACCACCCTAAGGTCGTGACGTATGGTGGATTTCGGCCCAATTCATGGGTTTAGGTTTTCAATTGCATTATTTTGCCATTTTTGGAAAGTTTTGTTTCGTTAATAGTAACTCTTAGACCATAATTCGTTATTAGTTAGGTTCTTTTTGGGAAAATCCTATTTTTCTTTCCCATTTTCAATTTTTGGAAAAGGACCAAATTTTGGGACATTTTTTGTTTCCAACTTTATTTTTAAGGTTTCTAGGGTTTCGGGTCTATATAAGGGTGCAGTTTTTGTTCCTAATAATATTTCAGCGTTTCTCTTTTTCTTCTTTGTGAGCAAGGTTTGCTTGTTGTTACGAGTTGTTTATCTCATTTGGACTAGTACGCTAACAAGTCTTTAGTGAATTTCGCTACGTCATTTTATTAGTAATGAAAAACAACACGTACGAATTTTATTCTCAATTTATTAAGACATGTGATTTGGGCCCATAAGAAACCATGCTTTCGCAACAGTGCGAGGCCAGTGAACATGAAGGAGAAGAAAGATGCAAAAATGGTGCAAACAAAGCTCTCAATTACTTTGTTTATGATAGGAAAAATAGAGAGATTCGCACAGCCAAACTCACATCTCTATTGCATTGATTTTCTGGAAAAAAAAAAAAAAAAAATACTGGAGGTGGCGGGTTTTCCATTTCTCTCCTCCTCTCTTTGCTCACACTCTCTCTCTAGGTCTCTCTTTCTTTCCCACACATCAAAACTCGAAAGCCCACAAATATACGTAGTCACACTCAATTAAAGCCACATAAAATTTAGGGCAAAATACGGAAAACCTCCTTGAGGTTTGGACCTTTGGCAGATAACCATCCTGACATTAACCAATGACCACATAATCCCCTTATGGTTTTGGAGTAAATTGCAACCGGTAAGTTTTCCATCCCATTTGACAGGGTGTGTGTGTCACGCGCCTGGATTGCACGTATAGACCTAAAAAATGTGTTTCCCTCCAAAAATGATACATTTTCTTCTCTTAATGCCCTTTACCCATCTCTATAAAAGACCAACCATAAGGTAAAATAATTTACTTCTTCCATGTAAATTCATTTATAATTTTTTTAATTTCTTCCTTTTTTACCTTTCTGTTTATGTATAAATCAATTATGTAGGTTAATTTATTATTATTTTTAAATTAAGGGATGTCTTCTTCAAGCAACAACAGTGGTGGCTATGGCAGGTAAACCCTTGATTTGAGATTTGTGACCAACTATTGTTTCTGTGGGAGGAAGGTAGTATTGAGGTTGGTGGAGTCTGAAAACCCTATAAAGGGAATATTGTACGACGCGTGTGAACCAAAACCAAGCTACGGTTTCTGGAAATGGTGTAACCCTATTTCAGAAACATGGCAACCAAGTGGGGTAGCAGTCACTGCTGCAAGAGGAGCACCTGTGAATCAACCAAGTGTGGTGATGGCTGGACCAAATGAAGATCAAAGATGGTTGTATTTGGGTGCCTCATTTTGTCTGGTTTGTGTTTGTTTGTGGCACTAGCGTCCCTTGTAATGAAATGAAATGCAAGCACCAGTTGTAACTCATTCTAATGCAATGAAATGAAAGCACCAGTTGCTACTTAGCAATGGACAACACATCATAACAGTTTATACATATTCCATGCATAACAAAGCAAAAGTTCACAACATAACTTCATACTACCATATCACCAAAAAACTGCATCACCAATGCAGCAAAATAACATAAGTTCATACTACCATAATTCCCAATCATCACCATTACCAGTCAAAAGGATTAGGAGTTACTACAACCAATACAGTTACCAATAGAGATTATAACCATTTCCAACAGTCAAAAGGATTACAAAAGTTTCTTAATTTTTGAAAGTCAAAACAACAATACTTGGCTAATAGTATAACTACTGTGTTGCACCCCTCCTTGAAGTTGGTCCTCCTACTGTTTTGGCCTTGGGCCTCTCTAGAATGTCAGTCAAGTTTGACCCTTTGTTCTTCCTTGTTTGTCCATTGATGAGCGCGTAAATGTTCACATATGCGCCCCTTAATTTATCCTTGCTAAGTCTATTTTTATATGATTACTTGGAGTTTTATGCTTTATTTTTATGTTGTAGGTATTTGGAGAGTTTGATACAAAAAGTGCAAAAATTGGAATATTGAATGATGTTCGAAGTTGGGTCGTTCGAGTTCAATCGAGTGGAAGTTCTAAATTGCAATATGGAGCCAAAGAGTAAAACTCTCACTGTAAGAAGAAATTAAGAATTGGGCTTGGATTTATTCTATTACATAGTGGGCCCAATGGCTAAATGGTAGACCAAGGCTTAATAAGTAACAGTCGGCTGGGAGTAATAAAGGAAGAAAAAGAAAATAGGGCTGCCAGGGGGATCACGGTGACAGCACTTATAAAAGGGGGGATTTTCACGGACGAGTTCTTTACTCCCGCAGCACGACTGGGTTTTTCCGCGGACAAAAAAAACGAAGAAAGGGGCTGCCGACTGCCGTGATATCTTCTTGGAATCACGCGGAATAGGCGACTGTCGAGATCAACAAAGGGGCTGCGAGGTTTAGCTTTTTGTTTCGAATATTGTTTATTTTTGTTTCAAGTTTTTCGTTCAAGTTTTGAAGTTTCGTTTAATTATTCGCACTCCGATAATTCGTTTTAATTTCTGTTCTTTATAAAAGTTGTTCGTTTGTTCTTATTTAACTTAGATCTTTTGTTTGTTTTCTATCCCGTATTTAGAATTATGTTTCAAGTTAGGGTTTCTTTTGCTTTTTGTTTAATAATGTGTGAGTAGTCATTAGGTAGGGTCGCGGGGTAATTAGCACACCGTGACCAGTTTGGGCACTGCTCTTAATTTCAAATAATAAAGAAAATGATTTTAGATTGGAACATACTTCCCGCGGACGAACCCGGGCATTGTCGGAGCCCATGTGAACGGGAGAATGGGGGTCCAAAACTCATTCTTCGCTGCGCATGGGTAAACGGCGACCCTAAGGTTTCGCATCTTGCGGGGTATCTTTTTCAATGTAAAATTGAACGTTTTTAAGAACACCGAATGAAGCAGGTTAGTCCGAACTGGTTATGAGTGCTATGAACCCTATGACCATACCTCCTTTTTAATTATTTGAAAAGAATAGTTATTTTATAGGTTTTAGTTAAATCTCAATCAATTGTCAAGGGGTGGCTACCTAAGAGCCCATTTAAATTATAACAACCTGAATTTTTAGTCAGCACACATCACCGTCTTTGTGGATTCGACTCCGGACTTACCGGATATTATGCTGCATCGGTTTCCGCCCTACGCTTGGGGCAACCCATTATTTTAGGACTAGGAAATCGTCAAGCATCCGCAGTTGCATCCTTCCATGTAGCACCTCCTATAATTGTAGTTCCACCATTTCCAGCACCACCTCTCCCACTTTCACTATTTCCAGCACCACCTCTCCCACTTCCACCATTTCCAGCACGACCCCTCCCACTTCCACCATTTGCACCTCTCCCACTTCCAACATTTGCAGCATCACCCCTCCCACTTCCACCATTTGTAGCACCTCTCCCATATTCAAACCAACTTGCAATGTCAGCACCTCTCCCTCTTCCACCACCCCTACCAACACCTCTCCCAGTTTGAGAACCTCTTCCACCATTATTACCGCTTGTTGCACCACCACCACCAGATCCAGCTGTAGTACCCCTTCAAATTCCGGTCTCCTTATTAACATCCCTACCAATACCCCTTCCAACACCTCTTCTACTTGGCTGTAGGAAATTAATGATGATTTGAAAACATTTAGCTAACTAACCTAAGTAATGCGTAAGAAACTCTGAAACTTATAATGCAATTGTTACATGTGTGCTGGACTAAGGTCCATTTGGTGTAGCACCAATAGACTGATCTCCATTTGGTGTTGGCTGATTGGTTGCCCTTGAAGATTGACCTCCACCAGTATTTTCTCTTCTCTGCATTTACAATAAATGATGAATGTAGACATTAGTAATGAAAATCATAATGGTAAATAAAAAGTGGTAATGAATTGCAGACAAAGTAAATGGGAAAATGATGTACCTTTAACATAGTTGAATTGGGATCAATCCTATTCTTACAAGTCCTCTTATTTTGTCCATTTCCCAAACACTTACCACATGTGACATTTATGTTCTTCCTTGATGCTTTGTGAGGATCTCTTGGCTTATCTGCTTGTCTTCTCCTTAACTTCTTTGGCCTACCAGTTACCTTCCTTGATAATGAGGGCTGTAATGGTTGAATTCCAGTCGCCACATGGTCATGCATACCAGGAACTACATGAATCATGTGGGCATATGTCTTCAAATAGGTTTCCTTGGAATAGTATGGATCCACATAGTTCTCTAGAAGCTCATGGTTCTCTCCTATGGTAGCAATGGCATGGCAGCATGGTATCCCAGTGACATCGCATCTCCTACAGGTACAAGTTTTGGCCCTAAGATCCACAAGATATACCTTGTTATAATGGTCCACCTCAAATTCAAGTTCTCCACACCAATGAGCAAAGCAGACCCTTGAGTCCTTCTTAAAACCTTCCAGCTTTGTTTGGATATTTGGACGTATTGCACCAATATAGTTCTCCATACCCTTTCTCTTCACTTGTATCATTTTCATAATTTTCCTCCTTATCCACTAAAACATGTTGATGATGGGTTTAACTCTAGCCTCCAAAATATATGAGTTAAAGGATTCAGATATGTTGTTAACCAATGTATCACATTTGGTCCTAGTGGGAAAATGTGACCTACTCCATAAGGAAGGATTCACTTTCCTCTCCCATTCAACTGCAGTCTCCCTATCTCCAATCTTAGGATTTGCCTTATCTATCTTATTCATCCAGTAGTTGAACCCACTAATGTTGAATACTAATGCAGCATTCCAAAATAGTTCTTTTAGATCCCTCCTGTCTTTGAACTTGGTCTTGAAATTGTTGTACATATGCCTTAGACAGTACCTATGGTCTGCTATAGAAAATAACTCCTCAAATGTCTCCACAAGCCCTTTTTGTCTGTCTGAGATGAAAGTCCAACCCATTTCCTCAACCCTCCCAATGTCATTGCACAATTCAGTCATGAACCACCCCCATGTGTTCTTGTTCTCAATCTCAACAACTGCCATTGCTATGGGAAAAATGTTGTCATTGCCATCCCTACCTACTGCAGTAAGTAACTGTTCACCATATACACCTTTCAAATGACACCCATCAAGACCTATGATAGATCTGCAACCAGCTAAAAAACCTTCATTCAATGCTCCTAACCTGTAGTACATCCTTTGAAAAGTTGGCACATGAGCATCAAACTCCCCCCTAAGTAGAAGCTGACTCCCAGGATTGTATTTCTTCACAGTCTCATAATAATCCCATAATATGTGATACTGCTCAACCAGATCTCCATCAATCACTTCTCTTGCTTTTCTCTTTGCTCTATAGGCTTGCCACACACTCACATTTACCATTACCTTCCTCTTGATTTTTTTTCTTCAAGGTTTCTAGATTTATGTCTGGATTATCCCTCACTTCATCAGCCATTTTATTACCTAAATAAGTAGAAATAACTTGACTGTTTTCATAGTGTCTACTACATGTATGTGTTTCTGTCAATGTTTTGAGTTGAAAATATAACCCAAGTTTGCCTACTGGTGATTTATGAATCTTCCATTTACACCTCATTCCCCTTCTTTGCCTTCCCAGTACTTGCACTTTGCTGTGATCCTCTTATTTTCATTTCTTATGTATGTAATATCATATCCATTCTTGACATTGTACTCTCTTAAATAAGAGCTCTAAACACTTGGGGAGAGGGAAACTTCATACCAGCAACCAACTTAGGATTACGCATCCTGCTCTCATTGTACTCTATGTTCTTTTCTCTCACTGGCTCATCTTCATCTGAACCTATTACACTTCCCAGTACCTCATCATCTTCTGGATCAGAATACCATGGCTTGTAACGACCCGCTCCATCTTTGTACAATATTGTCCGCTTTAAATGCCCAAAGCCCATAAACTTCCCAGTAGGTCACCCATCCCTGGACTACCCAAAGATGAGCACACTTAACTGTGAAATTCCTATGCGCTTTGGCCCGCACTTAAGGCTTTAAAAGGCCTTGTAGAAGTAGAAGGGATCTTTTCTTATAAACCATGACTTGCCCCCTCCCGTCTGGATGGAGCCTGCTATCCTGCAGTACCGCCGGCCACCGAAAAGCGGAGTGTCACAATCTAGCCCCCTTAGAGATGCAACGTCCTCGTTGCACAGGCCCAGCAACCTCCCCTAGTGTCCGTGGTGCCAGAGCGCATTCTACCCACCACTTGGACCAGGGCGGGGCTCTGATACTATCTATAACGATCCGCTCCATCTTTGTACAATATTGTTCGCTTTAGACGCCCAAAGCCCATAGACTTCCCAATAGGTCACCCATCCTTGGGCTACCCAGGATGAACACGCTTAACTGTGAAGTTTCTATGCATTTTGGCCCACCCTCACGGCTTTAAAAGGCCTTGTACAAATAGAAGGGATCTTTTCTTATAAACCATGACTTGCCCCCTCCAATCCAGACGAAGCTTCCTATCCTGCAGTACCGCCGACCACCGAAAAGCAGAGTGTCACATGGCCCATCTGCAACCTCAACCTCTTCTTCAGCTACCATTGGTTCCTTACCTTTAGGCTTACTGGATCCCTCATTATTTGTCTCCTCATTTTGCTGACCACCTTGCAAGTCCTCACCACTTCTACCATCATTTGCAACAAATATGTCATCATCATCTGAACCCTCTAGGTCTTCAAACATCCAGCTAGGGTCATCACTATAGGCAATGTCAGCACTTTCACCAGAACTTCCTCTAACATAGTCACTGTCATCAAAATCATCACTATCATCCTCCCCTGAGTTGGCATTACAGTCACTATGATCCTCCTTTAAGTCTTCTTCAATCATAACTTCATCCCCCATAACCCTTTCTTCATTCACAACTTCATCCTCCATCACCCTTTTTTCATTCACAATTTCATCAGTCACAACTTCATCCCCCATAACCCTTTCTTCATTCACAACTTCATCCTCCATCACCCTTTCTTCATTCACAATTTCACCCTCCATCACCCTTTCTTCATTATTTTCTTCCATGTGTGGGGTATCATTGGTAAATGTACGAGGGGGTGGGGGTGGACATACAATTTTATCATAGAAATAACAATCATCATCAAACAAGATGTCAAAGTCTTCGATGTTAATTGCTTCAAATGGTAAAGCCTTTTGAGCTGTAGGAGTTGTGTTCTTAGCTACCTTTGGAAAATTCAAAACTTTTCCACATGGTGATATAGCAATAAGAGGCTCACCCACCTTTTCTGCACAAACAACCACCACAGGGAGGTCTGCGTACATTGTAAGCATTCTAGTGACATCCTCATCTAAATTCAATCTCATTGTACCAATGTCTAGGAGATATCTAAGAACCCTAAAGTAATATTCCACAACGGTGCCCTCCTCTCCTGCTTCTTTGTAAAGGTCTTTAATCTCAAATAAGGGCATTCTATCAGGGTCACAATTTTCAATAAGGGCCACAAAACCCCCATTGTACACAACATGTGGCTCCCACTCAAATTTACCTTCAAAGTGCAATTCTAGAGTAAAATAAACTGTAGACATCCTCAAACATGTATTCAATATAGGGTATATGCAACTATGTATTCAATATTTAAAAAAGATGGAAACTTTGGGACCACACATCACCCATTATCCATGGTTTCTTATTCCAGAAAGGGAAAAAAGGGACCATGCACTCATTAAATCGTTGACTACCTACCATTCCCAGATGCAACTACCACTACAAAACACATGGAAAAATTTCAACAATTTTTGTCGGTATCAATTAAATAAGAACCAAACGCTTTATCTATCTTTTTTGAATAAAGTAACTAACTTTTGATGACTCTCAACAAAACCCTAGAAAATCCATGGAAACTTCCAAAGATCATTGTTAGAGTGATAAAATAAGAATCAAAACCCTAGATCTTTTCGATCAAAGCCAAAAAGTGCAATAAACAAAAAGGCAAAACCATAACTGTAAATAAAGGTACCTGGAAAGATGTTGGTCACTGCACAGCTTCGATGTGGTCCCAAAAGCGTAGATCTGTTGCTTTTCAACCTTCAATCCTTTGATTATGTGCCTTCGAACTCTAGGGTTTGCCTGAAATCTCAATCGCCATTCTCTTTTGCTCTCAATGTCACTGTTGTTGTAGGGTTTGATTTGGGAGTACGAAATGAAGTGCTTTATTTATCACAAGGGCAACAAGGTCTTTTCGTGCTTTGCCGTTAACAGAGTTATGGTTGCAGTTTACTCCAAAACCATAGGGAGGTTATGTGGTCATTAGTTAACGTCAGGGAGGTTATCTGCCAAAGGTCCAAACCTCAGGGAGGTTTTCCGTACTTTGCCCTAAAATTTAAACCTAACCCAACCCCCAAATTGAATTTTTGAAGGGAAAATTAGTCATAAGGACAGTAAATTAGTCATTAGGCATTTTCATAAGATTTTAGGATGCATTTTCCTATTATAGGGTTTTATTGATTTAGGTACTTTAATAGAGTATCCTAGAGTTTTACGCACTTTCATACATAGGGTATCCTAAGATTTAAGGCACTTTCATAGAGCACATTTGTTCTTATGTTTGATTGCAAAATGTGTTTGTCCTTAAACTCAAAAAATGTAAATATGAAGGATTTTTGGCCAAGCCTCCCATATTTGAATAATTAAGCTTTTCTCCAACAGTTTTTAGTCATGTACAGAATTTTGTAAATAAAGCTCTGAATCATAAATAATAATAAAACAAGTG
This sequence comes from Rhododendron mucronatum var. ripense, assembly GCA_019656295.1. Taxonomy (NCBI): domain Eukaryota; kingdom Viridiplantae; phylum Streptophyta; class Magnoliopsida; order Ericales; family Ericaceae; genus Rhododendron; species Rhododendron mucronatum. The sequence goes on from BPLT01000106.1 coordinate 1,915,625, forward strand.
CTACACCATTCATGCAGGATTGTTTACAAATCAAATTTGGAAAATACACAACGACAAGTCCCCACCAGTATTGGGGCATGCTACTTATTTAGACATATTCACGCCTAAAGATGAGCTTAAAGTGCCAAACTTTGATACCGGTACTGGCCGGCATAGGAATCGACTTCTTATCTTCAAGAAAAAAAAAGACATCATTTAACGAGAGCGCGCTTATCTATTTAAGTTTGGTCGTAGGGACGCTACGCAACACAACGGTCTCGACAGTGACACCGGGTCCAAACCCGAGGAGAACGCCCCACTCGAATCCCTCACCGGTAGTAGTCTTTCGTTGCGCGATCGACCCTTTCCTCATCTCATCCAAAACAAACAGCACGCTTGAACTCCACATGTTTCCGTAATCCCTCAGCACATTCCTGCTCGCCCTCAGTTTTTCCTTGTTCAGTCCCAGTTTCGCGTCGATTTTGTCCAGAATCGGCCTCCCGGCGGGATGAACTATCCAAAACAACGAGTTCCAATCCTCGTAGATATCATCGTTGTTGTTATTATTAATAGCAGCACCAAGTGCTTCAACTAAGCAGCACTCATCGATGTTGCTCGAAACAACATTAGACAGCCTCTTGGACAAGTAATAAATAAGTCCAGCCTCACGCAGACGTCCTCCGACTGCGTCCTCCGAATCAGGTAGAACCGTTTGATAAGCAGAATGGATCTCGAACAGAGGTTGCTCGTAATGTCTGACGCCGCGTTCAACGACCCCATTAGTACCACCAGAAGGATCCACGCAGCCGACGATGACAGCTCCAGCGCCGTCACCAAATATCGCGTGCCCCGTGAGAATATCCAAATGGGCGTGCTGCAACGAAGGCGGCCCGTGGAAAGCGCTGGGCATGATTTCGCAGCAGACAACGAGGACGCGCGACCCGGGGTTGTTCTCGGCCAGATCCTTGGCGAGGCGGAGGACGGTGCCGCCGCCGTAGCAACCCAAGTGGTACAACATGAACCTCTTCACAGAAGGACTGAGGCCGAGCAGTTTGATGAGCTCGTAGTCCACCCCTGGCATTACTGTGCCCAAGGTTGAATGGAATACGAGGTGGGTGATTCTTGATTTTGGCAGGCCCCACTCATCCATGGCCTTTGTTGCTGCTTCGGCACCAAGTTTTGGTATTTCCATAATTTCCATGTCCAGACGAACATCAAGAGATGAGACCATCTTCTCACCACCATGATTCATGCTTGGATTTTGCTCCAGTATCTCCTCGTTCACGTGCATGTACCTTTTTTCAATCATTGACTTTTCACCTGCATGCGCACGTGAACCATGCAAAAATAAAGTATAAGTATATCGTGCATGCAATTATAGTATGGGTTCAAAAGTTCAAAATTTCACTTGGCACCCTCTCAGAGTGCTGGACAGTGTCGGTCCTGATGTTTGGGTTATCCGAGCCCGACTCCATGCTTATTTTAAGAGATATTTTCAAGTCCATCCGGTTAGCTAAACGTGCTTAAAAACTCAATCTAATTCAACCCGATGAACATAAATACACATCTCAAATCCTAAAAAAAAAAGCTAGGTTGGGCGGGCTAGAGGGCCTGTGTGTTATTGCAAGTCCTAGGCATACTTATGAAATTGGACCTTATATTTTTTATGAAAAATATAGGAAAACATCAATAAAAAAATTTCAGAGACGAAGTATAGTTCGCTATCCTAATTACGCACGTAGCAAAAACTGAACAACTGAAAGAAAAACGTTTATTTATGAGTATCATTTTTCTTAACAAAGATTTACCAGTACCTACATTGGTTGTAGCAATTTTTCTTTTTTTGAAAGAAAAAAATAATTTTATTAATCTTTAAAGTTGTTACAAAGATTAAAAGAATCGTGACGAAAAGGCATCAAAACAAGGAGAATGCATCTCAACTATGTTGACACCCAAATTCTTGAAAATCATATGCCAAACATAGCCCGAGAGAGAAAAGGTCGGTTAACAAAGTTTTGAAGGAAAAACGGAAATATGCCAAACATGGGTTGTAGCAATAAAGTTGTTGCCAAATAACTTTTCGAAAATCTTACAGGTACCGATGTTTCGTGCACAGACAGTGCAGTGTATGGGCCCACTCCGGAATCCCACGCAAATAATTTCAAGGCGTTGAGTAATTTCAAAATAGTTTTATGAGAGGTTCGGGAAACAAAACAGTTCAATTAGACAAATTCAAGTAGTTGGGGGGGCATCATCCTCAGGAACTCCAGAGGGTGTTTACTGGATGGTAGGAGATTTTGTATCTCTACTAATTCGGCTTTCATAGCAGAGGCCTCTATTTTTAGAGAAGCATGTCTCTTCGCCAAAGCCTTAAATCTACGTAATGTGTCGATTGAAAGTGATTGTGCGAGTCTTATCTCTTTGAGTGTCTCGGAATTAGTTCCACCATGGGAGGTGTTGGCTCTGATTACAGATATTCGCAAAATTGGTGCGGAGTTAAAGTTATCTTTCTGCTGGACTCCAAGGGGAGGGAATGAAGCAGCGCATTGGATAGCTTCCTCCAGGGCCTCTTCCTTAGGGTGTAATTGGGTGTCCTTTCCTTCTGTTCCTCTTTTGAATATTCTATGTAAGGATGCTTCTGTTTATCAATGAGAATTCATATCTTCCGTTCAAAAAAAAAAAAAAAAGTGCTCAATCCAATCTTTCAGTTTTCCACTCAGAATTCAGGACATGCAATTGACGCATGCCTTTATCGAAAGTTTAACGAGAAATTTCAAATAATCAACAACACAAAAAAAAATAATGAGGGACTATTAAAATAGGAATAGAGGGAGTATATACTTACACATGCGCTTGAACTTAGCTTTTAAGTCGACCAAGTGGTCGCTTTTGGTAACGCGGAAGTAATAATCTGGATAGTCAGCTTGACGGAAGCAATTCTTCGGATTTGCCGTGCCGATCGCCAGAATCTGAGCTCGTCCCTTCACATAATTCTCTCTGTGGTTGACCAAAGCCATTTTTTCTCTACTTATTAACTGATCACAACAAAGAAGTGAAGATGGTGGCGATGGAGTTACATTTTCTCTAAGCCTAGCTCTCTTTATATACATAAACCCAAGTGCAGATTGTTCACCTTCGTAATGGCATTAGTTATATTTTAGATTCAACGTGTGATTTCACGGGGTTTATCTGACACATAGGCCTCATGACTCATATACAACGTTTTTCACGTATATGGCGTAAACAGTGGCGGACCTAGGATATTTCTAAAAATACTTACTACCTTCGTCCCGAATTCTTGGTCATATTTCACTTTTTGTGTCATTCAGTTATTCATATGTCACAATCAATAATGTTTTTTTTTTTGTGATTTCGAAAGCTTTGTTTAATAGAATTAAGTGAGACCTATCGAACAAGATTCATATTTGATATAAAAAAAACTTTATAAATTAAAAGATATAACCAATTTCTTGAGAGGTCCAAATAATAAAAGAGGACCAATAATTTAGGACGGAGAGAGTATATTGTAAAAGCACTTATTTTCACGGGTGGCATCAACGAAATACTTATAGATTAAAGTTCGTGGAGCTAGACCCCCTCAACTATCACTTTTTTTTCACGAAGACACCCTAACATTTAAAATTGACCATTCAGATCCCCTAAATTATAACCGTTAATTAACCAATCAGCACCGTACTGTTAAAAAGACCATCAAGATGAAGGGGTCAGTGTGGACATTTTTCTATAGATGAGAGAGTCAGTGTGGGTGATTTTTAAGGAATAGAATCGTCATTTTTCCTTATTCCGTTTATAGAGAGCCAATTTTTTATTTCATACAGTTGAGGGGGTTTATATGGGCGATTTTAAATATTATAGGGTCTCCGTGAAAAAAAATGATAGTTGAGGAGGTCTCCTTGTACTTTCACCATACTTATATTCTATTATTCTAAAAAAAATAGTCTGACCACTTTTTGAATACAAAATTTCTTATAAAGCAGTATCTCATCAACTTAAATTTTTGTGTGGACAAATTATTTGAGAATCCCATAAATATGAATGGCTTGGATCCTTGAGAAGTGATCTAAATATGCACTCTTCAACCTTAAATTCAACTAGAGTTGAGTAAAAAAAATGCGATCTAGTGTGGGCACGTGACCTCACGTGACCCATAGTGAGTCTGTACCTAGCCCCATTAAATATTTTAGAATTCAAGCTTGCGATTCATGGGTGGTGTAACACATATGTCATTGATGGTAAGAGGCCTTCAGTCCAACGATATCAGACTACACTTAAACACTATCAAGAGACATGATGGTCAGTAACTAAATTCCTCTCTTAAGGTGTTAATCTATCTATTCTAAAAATACTGACTTTCGTTGATTAAAAAAAAAAACCACAGATGTCATTGATGAAACAGTGATCAATGGACGTGTCTCTCTCGATGGGGTAGATGCATTGATTTAGAAACATCAACGGACGCATAAATTTTAAAGCCCCGAGGGACGCATTGAATAAATAAAATAATTAGATATTTATCTAACTTTTTTTTTAATATAAAAAACTGGAGGAGTGTTTGTCGTATCTTTTATTAGTTGTCGGTTTTATTGGTTAACCTAATTATCAAATCAAATCTAATCAAATAATTACCCAAAAAAATTATCAAATCAAAACGATCACTTGAAAAGGATGGGAGATTAATATAATTAATGATGCATAAAATTAACTATGCTTGCATGGAGGACGCAAAGTGTTGGATTTTGTAGGCTAATTAAGTGTGCACGTAAGCATGCAAGGAATGAGAGATAGATGGAGGTCCAATCTCAAGTTGAGCATGGTGCTGTGCGGCATGTCCGAGCGGTCTGTTCGGCAATCTATCAAGCTGTCTGTAGGGAATAAGATTTGGACCGTTAAATAGCCAAACGGACGGCTCGAATACCGCACAACACGGTGTTGTGTGGCTGGTAGACAACACCTTCCCCCGATAGCCCTTTAACTAAAGACCATCAGAAGGAGGATAATCTGACCAATGTGGGGATTGTTGAGGATTTTTTTTCCCTTCCTCCAACAATGGGAGCCGTGAAGCTGGTCTGCAGAGAAGGGATGGGATCGAGTAGCATTCTTGGCGAGAGATCATCCCTTGACGCTATTCATATACGGAGTAAATGGAGAGGAGATTGAGAAGGTCGAAGAGGAAGATTAAAAAGAAGAAATTTCTTGCAGACCTTGGGGTTAAGATTGACAAATTAATTCTTAGAAATAAGAAGGTCCCTTCTTCTTCATTATCTTTCGATGACATCAGGAACATGAACTCATTTCTTTTTAAGGAAAGCTCATAAGATGATGGATTTAGGTGCTAGGTTGGGCGTTAAACTTATAGGGGGCAGACACTATATTTTAACGAATTTTGTTGAAACGGAGGAGGCCGAATTAGCAAAAAGAATCAACGTTCTTGTAGAGCCAAAAAAATTAAAAATTCAACATTTTTTTTTTGAACGGCAAAGAAATTTTATTAAATCTTTGAAAAAAAATTACAAAGACTAAAGGGAACAAGGAGAACCGACATTACAATCCGAGACAGACATCCCAACTAAGTTGGCCCATAAGTCTCAGGACAATCATATATCATTCACGACCCAAAAGAAATAGAAAAGAGAATTGGCATGGCCAAGAGCCAACCCAATACAGAATAAAGTAAAGAAACCACAAGAGATCGAGTTTGCAATCCAAAAGCCTAACAGAACTCCCAAAAATAAAAATGATCCGGCACGCCTCAGGAAGTATAATCCTCAAACTGCCTTTTGTTGAAGAGGTACGTTTGCTCCAAAGCATTGGTCACGTGATCCCATAATTTCAAGAATTCCTATGCTAATTGATTGATCCCAGGAGGTAGAAAATGATAATTGATCCCAGGAGAAATAATAGAGTACCAAAGCAGAGAGTATGTTGATCCCAAGAGCATTGAAATATTGGAAAAGATCCAAGACACCATCCAGCTCACAAAAACTTGGTAGTTGATACCCAGCATTTTTGGAGGAAGATGACAATTTTCGCGGAACGTACCTCTCTTTCTTTGGATTTTTAAATCCGCGGTTTTGCGTTTTGGGGTTTTTTTTCTCTTGGTTTTCGATTCTGTTCCTTCCGATTGTTCTTTGGAGTTCCGGTTAATTGTTCTTTTGGATTTTGTTTAAGTAGGTTGTTTTAGAGGGTGTTGTGGTGTTTTTGGTTGGCTTCTTACCTTCCATTGGGTTTGGTTCTCGGATGACGTTATGCTAGCATGTCCGTGATCCGTTGAATCTTTGTAATCATTTTCAACGATTTATAAAATCTTTTTCGGCCGATTAAAAAAAAAGACATGTGATAGTGCATGGGTTTGGTGAGACTTTAAACTGAGACAAAATTGTCAAGGAAACAAGATAGACTAGAATAAGAAATACAGGAGACACACACACACACACTCATCAAAAGAGTGTATTGTGAGAGGAAAAAAGTATTGTCTCATGGTTTTGGAAGAGATTAATTTCGGAGAAAATCATTTGGGAAGAGGTTATGAATTTCCGTTTGACCAAAAAAAAAGAGAGTTTTGAGTTCGATGGAGTTATAGAGTGGTGGGATTTCGATACTATTCATTGGCAGTTGGGCTAACGTATTTAACAGCAGTATGATATTATGAGAAGAAAAATCAGGTCGTTACAGTTTGTCTATTTTTTTTATTTCCGAAAATATCTTTAACCATTCGGATTAATTAGGGCACATGTCTATTTGGTAAAGTACATAATTACTTGTTAAAATTGTCATTAAATAATAAATTTTCGTGAATTTTCATAAACAAGAAACACATACACTAAAATATTTGGCGCCGTAATGCCAAGGGTTCCATTCATCTCATTTATCCAGGTTCCGTAAGCCGTCCTTAGCTAAGAGCCGATTAAGCTGCCCTAAAAACACTGGTCCCCTAAGCAGTGGCGACTCCAAAAATTTCGGAGTATGAAGTCATTCATAAATGTCAAGACTTTTGCCAATTGTAAGACTGAAAAAATATAACATAATAATAGCAATTAATAACCTACGTACTTTCAACAAAAATCATATTTAAAGCTCTACAAGCTAGCGTTTCAATTTGTACACAAAAGATATCAAACTGCATATACTAATACTAATAATCTTTCTTATAAGTTCTCGACAAAAAAAGAAAAAGAAAAAACAGCTACACATATGAGCTTCTACAATTGCGCGCATTCAATGCGATTTTATATTTTGAAATTGTTGCATTATAGTCTTAATGTCAATAGCATCAAAGTCTAAATAATTATTTTCCCAACAAATTAAACAACCCATATCAAGCTTGAGCATATACAAATTTCATAGGGCAAAGCTTCATCGGTGATCGATCGAATCGAAGACTGCTCAAAGATAACAGAGGTGGTGAATACGTTTTGCTTTTCGTTTTGTACAGCGTCGCCTTTAATTTTGTATCGACTATGAAAGAAAAATTATCTTGTGTGGTGTCGTCGTAAATATCCATGGGTCAATCTATTAATTTTTAGAAAATTTCAAATATGGTAGTAGTAAAAAAAAAAAAATTTCCATCTTTGTTCCAGTTATCTAATCAACCCTTTGTTGAATGACTTCTTTTTGGGGAATTTTTCCAGCACATGATTAGATTGGGTTCTCCCTCTTATTGATTCTTGTTTACTCCTCCTCGACGTACCCTATCGAGTTATTTTCTCTTAATAAAATTTTCTTTACAGATAAAAAAAAAAAACTACTTGTTTTCCAAGTCCATAAACCACACGGTGCACCTAAGTACTTTTTTTTTTTTGGGTAATGTAAAATTTTATGACCAAAAACCCTAGAACAAAACCGAAGAGGCAAACCCATGCAACAAGCAAAAAGATTATGGACAACGTCCCGCAATTGATGAACAATACAGCTCACACAAGTAATGCGAACAGTAAGCACGTAAAGATTGTGGATTCGCGCGAGTATGTGACTTTTGGGTTTAATTATAATTTAATCAACACTGCGGTTCACATAATCATTTATTCAACTTAAGGGGTTGAATCGTAATTTTGTAAATCACAGGGTGATTTAGGAATTTAGTAAATCTAAAGGGTAGTGATTTTGCCACTCCATTTTTTGATAATGTCACACCCTGCAAGTGTATTTTTTGGTGCAAAAATACACTTGCAAGATGTGATATATTATCAAAAAATTGTGTGGCAATATCATTTCCCAATCTAAGGGGTTATATGTATTTATGAAGCTCTCAGATCTGTCTTCTTTACCACGTAAATTACTAAAATCGGTTGATTCCTGCTTGACCGATTCTTAGACCTAAAATAATGGGTTGCCCCAAGCGTAGGGCGGAAACCGATGCAGCATAATATCCGGTAAGACCGGAGTCGAATCCACAAAGACGGTGATGTGTGCTGACTAAAAACTCGGGTTGTTACTTATTTAAATGGGCTCTTAGGTAGCCACCCCTTGTCGATTTGATTGAAATATTAATTAAAACCTAGAATTAATTGTACTTTTTAGATAATTAAAAGGAGATACAGTCGTGGGGTTCATAGCACTCGCAACTAGTCCGGATTAACCTGCTCTGTTTGGAGTTCTTAAAAACGTTTAGTTTTAGATTGAAAAAGATACCCCGCAAGATGCGAACCCTAATGGTCGCCGTATACCCATGCGCAGCGAAGAATGAGTTTTGGACCCCCATTCCCCCGTTCACATGGACTCCGACAATGCCCGGATCCGTCCGCGAGAAGTATTTTTCCAATTAAAAATCGTTTTTTCCATTGCTTGAAAATAGGAGCAGTGTCCGAACTGGCTACGGTGTGCTAATCACCCTGCAACCCTACCCATACGACTACTCACTCATTATTAAACAAGAAACAAAAGAAATTCTAATTTGAAACATGATTCTAAATACGAGATAGAAAACAAACAAAAAATCTAAGTTAAATAAGAACAAACAATCGACTTTTATAAAAAAAACAGAAATTAAAACGAATTACTAAAATGCGAGTAATTGAATAAAGCATAAAAACTTGAAAGGAAAAAACAGACTTGGAACAAAACTGTACGAACAGAAAGAGATCTCGGCAGCCTCCTTCGGTCGCGTGATCCCAAGAAGATACCACGGCAACCCCTGTTCTTTTTCTCCCTCGGCTGCCCCGTCCTTTTTTTCTGTTTTATCCGTGCGTGGGTTTCAAAGAATCGTCCATGGAAAAAAAAACCCTTTCTAAAAGCTGCCCAAGTTCGTAACCTATAACAGTAGTTTTATAGGGATTCAATGTACTAATTACATAGTGGTCCCTTGGATTTTGTCCAATATCAAATTGATCATCCAAAATTTCAATGCAGTTCGCACTTCAATCCAAAACTTTTGCTAACTTCCGTATTTACCCAAAATCTTGAAAATTGAGCTCGAGCAACCTATAAACGTAAAAACACATAATAAAAATCAGTTAACAAATATAAAAGACTAATAAATATAAATTGGAGGGCCAAAATATGCATATTTTGGCACTTATCACACCCCCCAACTTACACTTTGCTAGTCCCGAGCAAAGAAAACAAAAAGCAACTAAAGAAAATAAATTAAAACCGATAGTTCTTTTAAACCCACAGGCAGCCCTGGTGGGACGAGTGAAGTCTCGTGAGGGTTTTTAGCAATGATCACCCACAAAACACCAAAAATCCTTTCACATGAAATCCAAAAAACCGTAAGACTGCTCAATGGTATCCAAACAAAGAACCTGAAGCCATCGTAAGAAGGTAACGGGCATAAGCAGTTCTATGCACTATCAAATCAGAAAAATAAGTCATAGCACCTAAACTTAGCATGTGTGAACAAGAGCTTCGGTCACAAGTGAATAATAACTAAAAATTCTCTCTGGACCGAGTCTCGACTTCAAATCTCACTGTGTCATGCACTCAACAAATGAATTCACTCGAAACAAGGTGCGTATTACTCTCAATCTCAATATGTGCGGGCAGACGTTATGTAAATGAAAGCAAGATACTTCCGCACAAAATGACACGAAAAGAACGCTTTATATAGTGGACACACGATCTCATGAATAGTATGTCAAGTATTGGAAACTTTCTCTATCCACCAATCCACAACCCATTGCCCCTAAGATCAAATAGGACTTCAATTCCGGTGATAAGGTTAGGTAAGGGAAAGCATTTCATGGTTAGGGTAAAACATTCAAGTGTCTGAGAATAGGCTAACAACAACTCACATAGGGCAAATAAAACAATGCGTGCCCTTTTTCTCTTCTCTTTTTTTTTTCAACTCCGCTACATCTCTCTTTCATACCTTTGACACAAACTCACATTCAAAACAAGTCTTTCTTCTTTCCACAATAATATGGTGTCTTCCCTTTTTTTGTTTTTTCTTTTTGTTTTTGTTTTTGTTTTTTTTTTTAATGGGAAAGATCACCAACAATCAAAGCTCAATTCTCTCAACTTTGTCCTCTCTCTCTCTTCTAAATAATCCACCTCCACATAATTACTAAGCCTTCTCAAGACACAATATAGATGGTGGAGCTTAACAAGAAAAAGGCTGTATGCACGAGGCTCAAACGGGTTCACAAGAGATAATGTAGAAATGAAAGAAACAAATCGGCTCAAAATAGCAAAGATAGCCTATAATCCTCTCCAAGGGGCAATACAACCATGCAACTTTTCAAACCCAATAGATAAGTAGGTAATTCAAAACATTCCCAACACTTGACAACAAAAATAATGAGATCCACAACAAATTTACTCTTTTGTGACAAAAAGAGCTTATTTGACACAACTCCAAGAAAAGATAAGGCTCTAAACTCACATGGGCATAAGTCTCCACTAAACTAGCCATCGAGAAATCAAGTAACAGCTCACAAGCAACCAAAGCCCAAATAAGTGTGAAGTGCAAATGTGCTAAAAATAAATGCCATGACAAATTCTTCGCGACAAGCTAGCAAAAAGAGCTACAATGCCACCACAAATATAAAAAGAATGACTATCACATCTCAAACTCAATCAATTATGAGCCAATCTCAACAGCTTTCAAGCCTCATGCAAAAAGAATCCCACTATTTTTCATGTTTTTACCACTATTTTTCAATTTTTTTCCTTTTTTAAAATAAAGAACAAAGTGATCTCTCCCCCCAACTTGAACTATTCAATGTCCTCATTGAAAGCATTAAAATAAAGATAGGACAGAAACATAAAAGAGAGAAGAGATAGCACCTCGAAACGGAGGGGCTAAGCAGAGTACACTATAGAGAGGGAGAGACCCCCCAACTTGGATCGAACAACCTGCAAAAAGTTAGCCTCCAAGACAGCAAGAAAAACAACTAAAAGAAACCAAAAAAAGTAAGAAATAAAATGAAAAGCAAAAAATCATCCACTTTCTTCACGCGAAAGACACGGGTACTACTTTTCTCCCTATTTATCAAGTGAGAAACGGGTGGCTATACCAGACCAAAAAAAAATAATAATTATGTACGAGCAGCCAAACGCGGGTACCGATCATTTATTATGCCAATGAGAGCTAAGACAATAAACATAGCACTCCATTCTACACCTTTTATCAAAAATTGAATTCGGCCAAGCCACAAGATGAGATACTTCGAATAACTCATTTGCCGAATTCGTTTTAGACACTTAAATTCAACCAAGTTCTTATCCCAAACTAGATCAATTTTCAAAGTATTGACAAAGTCTACAAGATATGGATGATAAATTAAATTAAATTCATCAACACCAAGAAAATCAATCAGCTCTACATTTAAAAACTCTTGTGAAAGTGGAGACTCAGTAGGAGGGATGGCACAATCTATAGCTGGGAGTACTTGATTATTTAGGGCAATTATTGGGAATGACTCCTCAAAAACTATTACCAATGACTCCTCAAAAGCTATTGGCAATGACTCCTCAAAAGGCATATAGCCTTCACTAATGACAAGCGGTTCAATTTTCTCCTTTTTCCTTCCATCAGAATTCGTATCCTCTGGAAGCGGCTCTATTTCCTCTCTTTCTTTAGCATCAAAATTGGTATCCTCCGAACTTTCAGTCAACTCACAAAATTGGAGCTTTTGGGTTAATTCATCTAAGAAATCCCAAGCGTCTTCAGGGGTTTTATCCAGGAATTCGTCAGTGGACCTAAAATCCACCTCGCATGGCTTAAGGTTTAAACCACGGCAAAAGATAACGAGAAGACTACCAAGCTCACAATTAAAACTTGACCAAGAGAATACAACAAATTTAAATCGCTCCCAACACTGTGACAAAGACTCATCATCATGTTGAGAGAAATCGGATAGTTCTTCTAAAAGCATATGAGTCTCATATGAGGGATTGAAATGATTGAAAAATTGTATTACAATCTCACTCCATGTCAATCTTGGACTCAAACAATTAAACCAATCATGAGCACTATCACGCAACGATGCTGGAAATACATGTAAAAGAGCCACCTCATCACTACCAAAAGCTTCCTCAAGGTTATGTACATGCAAAAAAGGATTTTCTGAGCCCAAACCATAAAATATAGGAAGTGACACTGGACAATTAAATTGTTTTATATAACCTCCAAACCACCTTGCATAATCGGTCATTTTTTTTTTTTTTGCTTTTCAACAATTAAAAAAAAATAAAGAACTAAAAAGAAAACAAATAAAAAATAACTACCCGAATTCTTAACACACGTTACCATCCCCGGCAACGGCGCCAAAAATGCTTGACCGATTCTTAGACCTAAAATAATGGGTTGCCCCAAGCGTAGGGCGGAAACCGATGCAGCATAATATCCGGTAAGACCGGAGTCGAATCCACAAAGACGGTGATGTGTGCTGACTAAAAACTCGGGTTGTTACTTATTTAAATGGGCTCTTAGGTAGCCACCCCTTGTCGATTTGATTGAAATATTAATTAAAACCTAGAATTAATTGTACTTTTTAGATAATTAAAAGGAGATACAGTCGTGGGGTTCATAGCACTCGCAACTAGTCCGGATTAACCTGCTCTGTTTGGAGTTCTTAAAAACGTTTAGTTTTAGATTGAAAAAGATACCCCGCAAGATGCGAACCCTAATGGTCGCCGTATACCCATGCGCAGCGAAGAATGAGTTTTGGACCCCCATTCCCCCGTTCACATGGACTCCGACAATGCCCGGATCCGTCCGCGAGAAGTATTTTTCCAATTAAAAATCGTTTTTTCCATTGCTTGAAAATAGGAGCAGTGTCCGAACTGGCTACGGTGTGCTAATCACCCTGCAACCCTACCCATACGACTACTCACTCATTATTAAACAAGAAACAAAAGAAATTCTAATTTGAAACATGATTCTAAATACGAGATAGAAAACAAACAAAAAATCTAAGTTAAATAAGAACAAACAATCGACTTTTATAAAAAAAACAGAAATTAAAACGAATTACTAAAATGCGAGTAATTGAATAAAGCATAAAAACTTGAAAGGAAAAAACAGACTTGGAACAAAACTGTACGAACAGAAAGAGATCTCGGCAGCCTCCTTCGGTCGCGTGATCCCAAGAAGATACCACGGCAACCCCTGTTCTTTTTCTCCCTCGGCTGCCCCGTCCTTTTTTTCTGTTTTATCCGTGCGTGGGTTTCAAAGAATCGTCCATGGGAGAAATTTTTCAGTGCCGGGTGGGCACCACGTGTCCCGTGCCCGGCACCAATCTCGGCCGTCCAATGAAGTTTTGGACGGCCCAGATCTGTTCGGCTGCCGAGGGGTATTTTTGTCATTTCACACTTAAAAACAGCCGAACAGATCTGGGCCGTCCAAAACTTCATTGGACGGCCGAGATTGTGCCGGGCACAGGACACGTGGTGCCCACCCGGCACTGAAAAATTTCTCCGTCCATGGAAAAAAAAACCCTTTCTAAAAGCTGCCCAAGTTCGTAACCTATAACAGTAGTTTTATAGGGATTCAATGTACTAATTACATAGTGGTCCCTTGGATTTTGTCCAATATCAAATTGATCATCCAAAATTTCAATGCAGTTCGCACTTCAATCCAAAACTTTTGCTAACTTCCGTATTTACCCAAAATCTTGAAAATTGAGCTCGAGCAACCTATAAACGTAAAAACACATAATAAAAATCAGTTAACAAATATAAAAGACTAATAAATATAAATTGGAGGGCCAAAATATGCATATTTTGGCACTTATCAATTCCAAATTGTACTATTTTATATTTATTCTTTAAATTGTAATGACAGCACAAGAAGTTACTGAAAAAACAAAGAACCCTGCTAACCACACATACATTTGTGAACAGATTTTGCTGTGGGGTCCACCATGGATCCCACACAAATTATCCGAGTCGTTCATTAAATGTAAAATATATTTTTTAAGAGTTCCCATAAAAAATCAGCTCTATCTAATACATATAAGTGCTCGATCCAATCATCTAAATTTTCATTCAGATTTTCACGTAATAAAAAGTTAGATGATTAGATCAAATACCTATAGGTATTGGATTGAGCTGATTTTTTGCGGGGACCCTTGAAAATGTTTTACATTTAATGAACGGCTCGGATTATTTGTGTAGAATCCGTGGTGTGTCCCACAACAAAATCTGTGCGCAGATTGTCTGTGTGGACAGATTTATCGAAAAACAAATGTCCCGGAATCCACGTGGTGTATCCTACGTCGTGCTTCCGATTAATAAATTATCGCTACTCACACTAAGTGAGTCAACCCTTGTCCCCCAACCGCTCAATAAGAGAGGTTGATTATGTGTCACGCATAAAATTTTCCACTACGTAATTGATTGGGAGCACCACGTGAACATGCTACATGATAGTCAAGGACTATTAAATAATTTACTCCTCTCTTTGTCCTTGGCCTTGCCATAATAATTACTGTAGTATCAAAGTGATGTGATGTGCGTACACAATCCAGTGGTGGATCCAGAACCTTGTGACTTTGTAGTCAATAGAAAAAAGAGCGTGAAATATTCTACACTATATAGGAAAGGAAATTGATATGTACCTTCTCCAAATTGATGCAAAGGCTTCATTTTTCGTTTTTTAGCGGGTAAATTTACGAAGTAGTCCCTAAAATTTATAAAAAGTGTATGCATATATGCTGGGACTTTTTTGTAAATTCATCGGCTAAGGAAAAAAAAGAAAAAAGAAAAGGAGTGTCGGCAAGAAGAAACAGTATGGTATCTCAAGACCTTGCAAGGTGGCGATTGACGTTTCTTAAAGTTGGGAGATCCTAATATTTCGTTGCACGTTTAGGGCCCGATTAGATGCCGTATGTGTTTTGGGTGTATTATTTATGAAGGGGTGATAAGATAGGAAGGGTCTAAGGGGTATTAATTAAGAAGGGAGGACCCACATTGATTTGATATTTATAGAATATGTATTAAAAACTAGATTATTTGGATGATGTATTAGAGAATGAGGATAAAATAATACTTGGTTTGAATGGAGGATAAATTGGGTGTATAAAGAATGGTGTAGATTGTAAAAAGCTATCAAATGACTCTTTTACCATTGCGCAAGATTAAAATAGATAATTCATTAGATTAAATATATTATTACAAAATCCAATAAAATTAATTACTTTATCACAATTAAGCAATAATAATTTAGTTTACTAATAATTTAATAATTTTGAAAAAACTAAATTTTGTGTTTTTAATTGTTTTATTATTTGTTTTATTTATTGAATATTTAATTTTGTACACAACAAAATAGGAGTAAAAAAAAGACAAATAAAAAGGGTCAGATTTTAGTTTTGTACAAAAGAAAATACAAATTAAAATAGGAGCACACAGTTTCTACCAAATCCACCCACCCCCTGTCTCTCTCTCTCTCTGACTACAAAACCCACCCACTTTCCCATGGACAACCGACAAATTTCCTCTGACTACAAAACCCAACCAACCTCCCATGTTCGACCAGCAAATTTCGAACGGGCAAATCCACACCGTCGATGGGCAAATTTCGAACGGCAATGGTACTTCTTTCTCTCTCTCTACTGTAAATGATAACTCCGACCATAATTTTTTCCTCTCTATTTTCCATTTTTTCCGTTCTGTGCATGTACAAAGAGGAGATGGGGGGGGGGGGGGGGGGGGGGGGTGGGTGTTATGGTTGGAGGGATTAGGGAGGGCAGAAATGGCAAGATTTCACCTGTATTGCCCCGGATTAGTTATGGCTACCTCTGGAGGTGGCCATAAATTAGTGCCCTCTGGCCTGTGTTAACGAAGAAGGGGAGAAATGAATTCAAGAGCTCTTAATTTTGCCAAATGGTGGAGTAAGGAACCAATACACCCGGATTGCAAAATACACCCAATGGATACAACATCCAATCGGGCCCTTAATGTCTACAAAAGTAATACTTTGGTTATGGAAAACTATGCAAGGTAGTACCACAAATTTTAAATAATCCATTTTGAGCCATGATTATAGGCTCCAACTACTACAAGAAAAATGGTCAAAATGCCGGAAAAGTCACTATGAAATGCCGGAAAAAAATAATTATTACCGGCGTTCGTTTAAAAAAATGCCGGCAAAATCGAATTTTTCGCCAAAATAATACCAAACTATTATCGGCATTTGTTGAAAAAAATGCCGAAAAAAATCTCCGTATAATATAAATATTTTTCATTATGCAAGGTGACCCAATATAGAGGCTAGCCCTAGTTGGTAGCCTCATGCGCACATGAGGCAAAACTCACGAGTTCGAATCTTGGGGCAAGCAATTTCTCCACAAAATTTGCACGCCACACAAGCACCACGTGGCATTTTGTATTATATGGTACAATTTTTCCCGGCATTTGTACGCCGCAAATGAGTCCAACTATTTCCAACATTTATAGAGACCTTTCTCGGCATTTGTACCTTTGCCGACACACTCTTAGACGGCATTTTTTGAACTTTTAACGGCAATTATGAAATGCCGGAAAAAGCAAAATTTCTTGTACTGAACAAATTATTGGGCCAATAATCTATATGTGGCATTAAACTGTAGTTGATTTCCAGGAGTTCATGTTTGAACAATAAATTTAACATGCATGGTTAAGTATTTCACGTTTTTGGTTGTTATCTTTTCAAGGGACTAATGAGCTTTAGTTTGCCCTTTGGGGGCCTATTATGGGCGCACAATACTGATCGGAACCACAATAAAATTCAGGTCGATTGGGTATCAATAGATATAATTTTGAACCTATTTACCTTGAGATAATGAGTTTCGCGCGATCTAGTGTGTCAAATTTTTTTTTTCTCCTGATGAATGGACATGGAAAACATATCTATCTATATCCAACAGACATAATTTTTTGCCATGATCAATGTTCTTGAGAAGATCTAGAAGGTGAATTGCTCCAATCATTGTTATAACTAAAATGAGGTGTAGTCTAGTTTTACTTATTCAAATAAACTTATAAGATGATGGAATTCTGAAATTTATATTCGAATGATAGAGGATTGATCTGGTAACTCATGAAACATTAGAAACAAAGAACCTCTATATAGCACTGACACGGACACATGACATGACATGGCCGACACTTCGACATGTGAATTTTAAAAAAATGGACATGACATGCACATTAGGGGACACATTTTAAAAAATATATATTTATACTATCACATGAAGAAAAAGTAAAACAATGGCATGTTTGATAAGTGTGTTAGGGCTTAGGAAAGGATTGGTAATCCTTTAAGTTTTCTAACTCTTTGTTTGGTTGCACAATTTAGGATGGGATTAAGAGGAGGATGGGATTGCTAATCCCACACTATTCCCGGATTACTAATACCATGGGGTACTAGGTATTAGTAATCCTATCCCAAGCTCCCTCATGTAAAATGACCACTTTGCCCATGGTTTTTTAATTCAATACCAATAATACCCCCCTTACACACCTGACCTATCCACCCAAAACCCTAATACACTACTATTTAATAAGCTAATATGAACTTGAAAACTGTGACTATGTAGAAGTGTGTATGACTTCGTACAATTATGCTATACTATTGGATGACTAGGTGATCCCTGTGGCATGTCATGTGCCTTATTTTGAAAACTGAAAACTTACAGGGTAAGGCAATGAGGGAATTCGTATAATCCCCTATCGGCATGTTATGATTGCCTCCTTTTGTAATATGCATATAAATATATACACACACACACGATGACTGTTTAGGTTTGTACGCTGTGGATCCTTTATTTTTTAGGTACATGACTTCATATTAGTATTATGCTTTAGGCCTCTTATGCTCATAATCTATTGGTATATATATGGTGATACTTTTGCTCTTTTGCTCATATAATTATGCTAAACTACTGCTCTGGTATTGCTTCACATATAGAAATCTGTTGTTGATTCTTATCTCTCCATGATCATTAATATGCATATAAATATAAGTTGCAGTTCTTGTTGTACTGCTTGCATCGTTGTCCAAAATTTGCAAATTCGTGAGCTGATTTTCCATGCAATTATAGACAAGGTTTTCACCCAAGGGTATAATTGGAAAATGAAATTTGTATCATATCCCTTGGTGTTCCAATCAAACAAAGGATTGGTATTGGTAATCACAATCCCATGATTTAATCCTTACACAACCAAACACCCACTTGGGATTACACTCGGTATTACTAATCCCATCTCCTTACTAATCCCATCTTCTTACTAATCCCATTTAATCCAACACACTTATCAAACGGGGCCAGGTTCTAATTGTAAATATGCAACACCACATATACGTTACATTATAGCCATCATCATATCATTCATAAAAGTATTTCGACTAAAAGTATTTGATCATTTGTGTGCCTTTTTAACCAATAAACCATCATCCATCACTCCAAAAATATGACTTCTCTAGTTTTAATTAGATCCTACTATTTTTTTTTAATCAACCCCGACTTGTTTTCCAAGTGTCCGAGAGTGTCCGGAGCATTTTAAAGTGTTCCCGGAGTGTCTAAATTGAAAACATTGATAAAAATTAGGACACTTGGAAATGAGTGTAGGACACATGTCCGGAGAGTGTCAGTATCCGACAAGTGTCCGAACACAAATGCATGACCTCTGAAGAAGTGTCCGTGCTACATAGAAGAAACTTATAAGATAGACCATGTAGAAAAACACCAAAAATCAAATGCGGACGCTACTTGTAAACGCAGGACAGATCCATGTTTGGACAACAATCTCTCTTCTTCTTTTTTTGCTTGATCAGTTCTACGCCAAACGCGGACGCTACTTGTAAAATTCCATGACCCACATGTTGCAGACAGAGCATTCCAATCTGATGCCAGAAAACCCAGCTCCAGTTGCCAGTGCAAGAAACTCTTGTTGCGTCCGCTCCTTCCCTCCAGAGTGTTGAGTCATCATTTGTAGATCGAGTTGGAAAATGACTTTCGTCGTAGAGCTGCTATCCGGCATCGCCGGAAGAATTCCCTCCACCACAATTATCTTTCCGTTGTCTGGTAGAGCTTTATGGCAGTTCTTCAGTAACTTCACGCAGTGATCATCACTCCAATCATGGAGTATCCACTGTACATGATATATTGGAGTAATTAATAAAAGCACCTCATCACCTAAACTTATTGAGAAAATGACAGCACAGGACGTGTTTGAATAATTAATACTATCAAGGACATGCTGAGAATATTTATTAATAGTGAAAATATCCTTGGCGGGTATTAATTATTAAAATATATCATTGGCCGTCATTTTCCCGAACTTATTTTTCTTTTTCCTTTTGTGTATTTTGTTCGTCTTTTCTGAATTTTTGTTAGATTCGTGTCATATATTTTTGAATTAATCATCTGTTTCGACGAGAAGAGTCTAAAAAATCCAAAATTATGGCAGAAATTAAAAAATCACTAAAAAGGAAAAAAGTATCAAAAGCTAAACAAAAAATTACAGAAGAAAAAGGAAAAGGAAAAGTTCCGATGCATCCTAATAACCAACATGCTTATATATTTTATTAGTACTCTCTCCGTCCATTTTTAAATATTCCAGTTTGAAAAACACGTAGTTCAGTAGTCAATTTTCACCTATATTTTACAATTTTCAATTAACTTTTTTCTCCACTTTACACTTTTTACATCAACTTTCACGATCACTTTACCAATTAACTTTTCAAATTAAGTGGATTCCTATTTTGAGACAACCCAAAATGAAATAATAGTCATTTAAATAGGGACCGAGGGAGTATATTGTGACTTCGAAAGAAAAAGGAAACTAACATTGACAATCATTTTTCATATGGAGTACATATTAGGGCCATTAGGCCATACATATGTAATTTGATTGTACGAAAGCTAAAACTCACCTTCATGAAAATGGCATCTCCTTTTGGAACACTTTCAAACATATCTCCTCCAACATGTTCCACACCTGCACCGAAGTTCTACTACCATTGTTTGTAAGGAGCTAATAATATTTCTCGATAAACATAATTAAATGAAAATGGATAAAAAATATATATACCGGGATAGGGCGGGGCGTGTCGGATAACATGCGGAAGGTCAAAATTAATACCCTTGATATGAGGGTATTTGGAGGTGATCAAGTCGAGGGTGACACCGAGACTGCCGCCGACATCAACAAGCGTTTGGAGTTGCTCGAAACTCTTGTAGGAAGAGTGCAAGATTTTATTGAGGACCATTGTGGTTTGGTTGATCATGGCTTTGTTGAATACCTCATTGAACCTGGGATCCTTCCCTGGGTAATCAAATGCATGTGTCCCGTGAACTCTCTCAAATGGGATCCCTCCTTCCAAAACTGCCCCTTTTAAATCGTACCTAGTTGAGTAATTTGGTAGTAAAATCGTACCCAATTAATTCAAAAATTGGATGTTGTTGAGCAGTACCAAATAGTAGTAAAAGAAAACAAAAATGCTTTGGTGATCATATCTGAGTATCACATTTAAAGTATTATGTGACGTGGCACACCACTTTATTGATAGCAGGTCTAGCCCTAAGATTTCCAAGGCTATAGGCGGGGTTTGAAAATGGGGCCTCTCATTTTCTAGTATGTTAGTAATTAGTTGTTCGACGGAGGAAATTAACAAGCCAGCCCTGTAGTTTTGTGGCAAAGTAGTTGTACCACGTCTTTAGTACCTCAAGTCGTGAGTGACTCCAAACTTGGTTTCAAAGCCTTTTTTAGGTTCCAAAATTTTGCCTTAAAAATTCAAGGGTCCGGGGATTGAACTCACACTCCTATGCTCCAAGCGCACGCGCCTTACCACAGTGCTACATTAACCTATTTGTAAAATAGTTCACATACATAATATTTAATATATTCCACCATTTTGGAGGGGCCAATTATTTGGCTAAGGTTTTAGGCGGTCGCCTGGTGGGCCTATTCTCAAGACCTAGCCTGATTGGTAGAATGTGTCCTGTTTGTCATACCAATGCAATTGTGACATCTTACATGGTATCCAAAATGTGGTAATCAGATATATGGTCACCATAGTATTGCTTGAGAAAAATTGGATGATAATTAGAGTACGAACATGAATTAATTACCAGCTATCGTTGAAGACCTTGTCCTGGATCAGGCACAACAGGGGTGCTAACGAGACTCCGTCCTGGTTAGAAACAAAATACTTGGCCACCGGAGCCAGCCCATACGACCTCCTATCCCCTACTAGTGCAGGGGAGTCGGAAGGGAGGTCGACGGCCGTGCAAGTGAGAATGCGGTGGCTGGCCAGGAGTCGTAGCATTCGATCCAGCATTTCTGCTGCATCGGGGTTGCAAACGAGGGTATTAGCCGGAAGCTGAGATGCAATCTGAGATGGGGAGAGCTGGGCTCTGGGGCCTGCGTTCGCTATTAAATCCAGCACTCGTAGCTCCACCGCTGCCTTCATCACCATTGGCAACAGTGACGAGAAAGCCAGTTCCATGGCATGGCTACATTGCTTCTCCTCTTCCTCGTCTCTATTAGATTCACTACTTGCATTATGATCCCAACTGTAATAACTATCCATAGTTTGTTTTCTATTCAATTTGCTCTTTTCTTTACAAGGAAAGATCTTCATCGCCAAATTTATACGTCCATTCCTTCCCAACTAAGCTAGCTGAGCCAGTCCTGAGTTAAAATTTGTGTTGCCGTCGTTTTACGCTTTAAAAAAATTTGAATTTCAAGGGCCTTCTTACTTTTTTTATCCCTTATAATAATACTCCAATAAAAGAACCTCATTGTCTTTTCTTGCTATGATATGAACCGTTTATTTTGTAGGACATCTCTATTAATTTAATTATTTGTAGACGTACACTTTAATCATTCATGCACGTATAGAATTATGGTCATGATCTGATATCAACATAAAATATGTTCAATGCATTGTCCACGATTTATTTTTTCTAATGATAACGCGTTTCGATTGGTGAGTGTTCAAATCAACAAATTTTATTATTTTTTTAACTCGTGATGGATGCAATCAATGAACAATTTTAATCATCTAGATGGGTCTAGGATAGGCGTGAAAATAGACACATTCAATAATTTTCCAACATATGAGGGATATTTGAGGATTCAGTTCTATTAGTTGGCTAAATTCAAATAGGAAACTACTTACTTAATTGGTAAGAGTTATCATTTAGCCCGAAGACCTGTGACCCGCTTGAAGTCCGTTCGGCCCGAGCCGGTCCAATGGGCGGGTAGTGACTTGGCGGGCTAAGCCGGCCCGGCCCTTATTAGCCCTTATTAATTGGGGAAGAAGAAAAAGCTATAAAACCAAACAAATCTAAGATTATGCCCAACCTATATAATAGAAAGAAAATAAGAAATCATATATATAGCCATACAGCTACCTACATCACATATAATAATAGAAAGAAATCGTACTTATAGGCATACAGCTAGCTATACCCACACGTTATTTGATTCTTTTGCCAAAGCTTTGGCCAGACTTAGGTCTTGTTCAGTTGCACGAAAATGATGATAAAATCAATTTTTTTTGTAACTCTCTTTGTGTTCAGTTTCCAAAAAAATTGTAGAATTCATAGATTCAACTTCTCACTAAGAAACACTTTCTTGCAAAGTAGGTCTTGCCAAAAGAAAGAAATTCTAGCTTTCATATCAGATTCTTTTCAAGAGAACACATAGGGAAATAAATTTTTTTTTTTACACAACATTTTCGACAATTGAATGGAGCCGACGCCATGATGTTATCTTTGACATCGGCCAGTCGGCCCTGCTTTTCTTAAACCAATGTTTGCCAGACTTAACAACACTATGATGTTATCTATGATATCAGCCAGTAAGCCTTGTTTTTCTTAAAGTATTGTTTGCCAGACTTAACGACACCGTGATATTATCTATGATATCACCCAATAGGCCCTGTTTTTCCTAAACTATTGTTCTCCTTATTTTGTTTCATCTTCTCGTAGTTTTTGTAAGATTCACATTAAATGTTATAGATTGGTCATTCATCTAGAGGAGAGGAGTCTAATAAGTATAAATGTTATGGCCAAAAGCAAAATAAGTTCACAAAAGATGAAAAAAGTTTGAAATAATTGTCTGTTTTGTCTTTAGTGAATGTCGATCGTCATATCCGGAGTTTTTGTCAACTCCGATTCACATTTGTAGATTCTCTTGATACTTTTAGTTGGGACGAATGATTAATCCCAAAACTTATGATGAAAAGATCAATAAACAAAAAGTTCCAACATAAAATATTATCGAAATCTACTGCAAGAATAATTTAAGATGAACTCAGCCAGAATTCGTTTTTCAAACTAAGGCTCCGTTTGTTTCGATCTAAAATATTTTTGAGGAAAATATTTTACCCTTGAAAAATCCTAGATCGCCTAGGTATAAAGATTTGCTATGTTTTTATCTCTTTAATTAATTAACCCACCAACTGAAAATTAAATCAATCTCACCGATGGAAAGCAAACAAATAAAGAACGCCAGGATATACGTGGAAAACCCTAAACGGGAAAAAACCACGGGAAGGAAATCATGCACTATAACTCATTGCACGGTTACAAACAAACCTATACTTACAACCTAGAATCGCTCTCGGTTGACCAAGGTTGATTGCCGAATCGCTCGTTCACCGCACCCAGTGCTTGACCGCCGCTGCCTTGAATCACTCAAGCCTTCCGAGATACTTCCAGAATCCACCGGAAGGATAAATCACTCAATAGAATCAGAGTTTGAAAAGAACTCTTGGAGTTATTCTGAAAGTCTGATGATCAACGAATCATATGTTTACTCCAAGAGACAAACTAAAATCTCCATTGGGTATTTCTCAGTTTTGGAGCAAGGGAGGGGCTGCACTCATATATTCCATCGCCTCAAAATCCCAAGTGAGCCGCATATATATATATAGATGGACAAAATCTGTCAAGTTGCTCGAGCACTGGTTAAAGCTTTTCTGAAGTTGCTCGAGCACTGTTTCTGATAATAATTCTGCACCTTTGATTTCTTGATCCCCTTTCCTTATTGAACTGATATATGCACGAAATTCTCTTGATACAATTCCCTTGATTCCTTCCATTTCCATCTTGTCATACACAAGTGATTTCACCATCCCGTATTGCCTTAACAATCTTTCCTTTTCCTGATATTGATTTTATTTGATGCCAGTTTCCTAAACAGTCTCTACTGCACTCAATTACATAATATTTTTGATTTCCTTCCACTTCCTAAATAGACACTCTAATAAATAAATTACAACACAATAAATGGGGATACAAATCAATGTGCTTTTGTCATGGGATTTACCAAATAAAAAAGTGACCTTACAATCTCCCCCTTTGGCACTTCCATGACAAAACATACAAAACAACCTATCCCTTAACAGATTGATCACACCCTATGAAGCTGAATTAATAAACATGGAAAAGTCAGTCAATCTGTTAAATTACTCCCCCTTTTTGTCACGGAATGACAAAGGTAGAGTACACAAGAATATCTCAAATCAATAAAGCCTCCAATAAATATAGCACCCAAATTAAGCCATAGTAGGAAAAAAAATTTAAACCAGACTGATATGCCATGTGTAGGAAGTTTCGAAAACAGTACGATAGTAACATATGCCAAAAAATCAAATTAGAGCACAAAGAAACTTGCTAAGCTCCATCGATCCCCAAAACATATGCAGAAATAAAATTAATTGCTACACCGGACACCCACCAACACATGGTAAAAATGCAAATATATATTTATCTAAAGGACATGCACGTGTTGTATTGGTAAAAATGAGACTTATGTAGAATAACTTATAGATGAGGTGAGTCCAAAATGAGGATGATCCAGTCGGTGGTCTTTATATCCAAAAAGAAGTCGATTGTAGTATAGGAAAGCTCTAGTAACTGCTGAGTATGAAAGAGATACTACGTTAGAGCTCAAAACAAAATGGAAATTTTTTATAGGACTAAACATGCTCTGTTTATTTTTTATTTTTTAAAAATCCGGGGAAGACAAACGCATGGATGCAGAGATGAATACTCAACCATGAGAATCAATAAATGTCACTACAAGTTTTTGAAATGCATGAGTAAACTTGTATGTATCCCAAGCACGAAGAAATCTGAAATTAAGTACAACATGCAATATGAGACTATGACAATAGTGGGTGTGTGCACACGTCAGAAATATTAAGACCACCATCTTCGGATACAAGATTTCTCGTGTTCCATGAGAATGCAACCACCCTTAAATCCTCCCACGAAGTCAAACCAGACATCATGATATGAATGACATCCCAAGGCCTAACAAACTCCCCCTCAACAATGAAATACTCCCCCTCAACCAATGAGTATTTTGCCATATCAATTTTTATTGAATCTTCCAAATAAATACACGTGTTTTAGTATTTTTACCCCACTGCCTTTTGACACGAATATTGGAAATAAGAGTACCTCATACCCAATCCCCGGTTATTAAGCGAGTGGTCCAACACGGAAGCCTTCACAAAGTCTATCCATTTTGTGACACGAACGCTCAGAGGGAGAGTACCTCACTCCAATTGTCCGGTACTCGATGAACGCCCGGATAAGCATTAAGAACTCACAAATAGACTTTTGTCTTTTTATATGGTTTTTTTTTTCTTTTTTTTTTTTTAACAAAACCAAGGGAGCACCATATCCAACCAAAATGCCAAAAGGTCAATCGCCGAGGAAACAAAATGAGACATTCCAATGGACATGAGAACCAACTATCCAATCTGAATAATCTCTGTAATCCTAACGTGTAAATGTGGCGATCATAGAGTCATAAGGCATGGTGTAGTTAATGTCCAAATGTATCACATGAGAGGAATGAACAAGAAGTACGCATGCATTTGGAAAAAAAAGTGCATTTAGTGAAAACCATGGCTGACTACTCACTCCAAAAATATGCTTAGCCCAAAAATATTTATTGATTATTAAGTTTTCAAACACAAATAAATATATGAATGTTTTTGGATTTTCTTTATAAATCATGAATTAAGCAGGGAAGCGAATTAACATAAGAAAATGCCAAAAAAAAATAGAAGCAATAAAACTAAACAAATGACTCAACTCGTAACTCTAGGAACATTATAAGCAATAAAGACCAACCTAGACTACGAAAACGAGACCAAGCCTCAAAAGGCAAGGTCAACACCTCCAGATAAATTCACATGAGATTTTAAATCCAACCTCCTCACCCAAATAAGTCTTGTCTTGACTTGACTAGTGTTACACAATTTATTTGGTTGAACTCTAAGAGTCATATTTTTACCAGACATGTTTCTAGTATTATCATATTTAGTGTAATTAGTCCAAGACTTTTGAATGTTGCCATGTTTAGAAACAGCTTTATTGTTGACAGCATGATTGTTTGCAACAGGAGGGTATCCGTGTAATTGAAAACACTTGGGTCTAATGTGACCTTTTACACCACAAAAATGACATGTTGGCATATGTATTTCATAGCCATGAGAATATGCTATGTGTCTGTGTGAAGACTTTGGCACTTGCAACTTCCTACAATGAGGTCTAGTGTGACCTTTGACTCCACAATGATGACAAATAGGAATAAACTTAAATAAATTTACCTCACCACGCGTGGTGGTGGAATTCTTCATTGTTGTCGCTTGCCTCTTTGCGTTTCCAGAAATATGCTGTTTAGACATGCTATAGTCATTTTTCACCTCAATGGTTGACTTGGATTTATTCGCCTCTGAAGATTGGGTGCACTTCTAATTGGCTTGACAAAGACAATCTTTCCTCCCACTTTTGAAGATGATGCACCCTCTACATAACCAAGCCCTTCTTTGTTTGAAGTCGCCTTCTGAACACTCAACACATCATTAAGGGCTTGCGAACCTTTATTCAATTTGTCGAATGTAGCATTGGCATGGTCAAGTTCACTTTGCAGCTTGACCACTTTTGATTCCATGAGCATTTTATTTTCCACACTCACACGCATTTCATCTTGAAGAATTATGAGTTTTCTTTTAAGATCATCACACTCCTTGTTAAGTAACTCGTTCTTCTCATCTAGTTCTCTTGCATGAACTTGAGATGTAAAAATATCTCTAGCATAATCCCCATTGTTTTTTTCAGTAGCCCTCAATTTTTCGATCAACTTAATGTTCATTTTATTGACCTTGACAATTTTTGAATATAAATTATTGTACTCGGCCTTCAAGGTCTCCAAATCACCAATACTCTCTTCTTCTTCTAACTCATTATCACTAGACTCGGAATCCTCGTAGGAGTTCAATGAAGCAACAAAAGCCATATAATTCTCCTTGTCTTTATTATTATAATCCCCTTTTTCTGATTCACTGTCTCCCCACATTTTCACCTTATACGCTTGTTTTTGCTTCTTGACATTGTTGCCATGTTCACTAATCTGGTTCTTGAAAAAACTTTTAAAATTTTTCATATACACAGTCATAGCTTCCGTGTCATATTCATCACTATTGTCTAGATCATTTAACTCATTGTGTTTACTCATAAATCCAATAGGTTTTTCCGTTTTCACTTTCTGATTATCAAATTTCATTCTATCAGATACTGGAGGGTGGTTCGTACTCAACTCCATAGCAAATCAAGGATCCACTTAGAAACCCAACGATTCTAATATAAGCGACCCGCTCTGATACCAATTGAAAAATCCTAGATCGCCTAGGTATAAAGATTTGCTATGTTTTTATCTCTTTAATTAATTAACCCACCAACTGAAAATTAAATCAATCTCACCGATGGAAAGCAAACAAATAAAGAACGCCAGGATATACGTGGAAAACCCTAAACGGGAAAAAACCACGGGAAGGAAATCATGCACTATAACTCATTGCACGGTTACAAACAAACCTATACTTACAACCTAGAATCGCTCTCGGTTTGACCAAGGTTGATTGCCGAATCGCTCGTTCACCGCACCCAGTGCTTGACCGCCGCTGCCTTGAATCACTCAAGCCTTCCGAGATACTTCCAGAATCCACCGGAAGGATAAATCACTCAATAGAATCAGAGTTTGAAAAGAACTCTTGGAGTTATTCTGAAAGTCTGATGATCAACGAATCATATGTTTACTCCAAGAGACAAACTAAAATCTCCATTGGGTATTTCTCAGTTTTGGAGCAAGGGAGGGGCTGCACTCATATATTCCATCGCCTCAAAATCCCAAGTGAGCCGCATATATATATATAGATGGACAAAATCTGTCAAGTTGCTCGAGCACTGGTTAAAGCTTTTCTGAAGTTGCTCGAGCACTGTTTCTGATAATAATTCTGCACCTTTGATTTCTTGATCCCCTTTCCTTATTGAACTGATATATGCACGAAATTCTCTTGATACAATTCCCTTGATTCCTTCCATTTCCATCTTGTCATACACAAGTGATTTCACCATCCCGTATTGCCTTAACAATCTTTCCTTTTCCTGATATTGATTTTATTTGATGCCAGTTTCCTAAACAGTCTCTACTGCACTCAATTACATAATATTTTGATTTCCTTCCACTTCCTAAATAGACACTCTAACAAATAAATTACAACACAATAAATGGGGATACAAATCAATGTGCTTTTGTCATGGGATTTGCCAAATAAAAAAGTGACCTTACAACCCTATTTCCGGTATTTGTTTGGATAAACATAATGTAAGACATTTTTCAGTGTAAATTAATTTACGTAATTTAATTTGATGGAAAATGATTTACTGTTCAGATTCCTATAAGTCATTTTTGGCTAATGGCTCCCGGTGAGCACTATGTATATACATGAATTTGAGATAAAGGCAACTTCGAACCAAAAGACTTTGACTTTGTTCTTAACGCTCCTCTGAGAGTTTGCTCCAGAGAGAGAGAGAGAGAGAGAGAGGGAGGGAGGGAGGAGGAGGAGGAGGAGGAGGGGGGGGGGGGGGGGGGGGGGGGGGGGGGGGGGGGGGGGGGGGGGGGAAGGTTTAGAAGAACAATAGAAACTCCTATGTGCCAAAACAAAACCCCCAATTATCAACATCGATCTATGTTCCCTCTCTACAATTGATCGAGAGACCTCTATGTTTTAATTACATTCCCATTTCATTTGAAATTCTTAAAGCAAGTTAGGTTAAGGGAAAAATGGCGGGGGGACGTGATAGAAAATATTTTTTTCATGTGCAACCCAATACCGAAAAACAAAAATGGAAAAATTAATTCCTAAAAAAGTCATTTTTCAAGGAAAATTTTTTACATTATAAATTATTTTACATAGCAACAACGGAGCCTATAAAAGCCTCTACATCAGCTTTCTCCCCTAACTGAAAGCCTCTCGTGCTCAATTGTGGCACAATTCATACCACCAAAGTGATTATTCACTGCTCCAGTGCCCTTTCCGCGCAATATATTAGTGCACTGGGAGGAACGCACTAGGTGGTCGAGTCATTCCAATGTACGATGAAGAATGGCTCAAGAGCAGCACACGAACTGGGGCAATTTATCCGGATTCGCTCCACCTTACAGCCCTTGGCTTCCCATTGTAATTGTCATTGTAGCATGTGTGTGGCCATGCAGACTTGACGTCATCCCCACCTTCCTCAAGTATATCACTGCAGTACTTATCAAGTGAGACACGCACCTTTTTGTTTGTTTCCTAGAGCCGTTTTTGGCGGGGGCGTACTAAACCCACCTATGTACCACACCATGAGCGGCTCGCTCTAAATGCAATCGAGTCTTTCTCCGCCGCCAACTTGACTTAAAGGGCTTCGAAAGGCGCCGGCTCCCTTCTTACTAGCTGCCACAACTACGTACGTGTGGCACTCAATTAGTAGCGCTAGCACGCTCTTCGGAGACAACCCACACTAGTATGCAATGGGGTAGTAGCATGATCCAAAAGTGATCCACAACTACATATATATGGTTAGTTTGGTTGCGCTAATACCGTGACATCTTGCTATGCTGCTTGTCACGATAAAATCACACTGCATTGTTCGAAAAGCTAGGCGTTAATGCCACGATAAAGTTTTTTCTAAGCACCTCGACATTATGTATAACTTGA
The DNA here is from genome assembly GCA_019656295.1 of Rhododendron mucronatum var. ripense. Taxonomy (NCBI): domain Eukaryota; kingdom Viridiplantae; phylum Streptophyta; class Magnoliopsida; order Ericales; family Ericaceae; genus Rhododendron; species Rhododendron mucronatum. The sequence continues at coordinate 1,946,061 of BPLT01000106.1, forward strand.
CATTTATACCCTCAACCTTTCGCTCTTGAGTGAAGTTCTCAGATTAATTTCTTCCAGTTTTTCAATCCCGAGTAAATGACTTTTGTATTTTCTCCTCTCATTCAACCACTCTATCCAAGGTACCGGAGGTCAAGGTCGACGTACACACAAAAGTGATCGAGCGATCGTGGGTGTGGTTTTCTGTATCGATAGCAAAGGAAAGAGGGAGAGGGGTATGCAAAAGAGAGAGCGGATTGTGTGCTGAAGGTCGATCGATTGATCGAGAAGGGGACCGGAGAGATAGAAGGAGATCATGAATGGGTCAAGAGGAGGTTGGTTGTGGTGGTGTTAGACTGAAATATATGGCGAAATTGGTTATCTTTTGCTAAAAATGTCGTGGCATTTTTTTTGCTAAATAAAAATGTCGTTGGCATGAACTGTGAGCTTCGAAAATACTCCTAAATAATCCTTTCTCGTAATTGACACGAAAATGATTGGCCCAGTACCGCAATTTATGCCACGCAGCTGTTTGGTTATAAAGAAACATTTCTCGTAATTAATTGACAAGAAAGTACTACAGTAGTAATTTGTTTAAATTGTTGATTAATACTTTCCTCGCGAAGAACATGGTTTAGAGGTTTACATTATTATTACTCCCTCTATCCCGCAATGTTTGACACTTTTGGAAATTCCACACTACAACAAAAAACACATTCGGTGACATGTAAAAATGTCACCAAAAGTCCAAATTTTGTCACCTATTATCTTCGGTGACACAAGAAGAGGTGTCATTGTATCCATGACACTGAAAGTCAAGGGTGACAAATTTGTGTAGTTGTCACGGAATGTTGTCAACAGTGACAAAAATTTGGTGTCACCGAAGACAGATTTTCCGTGGACACAATTGTCACCGAAAGTAACAGTGACAACAATATGGTGTCACGAAAGAGAGATTTTCTGCGACAAAGTGATTATGTCACGGAAACTAACAATGACAAAATCATGTTTGTCACAGAAGAGAGATTTTTCTGTGACAAAGGTTGTCACTAAAAGTACCTACCATGACAACCAATTGTGTGTCACCGATAACCTATCGTAGTAGTAGACACACAACAGTGACAATCTTCTTTTGTCACCAAAATAGGACTTTAGTAGCAATATACACTTTATTCCATATATTGTTTTCACCTGCTTACAATAGTTTCAGATTTTTTTTGTATCTTTATGATTCAACTTAGCAAAACTTAAATTGCGAAGAAGCAAATATCATTCAAATCAAATATCCAATAAGTCAATATTCATCATCCAACTTCAAAACATTCATCCTTCAACAACAATCCCTTCAAACTTAACAGCATTACCGAAACTACAAAACATCTATATATCCATGATGTGTCCAAGGACAAAAAAAAAAAACTCAAAACAAGTGTTCCATTTAACTACCAAAAAGTCTTCAACTCCACCTTGGTTAATTGCCAAAAGCCACTCCATCTTCCTTACTTACCTGTACAAAATTGCAAAACAAAAAAAAAAAGCAATTATGTAACATGTCAAGCCTATGAAAGGTTCTGAAAAAAGAAAGAGATTTTGCTCCAAAACAAATTATGGCATGACTCATGAGTGACTAAGCGAGCTACCCAACCCAAATTTTGATGTCATTCTACATAATATTGATGATATGCAACCTACGTGGCAGCAAACTTCACCAGAATCAAAGTGTCAGAAGTGTGTCAGAAGTTCTACTCCTAGGATGACCATATTGCCTCCACGCCAAAGGCAAGTTAGCAAAGAGATCTGAATGAAGCATTGCCGATTGATAATGGATTAACAGAATTCACTAAGAAAGCATGTCAAAAAATCATAATATGATAATCGTCCTCCAGCCCACACTCAATAGTATCCCAAGTAATTAAGTTTCAAAGCTCAATTCTATCAAGATATAGAATTTCAAGCAAACTACAGTCATCACTTTTTGTCCAAAAAGTTATATCCACACGCTGTACTAGACAATACTCGCCATCTATTTTTGTCACGGGTCAGGAGTTGAAATGGCAACTCATACTTGAGGCATGTCCAGATAGCTACAATTAAGTTTAGTGACTGGTTTTTGAACAAATTGCACCAATTGAATAACTACAAAAGATTCAGAGTTAATAAAGTGGAAGTTACTTACTGAGAATTAGAGTCATGTAAGAAGGAGCTATCCCCATTCTGTCTATACATCCATCTCACAACTTATGTTGGTTAGGGATGTATCTTATCAGTCACATTGTACCTATACAAGAAGGGAAACGACATGACTAACTGTGATATCTATCTTAAGCATAAAAAAAAAAAAGACATAACAAAACTTCAGGGGAAAAGATTCATTTGTTAAGTTGGTGAACTAATCAAACCTCTTAAATATTTTTGTGTTCTCCTCTAGATTATATTAACCAGAAACCCAAATTCCACCAACCTTAGTTGTGTTCACTTCAGTTTAGAGATCAATCCAAGTCAAAAGGTGAATATACATACATATAATCCAAGGGCTGAACACAAATTCCCCAAAATGAAATATGCAGCAATGAGAGTAGGTAAGGATACCTTAGCATGAGAAGATTGCCTCTGATCTCCTTGCTGTCCAAAATTGGTTACATTGAAACTCTTAGTGTCACTGCTCAATTGCCCCAAAGCCAAAAGGAGGGGAACTTTGCTGAAAAGTGCTTAAGTTGTATAGTTTGAGCTATTGCCGGAAGAAGCTGCACTGTAACGAGGTGGGAGAAAGAGGGACCTTATTGAAGCATTCCCCATCCGTCAACTGTTAAAGAAACAAAAGGAAAAAAAAAAACCGTATTGGTTTTTAGTAACCGGAGGTTAAAGTCTTAGTCCAAAATACTTGTGGCATAAGAGTTAATTTTTTACCTAAACTACTGAATTTCAGCAACATGCAGACATGGACGTAAGTATTGTCGATATTCAAATGGACAAACAGTGGGAACCTTCAATGTCAAAGGCTTGATTGGGGATGTTATCATCAAACTCCCTCATCGTGTCCAAGGGCCATCTCCTAAACCTACTAAGAAAACAACAAGGGGTACTACGATGAAGCAGCATAAAAGTACGTTGTTCCAAACAAAAAAGACAAAAGAGAAAGGTCAACCTAAGTCTCGAGTTATGAAAGGTTTACCTGCTTTGATAAAAAGCATCGATAGTTAGAGTGCACTTTAGGCCCAAAGATGCTAACTTTCTTAGATTAAAAATCAGGTGGTCTCGCCACATCCATGAGTAAGCTGATTGGCTCTAGAAAGAAAATTGTAATGATAATACGATAAACAAAAGATTACAAACATACAAAGAAGCATTTGTACCTCCTTTAATCTAGCTTATTCAAAGAGCTGTAAAGATTTGAAAACCATTGCAAACAAAAGATATTTTACACAAAGTAATAAAGGAACACTTAACTTACCTATCAACCAAAGGCAAAAACACCCACAGTCAATATAGACAATGGTCAAAGTAAGCTGCACAGATAGCATAAAAAGTTAATTAGCAACCTCTTTTCATTCTACAAAATTCTGCAAAGCGGGCAGTATGCTTCAATAGCATTCCTCCTCTCCTCAAATCAAAAGTTGAATTTTGTAGAAGAAACTGCAGAATTTGAAAAAAAAAAAAAAAAAAAAAAAGGCAGGCCGTAGAACCTGCAGTAGTTTCCTAGCTTTGAGAATAATGTCTTTTTTCAAACGTTAGTTCTATATGCAATATATGATCCCTCTGGGGGGGGTGTTTAGAATCTAAGAAAAGAAGGTTAGAATTTGGGATGGAATGACACTACAGCAGTGGGGTCTCTAGAGACCAATTGTAACTTCTAGGGCTTTCACATATTTCACCATTCCCATTTTCCCTATTGTTTCCACATTAACACCTAAGGGCAGGGTATAATCATAGATTAACCAAATTCCCCTGTACTCATTAATAAACACACTATGCATCCCTCTCGAACAACTAAGCAGTAAAATTAATAAATGCAGAACAAAGGGAAACTAAGAGAAATCGATGAGAGAGGGATGGGGACCTGATTTGGCAAAAAATCGCATATCTGTTCCTTTGCATTCAGAAGCGCATATCTGTTAACAGACGAAATAGGAAATTGTTAAAGAAAACGAGGAAGAAAATAGTGAAATCAAACCTCCAACAGAAATGGCTAGCGTTATGAAGCAACCATTGATGATTCCTTGCGATCAATCAGGCGTCTATAGCTACATGGCGGCCAATCGAACCAGTTGGGTTTTGGATCGGACCAGTTAGGGATTGAATCGAGAGAGACAGACACATTTGTGATCGAAGGAGAGAACGACTGGGCGAGATATTGAGAGAGAAAGAAAAAGACCTGGGCTGATCGGAGCGACGGCCGCCGGTTTGTGGTCGGGGTCACCGTCGCTGGTGATGGAAGTCTTCAGCGTGAATGGACAGGCAGCGGGGCTGCTGGAGTGGAGAGAGGCAAGAGTAAAATTAGGGCTTTGACAAACAAAACCACAAGAAACGACGTCGTTTTGAATGAAAATTTTTTTATTTAACTTTTTATAAGCGCGCCTAAATAAATAACAATCCGGCAACGCGAAAATTCAAATCTTTCAGTGACAACTTTATGCTTGTCACAGAAACTTCTCTTTCAGTGACAAATTTTTTGTCACCAAATAATCTTTCACTGACAACTTTATGCTTGTCACCAAAAATTGTCTTCCGTGACAAATTTCTGTCACCAAATCTTCTCATTATTTTCCAAGTTGGCTGCTGGTTACCCAAAGGTTTTCGGTGACAAGCAAGTAAAATTGTTTGTCACTGTTGAGTATATTCAGTGTCAACACCAATTTTTTATCACCAAAGAGTGTCAGAGAGTGTCACCATAGGTGTTTTTGTTGTAGTGCCACTTTTAAGAGAAAAATTTTGATGTACTAACTTTTCAATTTTACCCTTATATAATTTCAGCACAATTTGAATTTCTTTCAAATTTGGGCCAGATACCAAAAAGTATTGGCGGTAATTGTGGCTCCTTGAAATCGAAAATTGAATAGAGTCAATTTTTACCGCCTGATACTTTGCTGACAACTATCCAATATAAATTCAATTTCCTTCTCAAAGTGTCTCTCTCCCTCTCACCATTTCCCTGTTCCCACTTCCCACGTTTCTCTCCTTCTTCTATCTTTTCCTTAATTTTCTGCTCCAATCACAATTATTCTCCTTCTCCAAGCATAATCTTT
>BPLT01000107.1:1800000-1983668 GCA_019656295.1 Rhododendron mucronatum var. ripense
CTGCTCATCTATGCTATCTATCACATCCTGCAAACGTGTTACAGTTTTAATCCCCTTTAACTGTTCCCCCGCCCTAATTGGCTAAAAATTGATTAATCAAACAGAATCGCAAACAAACATCTTTCGCAAATGCCTAAGTAGAGACCGATCTCCGGATTGGGCGAGAGGGGTGCCATAAAACCCTTCCCCTCTCGTAAACCTGGCTCCCGAACCCAGATATGGTTATGACGGACTGGTTCCTTAACTTTTTCAAATCAAACAGCGCGGCAAGTGCTTCGAAATACGGTTCCTTGGGTGTCGGACCTTCAAACCCAAGTGGCGACTCTGTATTTTCGCGAGCGCTTGACGTCCAGCTTCAAAAAGCGCTCCCGCGAACCGGCAGCATCTCTCCTTTCTCAAAAGGGTAGGGGAACGGAATCCCTTCCCCGGAGGAAAGAAAGATCGGGCAAATCGCATTTGCCCACAGTGGCGACTCCGCTGGGGATGGAAGTAGATATTAGTCTATACTTAAAAGTTAATACGCTTGGGAACAATCCCATAAAAGCCTGTCAAAACGGTGAGCTTCGCGCTGCCGAAGAAAGGATTGGTGATTTAACAGGACCTCGTGTTCGGCCATCTAATCTGGGGCTTTTCCGATTGTTCTCTCGTGTAGTTTCTTCTAAGTATTGATCAATAAAGAGAGCCAAATTTGAAAAGGCATTTGCGAATTTGCGATTCTATTTCATTAATCAACTTTTTAGCATTCTCATTTGCATCGATGTGGGATAAGCCTCGTTGGATCGTTTTGGCAATCCGGCACGGTTTACCGGAGCCCGGGGACCTCGAATGACTAACAACCTTCGACGATGATGAGTCATTCTACCGTTCGACTATTGCTCTGCGATTACGCGGGCAGCGGGAGGTATATCTTGGCTCTAGTCCGAGGAACCTGTTACAAGCCAAAACCAGCCTTTGCATATACAAAGCACTAGAACTCTCCACACTAGGACAGGTACCTACAGGGTAAGATTACTTGCATCTAACCCCCATATACTGTCTACGTATTATTACTTTCCCTATCGCATGCACTGTACATACATTATTTCGCATAGGAGCATGCTTAGAGTGGTTCTTTCTTTCGAGTTTGTCTTGCGCAGTCTAAGATGTTGTTGGACCCGATGAGGAGTCGTTCATTCTGTCGAATGTTCGTTATCAATCTCAAAGTCCTTAGTGCAATGAGACTTTGAGAAATCAAAATTTACTACATCCTTGGCTCATGCCCGGTTAAGAATTCAACCGAAAATATGGAACAACAAAAGTAGTGATGCCGTGTCACTGGTGCCACCCAGGTTGAAGTGCGAAGTCACTATACACCGCCGTGTTCAAGGTTAAGGTGCCATGTCATCACCACCAAGTTGTTCCAAATTCAAAGTTGAACCTTCAAATGGGACTAGTCGAAGATTTAGTCTATTTTGACATCTTTTAGGATCTGACGATCTACTCAAGGACACATGGCCGAAAAGAATTCTGAGGATTCTGGCAACGTCTGAAATTCGTGAGGCAAACTCGTCTCTGTTTTTGTACATACATACTGTTTTGCGTAGAAGCATGTTTAGGGCGGCTTCTAGGTTGTCTCTCTTTCGAGTCTGTCTTATGCCTATTAGGACGCTGTTATGACCCGATGAAGAGTCGTGCATCTCGATGGTGCACGTTGCTAATTTTCAAAGTCCTTAGATCAGCGAGACTTTGAGAAATCAAACCTTTTTAAGCCCTTGGCTCATGCCTTATTGAAATTTCAACCGAAAATAAGGAACCATAAAGTATGGATGCCATGACACTGGCACTACCCAGGTTGAAGTGCGAAGTCACTATACACCGCGGCGTTCAAAGTTAAGGTGCCATGTCATCTATACCGAGTTGTTCCCAGTTCAAAGTTGAAATTTCGAAAATGGAATAGTCAAAAGCTTAGACTGTTTTGACATCTCTTAGTGTTAGTCGATCTATTCAAAGGATACACCCTCGAAAAGATTTCCGAGGATTCTGGCAGCGTCCAAACATCATAAGACAGAATCGTCTGTAGTTGTAGAGTCTAGGAGGACACCGACGATGTCATGTACATTGCATTCTAATTGCTGCAGGAACGTCACTGAGCTTTCAATTACTTTACTGTCTAGTTTGGAACCATTGCACCGAACAAGAGAGTACCGAAAGGAAGAGCCAAACCTACTTGGGAACGTCTGCACCGGAATCCGATTCAAAGGCTTGTCAGGCTAGATTCCCTGTCAATCACAACGGAGGCTTCTCCAGGTTCACTGTTGGCCACCCTACAGTCGGGTTCGCCATCGATATTGCAAAAAGCCACGCCGCCGGCTTCCCCATCTTCAGCTTCTTCATCAAGCTCCATTGAAAAACCTGCGATGGCAGATCAGCCGCAACCGCTCACTCTGGAAACCATGCTCATGAACCTCCAGAACAGTATCACTGCTATGCAACAGAGAGCCACTCAGACTGATGCCTCCATCTCCCGTTTGAATGACCTTATCAACACTCGTCTTCCATCAGCAGCCGAAGAGGAAGGCGAGGACGATGAGGATGTTCATGCAGAACCTGTCTTTGTCGAGGATCCAAACCATGCAGGGCGTCTCATTGTTCAGCCCAACCCTAGAAAGGCTCGTGTGCCTGCTCCAAATCCAAACCCCGCTGTTGTTAAGCCTGCTCAAAACCCTAACATAGTTGTTCTTATGGCCAAGATGGCTAAGCTGGAAGAAGCTGTTTCAAAATCCGAGAAGATCAATGCAGGGGGAATTGATCTAGATCGTCTCTGCTTGTACCCTAATGCTAGGCTTCCTCACAAATTCAAGATGCCTGACTTGGTTAAGTTCGACGGGAGCAGTGATCCCAAGACTCATCTCTTTGGCTACCATGCTGCTATGAAGTTGTTGGGTGTGGAAAGTGAGGCCATGTCTCAGCTTTTTCCTCAGACTCTCTCTGGGCCTGCCTTCCATTGGTTCATGTCGCTTGACATCTCCAAAAGAAGAACTTGGGAAGACATAGGGGCTGCCTTTGTCTCACAGTACAATTATAACTCTCAGCTCAAGATGACTACTTGTGAGTTGGAGTCCACCAGAATGGAAGCAAATGAGTCCTTTGCGGATTTTGTTAAGAGGTGGAGAGCCAAAGCCGCATTGATGACTGATCGCCTGAGCGAGAGGGATCAACTTCGCATCATCTCCCGCAATCTCCAGCCAGATTATGCCAGGCACCTGGTTCTTGTTCAAGCGTCTGCTAACTTTGAAACCTTCTTCGACTCCGGCCTGGCCATTGAGGATGCACTACAGAGCGGAATTTTGCCTAGGGGAGAGTCTTCCTCACAAAAAGCTAAGCCGAGGGCTTACTCTGGAAACAGTAGCACACTGTTTGGTGGCAGCAATTATGCCAATTCAACTACAAATGGGGACAACGCTGCTGCTTCCCCCAACCATACTGCCGATGTCAATCAGGTTCAAAACGGCCAAAGCTACCGAGCCCGAACCCAACCTCGGAGTTTCTCTGTCTTCGAGGCACCTCTGTCCGCAGTGATGGAAAAACTCGTCAAGTCAGGGCATCTCAAACCTTTGACCCCAACTTCTCTGCCAAAAGTCCTGCCTTCTGGTTACAAGCCTCACCTCTTTTGTGCCTTCCACCAAATGCCTGGCCATCCCACCGACGCATGCTATCGTCTTCGACACGAGATTCAAGATCTCATTGACAATGGCACGGTTCATGTTCCACCAAAGCCTAACGTCATTTCCAACTCCTTGCCTCAACACAACTCTGACCCTCTGGTTGGTCAGATATATATCACCTCCACTCAAATCAACTCCAGCTCTACCATATTCAACCCTAGCCACTATATAATCCCAGAAAGCCAACCCAAACCCATCGTATCCATCCCGTCTGAACCGGAGGTTAACATGACGGCTGTAGGTTGGGCAATTGAGACTTTCTCTGCCAACATCTGGACTGACAGTGATGAGGGGCTTGCAAAAAGGAAGATTGACCGGCCGAGGTCCATTGATCAAAGGAGCACCGAGTAGGTTTGGTTAAAGAAGCTGAGGAAGCCGAAGTGCTGTTGCTTGGGCCTGACACCCGCTGGATCCTACCTCTTTTTGTGGAAGCTATGGGTAGCTTTTTAAATATTGCATTTTCATACCGCGTCTAGTTTGCATTGGCGTTTTGTCTGAGTCTGACACAGAGTCGTTTGCATTTGTCTAAGTCTAGCTCTGAGTCGGAGGTTGTGCCTCTTGGCCCTCCACGTCGTAGCTTTTGTTTCAAGTTTTGAGTCTGCTGTACTTGGCAACCCCGAGGGGGCTTTCTTTTGATATGCATTATCTTGCTTCTAAGTACTTCGCTGATTTTTGAATAAACTGTGTCGATCCCTGACGACGAAGGGATAGATTTTGATGGGATCCTTCCCAAGGAAATGTATTCCCTCGCCGAAAGGGAAGACAAAAGGCATGCTCAGCCTATTAATTGAAATAGTAGTTTTCAAATAAACTTGAAAGACAAGGACAACCTCCCAATGGTTCAAATTTGGTTCAAAGCTGTTCCGAGAGGAGTATTGTGTCCGGTCAGACAGGTTCGAAGAATTCATCAATGACTTGGCATGGTCTCACAAAGACACGCCTGGTGTTGATCTTGACATAAAGAAACATTGAATCCCTTTGCTACCGGATGCCGAGCCAAAAAGCAGAAGCTCAGAAGGTCCAGTGCCACATACCATGTTCAAATTTGCAGGAACAGCGTTCCGCCAAGCACAAATTGGAAAGTTCGAAAGTGGCCTGGAGCAAGGCATGTCAACTAAAGCACTTTGGACCTTGCATCCATTTCAGCTGGGCCTCCGGCCACTTCATTGACCTCGACGGCAATAAATTCAATACCTTGGTCAACATGGATCAATTCAGAAGCCTTTTTCCCTGAGAGAAGCTCGTTGGGCTGAAAACCCCAAGGGTGGGCAGTTCCAAGCAAAAGTTAGAGCAGCCTACTAGACCAAAACCTATGAAGGAGGTTTAGGCAAAAGTAAAGGCAATATTTGAAAGCTCGCTAGACCGAAAACCAGAATGGGCGGTTCTAGGCAAAAGTTAGAGCGTAAAAGGTGAGGTACAATACTCGAGTGAACCTTGGCCTGAACTACGTTTTGACCTGATTCCCTAGCTTGGGATACGTAGGCAGTCTCTCCTTGAGACTCGGTTACAATCTATCAATCGGATCCATGGTTGACTTTTGGTACACATCAAAGGTCGAAGAGGATCGAAGATCAAGCTGCATGGGAGGCGTCTGAAAGGGGGAAAGCCTTTTGTCTTTCAGTTTTATTGCAAACTACTACTTCAATTTCAAAGCTGAGCATAAAGCCTTAAAAGAATTTAAGCATCAAAAACAGAACGAAATGCTGGCGAGGCCTAACGGCTCACAGTTTATTCTAAGTTCAGCGAAGTCTGGTGTGAGCAGTTGCAGTAGCTTTGCAGTCATCTGCACTAGTTTGAGGTTCATGTGCACTTGTTCGTAGTTATGTGCATTGGTCTCAACCCTGTGCACACTTTTTCAATTCATACAGCAATCGATAGCAGTCAGCTACTGCCTTCGAGTCCTGTTCAAGGGGCTTCTTGCCAGGTTTGGTCATACCGTGTAGACCTAATGTGACTGCACGGGGGTGTTGGTTTCAGTCCGGGCCTATATGTGTCTTCATTTGCGTCTTATGTCCATCTTTATGGCATTTTTCTAGATTTCAATCCATTGTCATGTCGAGATGCTTTTCTCAGTTCATCCAGGTCATCGTACATATGTTTGACCTTACAAGTATCAGTTTCATCTGTCTAAAGGGATATTGTGAGTTTTGGCACATTAATGCCCAAAATTTCATTGTATTCCATGTGTCTAAGGGTTCGCATTGTTCCCTGGGGCTCTTTCCCCTTTTTCATTCGAGCTAGGCATGTCTGTGCATATATGTGTGTCTGTGTGTCGACTCAGTTCACTTGTCAATGCAAATTAGATATTAGCGCATGGTTTATATGTCAATAAGCTGCGAAAATGCAATTTTTACATTGCTACTCTTGCATCTACAATTCACAAGCTGTGGACTCTCTTGAGACAGTAGGGGCACGTCAGCCCAAGGCCAAACAAAGCATATCTTTGGGGCTTATCCACCCAAGCATCGAAGAAGGGGCATGCAGGCCCAATGCCACACCGCTCCTATATGTCACCTGGGCACGCCAGCCCGTTCAATGTCTCTCTATCTGGATGCGCATCTCAGAAGCAAAAGACAGTAAAGTACTGGGGCTCAGTGGTAGTCCTTAGGCATCATTGTCCTCTTAGGAGCCGTCCTTAGCTTGCATCTGCACTTTCAATTTGTGCATTTTGTTAGTATACATCTTTGCATATTGTATATGTCAAATGTTGAAAACAGGAAGGTGGCCAGAATGGTTACCATCAAGTCTTGGTTCGCCAAAGGATGCAATGCTATCTCCTGCGGTTTTGTTTTGTTTGTTAACGGAGGCAATGGAAATCTCCCTAACTCTCGATTTGTTGGCCGAAGGATGCGATGCTATCTCCTGCGGTTTTGTTCTGTTTGTTAACGGAGGCGATGGAAATCTCCCTAACTCTCGATTTGTTGGCCGAAGGATGCGATGCAATCTCCTGCGGTTTTGTTATTGTTTGTCAGCGGATGCGATCGAAAATCTCTTGCGACATTGTTCTCATAGCAGGATGCGATAAAATCTTCTGCAAAACAAATTAACGACAGCCGGTCCTGTCCATTTTTCAACGGCTCGATCATTCTGCACACTGATCTGCCCATCTCAAATCAACGACAGCCGGTCCTGTCCATTTTTCAACGGCTCGATCATTCTGCACACTGATCTGCCCATCTCAAATCAACGACAGCCGGTCCTGTCCATTTCTCAATGGCTCGATCATTTATACTGATGATTGTCCCATCCTGTCTGCAACGGTTCGGTCATTTATACTGATGATCCTCCCCTCCAGACTTCAACGGCTCGATCATTTATACTGATGATTGTCTCATCCTGTCTGCAATGGTTCGGTCATTTATACTGATGATCCTCCCATCCAGACTTCAACGGTTTGATCATTTATACTGATGATCCTCCCATACTGTCAAATTCCTCAGCGGTTTGATCACTCAGCTCATTGATCTCTCCGTCTGCACCCACGACAGCCGGTCCTGTCAAATCCATCAACGGTATCTAGCCATATCATCCATACAATCCACAACGACGATCAGATTATCGTCCGACGGTTTGTTCAATGGTCTACCATCTGTAACTAGTTGTTCCTCAGGAGAGTCCGCCTCGGCCTGCCCCAAACGACTACCTCTACATCAGTCTAGCTTCACACGCATCTTCCAGCAGCCTTATTGCTCTGTCTCGGATGGTCTTTGATAAGGAGATTGGCTCTGATTCCCAACAGATGGAATTCAACCTACCTGACACGACCTACCCGTGTTTGTTGGAATACTTTGTGCCGAGGATAGCTTGATCCCCAGCAACGACGGCCTGTCCCGTCCACATCTGCAACGACAGCCTGTCCTGTCCAAATTTGATCAACAAGCGGCGATTCACTCGTCCACTTCTACCTTCATCCCCGGCAATGGACAGCCAGTCCATTCCACCGATCAGGTTCTTTAAGTTTACTTGTCTACTTTGCTAGTATGCTTTGCTCTGGATTGCCTTGAGGGGTGTCTAGAATTCTTTGACGTTACTTGTACCAAGTCGATGGTGCTTCAAGTGCCGTCAAAGAGGGGCTACTGTAGACACCCCAATCTGGGCTTCCAGATTAGTTTACTTACGGTTTTTGATTCCCCGATGATGAAATGGATCAAGAACACCCCGGGAATGATAGCGTGTTTGAGCTTTAAGTGTTTGCAAAACCCTTGAACCTAACCTAGCCTAAGCCACTTCAAAAACCAAAAACCTTGCTGGTCCGCGCCAGGGCGCATCCATCCCGCGCCCGGGCGCACCATCGCGCGAGGGTTTCACTCCATCGCGCGACAGTGCGCCAGGGCGCACCATCGCGCGACAGACTCACTCCGTCGCGCGATGGTCCAACCTACCACCGACCTTTCTGAAGGAGGACAGTTGGCCACCAATGCAGTCTCAGCCAGGCCTCGTGGACTGGCTGAAGGCCTCTGTTTCCAACCAGATTTACCCCCTCTCCTTATAAATACCCCCTTTGCTCATCAATTTGAAGGGTTACAAAAATTCAAAGGGTTAAGACATCCCATAACCATTTTCACACCCCAATCAAACTCAATCACTTTGTTCTTCCACCTCAATCAACTTCAAACATCAAAAGCTCAAATACTCTTTCAAACCCGAAGCCAAAGGTATAGCTTACCTTTGTTCTGTTTCTGTTCTGATCTCTGAGGGGGGCTGGCAGGGCCAAGGCTAGTAATCAATACCAGTTCTGGTCCTAAAGCTGGCGAGGTTTCAAAAACCGTCATGGTAGAAACCAGCGCGCGATGGTCCCACTCTCTCGCGCGACACTCCGGTGCTGCATGAGATGGACCGCGTGGGGATTGGTGTCCTACTGTTTTGCATTTATGTGTATATAGATCACTCTGTAAGCATGATAATAACCAGTTTATTGCTTTCTTTTGTTAGAAATTGTTAGCGGTAGTTCAATATGCTTATATGTTGTTTTGAAGTACCCTTGGGACCATTCTGGACGAGTCCCAGAACCCAGAAAATGTGAACCAAGCACTGGTCTGTCCGCGCCAGGGCGCAACCATCCTGCGCCAGGGCGCACAATCGCGCGACAGACTCAGTCCATCGCGCGACAGTGCGCCAGGGCGCACCATCGCGCGCCAGGGCGCACCCTCGCGCGACAGTGTGACTCCATCGCGCGATAGTCTGCTCCGACCAGTGACTGGCCTTGCACGGGTAACTTGGATTTAGGCTGTTATTCTGTCCCCACACTGTTTATGGGGTGTTTTATTAATTTGTAGGGCTTTTCAGCCTTTAAACTGTATATTATGCTGCTATAAACTGCGTGGTTTGTCCTGGGTGTACACTGGTCCTTCCAGAGCCCAGAGGGTTTGAGAATAAGAGCTGTGGGTTTGAACTCACCGGCAAGCGCGTGTTTTGGAGCTGTGCGCGCAGGAGTGAACAGCATGCAGTGACTTGTTCAGTGCATACTGGTTTCTTCCTGCGCACATCACTCTAAAACAGGGGCCTCCCAGTTTGTTTAAACTCCCACAGCAGTCTGTTCTCATCCTATACTAACTGCTCATCTATGCTATCTATCACATCCTGCAAACGTGTTACAGTTTTAATCCCCTTTAACTGTTCCCCCGCCCTAATTGGCTAAAAATTGATTAATCAAACAGAATCGCAAACAAACATCTTTCGCAAATGCCTAAGTAGAGACCGATCTCCGGATTGGGCGAGAGGGGTGCCATAAAACCCTTCCCCTCTCGTAAACCTGGCTCCCGAACCCAGATATGGTTATGACGGACTGGTTCCTTAACTTTTTCAAATCAAACAGCGCGGCAAGTGCTTCGAAATACGGTTCCTTGGGTGTCGGACCTTCAAACCCAAGTGGCGACTCTGTATTTTCGCGAGCGCTTGACGTCCAGCTTCAAAAAGCGCTCCCGCGAACCGGCAGCATCTCTCCTTTCTCAAAAGGGTAGGGGAACGGAATCCCTTCCCCGGAGGAAAGAAAGATCGGGCAAATCGCATTTGCCCACAGCGATGATCTTCATTTTTGCTTCTAGACCGGAGCCGTTTTTTTCTTTTTTCTTTTTTGTTCAGATCCACTTGGGTCTGTTTTATGTTTATTTCTTGTTCAGACCGACTTGGGTCTGTTTTTCCTTATTCAGACCTACTTGGTTTTTTTTTAGATTAATGAATGAAGTTTGACCCCTCTTGATTTTTGTGACTTTGATTGCTAGTATGGCAACTTGGATGTGGCTTCGAATGCTACTATGGTTACTTAATTGAACATGATTGCATTCAAGATCTCCAAAGAAGAAATCTTTAACACCAAACCAGCCAAAATCATACCATCAAGTTGCTAACCAAACGAATAATAAATCCACACTAGAGGGTGAATTGGATGTATATAAATGAAAAAGACTCGCTTTCCACAAACTACCTCCTATGGAAAGATTCCCATATGGAAGGAATGTAAGCTTTCAGATGTTTCCCATTTATTTTCCTTCGATGATCATAACCGCTCAAGTTTCTCAAGTGGTAAGCTGCCCCTTTAAAACTCTATGAATTTGGAAAGGCCCGTCCCACGTCGGTGCCCATTTTCCTAATCCATCTGTTCTAACTCTCCTATCTCTGATAGGGAGGATAACTTTCCACACAAGATCCCCTTCATCGAAACTTCGAAGAACAACTCTTTTGTTATATCTCCTAGCTATTCTTGCCTTTTGCAGCATAATTTGATTTAAGGCCTTTATCCTGGCTTCATCAATATCTTCCAATTCCATGTGCATGGCTTGATGATACAACCCTGTATCTAAATCATTTTGAAATGCTACTATTTCAGATATCATAGTGATTTCCATAGGTAGCACAGCATCATGTCCATAAGTTAATGCAAATGGAGTAGTGCCTATACTAGTCCTTTTCGAATTTCTATATGCCCATAATGTGTCAAGTAATAGATCATGCCAAATTTCGGGGTTTTGATTCACCATTCTTTGGATCCCCTTTTTGATGATCTTGTTAGTTGATTCTGCTTGACCATTAGACTGAGCATAATAAGTACTAGTATATATTAATGAAATTCCATGGTTAGTTGCAAAATTCTTTACTAACTTTCCTTCGAATATAGAACCATTATCCACTGTTATCGTTTGAGGACTTCCAAACCTGTACATGATTCCCTTTATGAAATCGATGACGTGAGTTTGATTTACCTCCTGATAAGCTTGGGCTTCCACCCATTTCGTGAAGTAATCAGTAGCCACTAGGATAAATTTATGCTTTTCCAGTGAAGGAGGATAAATCATGCCAATCATATCCATAACCCATCCTCTAAAAGGCTATGGTTTTATTACGTATTGTAAATCCGTGACTGACAAATGTTTAAGTGGACCTATTTTTTGACAAGCTTGACATCCCTTTGCATAATCTATCTAATCTTTAAGGATGGTAGGCCAATAATACCCATACCTGTAGACACCCCATTCTGGACTGTCCGGATTAGTCCTTTTGCTTTCTTTGTTGACCCAATGATGATAAACGGTCGAGAACAGTTCAGAGTCGATGGAAGGATGTGAGCTTTGGGTGTTGGACCCTCCTCTTTCATACCATTTCAAGCCTCTTCAAACCCTTCAAATCTCGAGCCAAATGAGCCTCAGCAAAACCGTACCTTGCTTACGCCACCTCCTCCTTGGCGTGCGCCAGGTATTTGCCACGTGTCGGCCATCGACCGTTGACTGAGTTTGACCTGGCGCACGGCAGGTCAGAGGTGGCGTACGGAGGGTCAAGACCGGTCAAATCATCGCTTTTACAACACGCGCCCGAGACTTTTGTGGCTCCCCAAGTACAGGGAACAGTGCCCCTGATGATTATATTCGTCTGGCCGTCCCCCTCTCTCTCCTACACACCCCATCAAGGCAAGTCCCATGCATTTAATGCATGGAGGCTCCCTCCTCTCCTCAACCAGCCAAACAGGCCTTAGCCTAACTGATCTCAGTCACTCTCCCCACCATAAATACCCCCCTTGCATTCATTTGCAAGGGGTTAGCCACATTCAAGAAGCCTAAGCTTTGCCTCTTCTCTCTCTTGTTCTCTCTTTTCCATTGAAAGAGTAAGAGTGAGAGGGGTATTTCACACAGCACCCCACTGTCCAGTCTCTGCAAAGCCTCCATCTTCAACCCCCAAGGCTCAAACCATCCTTCCATCCCTTGCACCAAAGGTATACCACCTTTGCGTGACTTTCTGTTCTCAACCCCTGAGGGGAACCAGAAGGGTTCTGGCTAGTAACTGATACTAGTCCAGGCCCCTTTCTGGTAAAATAAATCAGTCGTGGGAGCTAATACATGGCGCACGCCAGCTCCTCTTAGCCGTACGCCACTCTTGGCTGTACGTGCACAGCTGGCGTGGGGATCATGTAGGGCTCATTTATTGCTCATTCTCTTTATGTCATCACCTTATAGCATGCTAAAAACCAGTCTATTGCTTTCTGTATTTTAGAACTGTTCAAATATAGCTTTAAATACTTGTACTATTTCTTGCACCAAAGGCCTCTGGGGTACTTCTGGTCTTGTTCCAGAACCCAGATGATGTAAAGCCAAACACTGGTCAACATACCAACCTGGCGTACGGCTCCCACAGAGTGGCGTACGACACGTTTGTTGAAGACCAGTGCCTGGCCCTTATATCACAGCTCAATCTTGGCCTCTTGTTCCTCCCCACTCTGTTTATGGGGTCTGTTTTGCTATTTTCCTGGCTACTCGCCATTCCTTATGTCTGTACATATGTATAATCCATATTGTAAACTGCGTGGTTTGCCCTGGGTGTGCACTGGTCCCTTCCAGAGCCCAGAGGATTGAGAGTAGGAGCTGTAAGAAATTGGCGTGGTAGTGTACGCCAGCCTGAAGGTGGCGTGCGCAGGGTGTGCTGGCGTGTCTTGGCTTGGCCATGGTGTGCCAGCATGTCGCCTGCTCACGCACCTGACGGGCAGCGTACATCATCCCGATGAATTTCTGGCAGTGCTTGTTCTCAATCTATGTTCTTACATTTAATTCAATTCAAGCAAGCAAATCATCATCCATAAACATTTTTTTCATATAAACTGTAACGTGTTACAGTTTTAATCCCTATTAACTGCTTCCCCGCCCTAACTGGCTAAAAATGATCAAATGAGAGAAAAATGCAAACGTTTTAACAAAATGCCCGAGTAGAGACCGATCTCCGGATTCGGCGAGAGGGGTGCCATAAAACCCTTCCCCTCTCGTAACCTGGCTCCCGAACCTCAGATATCGAAGGTGACGACGGACCAGTCTACGCCTTTTCTAATCAAATCAAATCCTTTTTTTTCAAAACAAAACGTAGCAAAACGTTCTCGAGTTCGGTTCCTTGGGTGTTCTTCCGCTAAAACCCGAGTGGCGACTCTGAATCAAAGCGTTTCGCCGCGCTATATTTTCTAAAAAGGGCCGCCCCCCAAACAATATCCATTCCGAAACCAAAATCGGGCGATTTTTGGGGCGCGTGCCCACAGTGGCGACTCTGCTGGGGATCATTGCATTGATTAATATTTAGGCATGAATACATAAATGAACAATCTTCACAAGTCTGGCAAAACAGTACGCTCCGCGCTGCTGAAGAACGGAATGGTAACGTAACGGGATCTCAGCATCCGACCAATCCGAACTGGGGCTTTGTTATTGTTCACTTGTGAAGTAATGTCCAA
The DNA here is from genome assembly GCA_019656295.1 of Rhododendron mucronatum var. ripense. Taxonomy (NCBI): domain Eukaryota; kingdom Viridiplantae; phylum Streptophyta; class Magnoliopsida; order Ericales; family Ericaceae; genus Rhododendron; species Rhododendron mucronatum. Next base: position 1,813,405 of record BPLT01000107.1, read on the forward strand.
ATATTGATTAATAAAAGTGAGCCAAGCTTCAAAAGGCATTTTCAAAATATTGCATTTCTCTCTCATTTAGTCAAACTTTGGCGTTCTTCATTTGCATCGATGTCGGATAAGCCCCGTTGAGGTGTTTTAGGTAACCGGCACAGTTTACTGGAGCCCGGGGTCCTCGAATGCCCAACAACCTTGGACGATGATGAATTCGTAATACCGTTCGACCATTGCTTTGCTGCACGCATTGCAGTGGGAGGTATACCGCGGCTCTAGTCAGAGGAACCCCTTTCAGCCAAAACCGGCCTTTACATGAGTACAAAGCACTAGGACCTTTCAACCTAAGACATGAACCTACAGGGTAGGATTACTTGCATCTAACCCCCATAAACTGTCTATGTGTTACTGCTTTCCCTATCGCATGCCTATACATACATTCATACCGTTCTGCGTAGGAGCATGCTAGGGCGGCTTTCAGGTTGTCTCTTGTCGAGTCTGTCTTATGCCAATTAGGATGTTGCTATGACCCGATGAAGAGTCGTGTATCTTGATGGTGCACGTTATCAGTTTTCAAAGTCCTTGGATCAGCGAGACTTTGGGAAATCAAAACTTTCTAAACCCTTGTCTAAAATCCGATCGAGGTTTCAAACAGAAAAAAAAATTAGGAACAAACGGAGAGAATGCCGTGATACTTACACCATCCAGGTTAAAGTGCTAATCACTTACACCATCAAGGCTGCTTACGCCACCCCGGTTCCGGTATCACGTCATCTACACCGAATTGTTCCGACCTCCAAAGTTGAAACTTCGAGAACGGAGTAGTCAAAGGCTTAGACTATTTTGACATCTCTTAGTGATAGTCGATTCAATCAAGGGTACACCATCGAAAAGAAATCCGAGGATTCTGGCAGCATCCGAGCGTCATGAGACAAACTCGTTTCTAGAGTCTAGGAGGACACCGACGACGATGACATGCGCATTGCATTCTTTCAAATTCTTTCAAAAGCTTGCTGCAGGAACGCCACTGAGTTCTCATTTACTTTGCTGTCCAAAGCTCTAGGCCATCACCCTCACCGATCATCAGATCCAAAATGGCAGCACAAACGGAGATGGCTGAACTAAAAAGGGTTGTAGAGGAGCTAGGTCACAAAATGGACAAACAAATGATCATGGTCCAGGGACTAGTTGACTTTTTCACCACCATAGCCCCGCAGCCGGATATGGGGCTAATGAAGGAATCCTCTCAAACCTGCCACACTCCTGCCGGCGCAAAGTGCTCGAATGATATGTTCAAAGACTTGGCTGAGTTTCATGAAGCCAGGACTCACCCGAAGGAGAATGTTGGATCCTTTTTCAAAGCCCATGCCGAAAGGGAGGAGATGGGCAACAAAGCAATCAATCCTAAAGGCAAAAGAGTGCATCGTGTGGAAGGTGCAGTGTTGTGCAACTACAAAGCGAGCAAAGGTTCCATTCTGAATCCTCAATCCGGTCGTCGGAACCCACCAAGGACCTTCTCCCGCTTCTCCACACCTTTGTCCTCGGTGTACGAGAAACTACTCGAAGCTGGCTTCCTCAAGCCCCTCCTTCCAACTCCTTCACCTCGAACGTTCCCGGCATTTTACGATTCAAGTGCCTATTGTGCTTTCCATCAAATGCCTGGCCATCTCACTGATGCCTGCTACCGCCTTCGACATGCCATTCAAGATCTCATCGACAATGGCATCATTCCAGCTCCACTCCCATCAAAGCCCGATGTCATTGTAGGGGGATGAAAACAATCAGTGTTCTGAACAACACCAATTTGTAGCGGCTACACGTGCCTCCACACCGGAACCCTAGTTCTTCGTCGGAACCCTAATCTGCAAAACAGACAAGGGGTGAGCGCACCTTTACCTCTCGTGGCAAAGGCCCTCCGATGCTTAAGTTAGTATCACGTACTGGTCTAAACCCTAATTATCAGTAGGAAAGCAATAAGAGATGGCCAAATATTGCGTACCTTTTACCTCCAGGCTCACCTCGTATTTATAGGCTCACGGATGCTTGCAGTCCAAGCATCCTTGTTGCCCTAGGATCCCTACCTCGTATAGGAAACCTAGTATCTTCTGGATTCTCATTCCCTTATCTGTACGAAAGCTCAATCTTTATGGGTCTCTTTCCCATAATTATCCGAACACCCCACTCACGTTGGGTCTCTTGCTTCGATCCTTTATACTCGGAACCTTATCCTTCTATGGAATATTATCATTCCAAAGTATTCTTGCCACGTCAAGACTTAGGGTAACTTGCTTTACTGTTCGGCTTCCTCTTTGCCGAACAGTCCTCCTGGACCAATGACCTCACATGCAACTGGTCCATGTCATTATACCTGGACAAATGACTTCACATGTCTTTGACCTTATCAGCCGAACAGACTGTCTGGACCAATGACTTCATGTGTCACTGGTCCATATCACCACTCATCGAACTGACCGGCAATAAACCTATCGTGCCTGCCACGTGTCCCTAACACATCACGTGTTCGGCGACTAATCATATCTGTTCGGGAATACCTCCCTACAGTTGCTCCCCAGCTTCATCCGCTTGCCTCTGTTCGGGGGTGATGGATGAAGCTTTTAGAAACAACGATTCTGGGCTGTACTTGCTAGCCCCGGGCAGCCAATTCGTTAACACCGTTTAAGGTCTTTGGCGGCTTAGTCATTATATCATTTTAGGGTAATAACGCCACGTGGCATGTTTCGTATGCCCTTCATAAATACTGAACTGACGTCTCTAGAACGGCGTCAGAACGATATCTTTACTTTCCGTTACTTTTCGTGTAACGGCGTAAGAGGTGACGTTTCGACTCTGTCAGTTTCTTTTTAAATTCTTAAGAAAAGGGGGTTTCGGCCCCTTTTACCAAAACTCAACCCCTTCTCTCCCATCTACTTTGAAAACCAGACGAGAGGTGTAACCGCCATTGCCGCCGCCTGCAACTCGATCGCACCTCGAGCAACCGCTGCAAAAGCTTCGTAAGAATCCCACCTTTCCTTTTTCCTCATTCTATTTCTGAGATCTTTGATCTTCAACCGTACCTATCAGTAGGGTTTCATTTTTAGGAAGTCGTAGAGCTTTCTACAATAGTCATGGCGGATGGGAATGAAAATGTTCCCAAACCCAGTAAGTTTAGAAGACTTTGTGAGAATCCTACAGCCATGGCGGCTTTTAGGGCGGAGTATGCCATCCCTGACAATGTGGGGCTTGAACTCGCCCCACTGGGGGCAGACAGGGATGGTGGCTCATGGGACAGGATGTGCATCCCTATTGTGGCCATTGTTGAGGGCGGAGTACGTTTTCCCCTTCATCCATTACTCCGCCAAATTCTGAACTGGTATCGCCTCACCCCTATGCAAGTCTCAACCAACGTCTTTAGGTTGATAATGGGGGTCATAGCTTTAAATAGGATTTTGGGGACCCAGTTGGGAATCTGGGACATCCAATGGTGGTACAGCATAGTATTGAACCCTGATTACAATACATTTTACTTCAAAGTTAGAAGGGCAGACAAGCGTCTCGTGCTAAACCTGCCAGATTCCGCTCGCGACCATGAAATCGACTTCCTCTACGTGACTGGTGCCTTCGAGCCAATAGGGGAAGACGGCCAAGTGGCAGGCTTGCATTGCCCCCACATATGGGGCTACCCACGTATGCTCCTTTTTCCATTTTTCTTTTGTAGTTTGTATCTAACCTTCCAATATGGTCTCTGACTTTTACTGTGCTCTTTGCCGTGCAGCTACTAACGCAAACAAACGTCCAAGAAATGAGCCCAGTTACGTCCGAACAGCAGAGATTAACAGAATCTTGAAATACAAAGGGGAACCGGGCTCTCCAGATTATGGTCGAGGTCGTGACGCCCACGTACTACTAGGCTACGTCCCCACTTACAAAGGCTTCATAGACAGGAGGTTAGCTAACCCGAGCACCAGTGGTGCTTCAACTTCATCAGCTCCCCAACCCCAAAATTCAAGTTTGCAGGCCGGGGTCACACTTGCCGGACAGCCAGACGAAGTGACCATTCCTGTCGGCGTCCCCACTACTCGTGTGGTGCTTAGGAGGCCAAGGAGAAGACAGAGCAGGTCCGGGCAAGTGACCGAGCAACCTGTTCCCCTTGGTTCAACGAGTCAGTCGTCTTCGTCAGGCTACTCCCAATCTCCCCCAGATTTAGGTACAATGGCTCGCGAACCCCTCAACCTTAGCTCCCTCCTGTCTGTCTCAACGCGGGGACGTGGTGCTGCTAGCAGAGTGGCATCCACAGGTGCTCCCCCCCCACCCTCTCGCCGCACTAGAGGGGGGACATCCACACAGATACGCGAAAGGGACAGCTCTCTCGAAGCTGAGGACACTCGAGGGGACAAACGCCCGAGGACTGAAGACCAGTCCGCTTCCGATGTGCCAGCCGACACAAACGTCAGCCAGCCCCAGTCGCCCCCTCTCCAAGTGCTTCCCCAGACATGGGCTCCTATTCTTGTGAGAGGTGATCGGCCCATTCACGTTGGGGACAGCGCCAGTTCTTCCGAGACGGCATTGGCTCTAGCACAGGCATTGTCTCTGCCTGTTGACATGCAGAAGGAAGCTGCATCGCCCGCTGATAGGCTCGTGTCCACTGGTCTTGTCAGTGGGATTAAGGTAAACAAACTTCCTTTCATTAGCAAGAAGCTTTATTTAGACATTTTCTTTAACAAAATGTCTGGTGTTTGCGCAGTTCATCCAAAAGATGATGACTTTGGGGCAGAAGTTCCAGGCTTCTGAGGTTGAAAGGGTCAAGCTGCTGAACGATAATACAAGACTGCTCCGAACAGTCACCAGGCTTGAGCGAGAGAGAGACAATGCCAAAGCAGATTACGCTGAAGCCAAAGGCAGCCTAGAGACTGCCGAGGACAACCTCAAGCAGGCTTTGGCTGAGATTGACAATACCAAAAAGGCAGCCTTCGATGCTGGCTATGAGAAAGGCTTCGATGCAACTACAGCCAGCTACGTTGAACAGATGCCGGGCATCCAGGATCAGATCTGGGCAGCAAGCTGGGAGGCCTGCTTGACCAAGGTTGGTGTCGCTGAGGATTCTCCCCTCTGGGAAGACAATGAACTGCCAAGCCGCCGTGCTCAAGTTGCAGATGAATCCCAGGGAGATCCTGAAGACGATATCGATCAACAGATCGAGAATTTTGCTGGAGCTGAAGAAGTCCCTTCTGAGGTGCTGACGTCTGCCCCTGAAGAGTCGCCTGTCCGGGGCTCAAACGTTGACCTTATTGCTGAAGAAGAGAATGCTGGTGGCAACGAAGTTCCAAGAGAGGCTGGAACAGAAGAAGCTGGGCAATCAACTCCTGAAGTCCAAGAATTGGACTGAATGAGCCACGAAACATTTCGCAGGTCCTGAGTGACCGTAGTTTGATCTAGCCCTGCGTGGCATCAAATCATCTTTTCTTTTTTGTTTGTTTTACGTAAGTACTTTGCCCCTCGTGGCATGACTCTCTGGATTTCAACTGTTTGCTCGGCCCTTCGTGGCCTTTAATCTAGTACTTTTAGTTTGAAGCACCTCGTGCTCTCAATCTTCTTTCATTTATTGCTTTCTGCAAGTGCTTCGTACTTGGACTTCCTTTAAGAATGTTCGAACTTAAAGCTGTTTATCTGTTGTTTTGACATGTTTCGTCATAACAGAACCAAGCCTTTTCGTACTTGATCTCTTGCATGTTCATATATGCAAGCCGTGTGTGTTGGTATTCGAACCCGAACAGCCGCGTGCGTTCTATATTCATTCCAAGTTTTTCATACTTGGGGTAAGTTTCCAATACTTAGATTTCACTAAGTGTTTGACATGTCTCGTTATGCCTCGCAGAATCAAGTATTTCGTACTTGATTATTTTGCATGTTTACGTATGCATGCCCCAGAGTATATTCGTACGTAGGCATGTTATAAGTATTTCGTACTTACAGGTATCTCATACCAGGTTATGATTTAAAATCCTTTTGAATTTAACTAGTTAACAGTAAGTTTCTCGGACTTATAGTATCTCATACTCTTTAGCATAATCATTTACTCGAATGATTGTACCCGAACAGCTGCATGCAACCCAAGTGTTTTCATACTTGGGGTACATTTGTTTGCAAGTTTCTCATACTTTAGCGTTTGTTCGTGCGCGGTTCTCAAGCTATCAAGCATAGATATATTCATATATGGCGTTCGTGCCAATCCCATGCTCCCCAATATGAATAATGAAAAGAAAAATCAGTATTCATATTAAAAAACCAAATATTTGAAAAAGCCAAATATACTGTGAAGAAAAGGGTGTCTTTATTCATAGACTGAACTTAAGGGGGCGTTATTCGTACCCCTTACAACTAAAAATAAGAAACAGAAGGGAACTTTATTCGTAATCCCGCATAATCACGTGGTGAAACAAAACTAAATTCTTTTTAAACAAAGAATTTTCTCAGATTATGAGCATTCCATGGCCTCGGAATTGGGACGCCGTCCAGATCAACTAATCTGTAGGCCCCAACGCCCACAATCTCTGTCACCCGATACGGGCCTTCCCAATTGGCTCCTAGCTTGCCTTCGTTGGCTACCTTGGTGTTGCCGAGCACCTTCCGTAGTACAAGGTCCCCAACACCAAATTCTCATGGGTGAACATGCTTATTGTAGCTCTTCATCAACTGTTCCTGGTAGGAGGCCAAATGGATTAGGGCCCTTTCTCTCCTCTCCTCGGCGAGGTCAAGCTCAATTTCGAGGGCTCTGTCATTGCCCCCACTTTCAACCAACACAGTCCTGTTCGTTGGAAGTCCTACTTCTAGAGGTATAACTGCCTCTGTACCGTATGCCAACGAATAGGGGGTCTCTCCCGTAGACCTCCTCGGTGTTGTCCTATGAGCCCATAAAACAAGGGGCAATTCATCAGGCCATTTCCCCTTTGCCTTATCCAACCTTTTCTTGATCCCATCAAGAATGGTTTTGTTAGACGCTTCTGCCTGCCCATTACTTTGAGGGTAGGCTGGAGTGGAATAATAATTTCGAATTCCATATTGGGCACAGAACGCCTTGAATTTCTTTTGAAATTGGGACCCGTTATCTGTGATCAGAGAATAAGGAACCCCGAATCGAGTAATAATACTCTTCCACACGAACTTCTCAACCATGGGCTCGGTAATTTTGGCCAGTGGTTCAGCCTCAATCCACTTGGTGAAGTAATCGGTTGCAACTAAAAGGAATTTTCGGTTCCCAGTTGCTTTGTGCAATGGACCCACGATGTCCATCCCCCATTGAGCAAACGGCCAAGGACTTGTCAAAGGCACCAAATCCTCCGCAGGTGTTCGAATCATTGGTGAGAATTTCTGACATTTCTCACAAATTTTAACATACATCTTTGCATCCTCCTGCATATGTGGCCACCAGTAGCCTTGGGTAATTGCTCGGTGGGCAATGGATCTTCCCCCAGCATGACTTCCACATGTTCCTTCATGTATTTCGTGAAGAAATCTCTGAACCATCTCGGGGTGCACGCACAACAAATAAGGGCCTGTAAAGGACTTTCTGTAAAGCTTCCCCTCTGGGGACAACCAAAACCTTGCTGACTTGGTTTTGACCTTATGTGCCTCTTTCTTGTCAGCGGGGAGTATTTCATCTCGTAAAAACTCCACAATTGGGTCCATCCAACTTGGACCTTGGTTCACTTCCAAAACTAACTCCACGCTTCTACCAATGCTCGGCTCATTCAGATACTCAACTGCAACTCTTCGCTTGAGTTCAGTTGGGACTGCTGCAGCCAGCCATGCCAATGAGTCGGCATGTGCATTTTGTCCGGAGCTTATCTGTTCAATGTGGACCCTCTCGAAGGTGTCAAGCAAATCCTTGGCAGCTTCCATGTATGCCGCCATTTTTTCCGTTCCGGGCCTGATACTCGCCGGACAGCTGATTTACCACAAGCTGCGAGTCGCAATGCACCCTAACTCTTTTTGCCTTCAGAGTCTTCGCACTTCTTAACCCAGCTAGGAGTGCCTCGTATTCCGCCACGTTATTTGACGCGCTGAATCCCAGCCGAACAGACAATTCTATCATAATTCCTCCAGGAGAAAAAAGAACAACACCAATTCCTGAACCAGTATTACAAGATGATCCATCAACGAATAGATTCCATTCCGTGCCATCCTGTTCGGCTGAGACCTTGTCCCTCGTGGACAAGGTTCTACTCTCCTGTCCTTTTTTCGTAGGAGGCAGGGGAGCTACTGTGGGAGAAAACTCTGCCACAAAATCAGCCAGCACTTGGCCCTTGATTGCTGTTCGTGGTTGATAATCAATATCATACTGACTCAGCTCGACGGACCACGTCGAGATTCTTCCAGAAAAATCTGCCTTTCGTAGTAGTGACTTCAATGGAAACTCAGTGTACACTACAACCCTATGGCTTTGGAAGTAGTGTGGCAGCTTTCTCGTTGCTGTCCTAAGTGCCAGGACAAGTTTTTCCAGGGGCAAATATCTCGTTTCTGCGTCTAGTAATGTTTTGCTAACATAGTAAATTGGGATTTGCTCAACTCCCAAATCCCTTAACAGGACTGCACTAACAGCATGCTCAGAAACAGCTAGGTATAAAATCAAGGACTCACCTGGCTGTGGGGTTGACAGAAGTGGTGGCTCAGCCAGATACTTCTTCAGGTCCTGGAAAGCTTGCTCACATTCTGCTCCCCATTCAAATCCTTCCCTTTTTTTTAACAACTGAAAGAAGGGCCTACACTTGTCGCTTGATCTGCTGATAAATCTGTTGAGGGCGGCAGCCATCCCAGTTAGTCTTTGAACCTCCTTCGTGGTTCTGGGACTTTGCAACTTCTGTAAGGCCGCAATCTGGTCTGGGTTAGCCTCAATCCCCCTCATAGTCACCAAGTGCCCTAGGAATTTTCCAGAACCAACCCCAAACGCACATTTCGAGGCGTTGAGTTTTAATTTGTATTTCCTCAAGATCTCAAAGACCTCTCTTAAATCTGTGATATGCCCTCGCTTGTCTCGGCTTTTCACCACCATATCGTCTATGTAAACCTCCATAGTTCTCCCGAGCAGTTCCTTAAACATGAGAGTTGCAAGTCTTTGGTACGTCGCCCCTGCATTCCTCAGCCCAAACGGCATCACACTATAGTAGTACAAACCCCGTGGGGTGATGAAAGACGTCTTCTCCTGATCGGGCCCATACATAGCGATTTGATGGTATCCTCGATACGCATCAAGAAAACTCATTCGCTCATAGCCAGCTGTTGCGTCAACCAACTGGTCTATCCTTGGGAGGGGAAAACTATCTTTAGGGCAGGCTTTGTTCAAGTCTGTGAAGTCCACACAGACACACCACTTTCCATTCTTTTTCTTCACGACTACAGTGTTGGATAGCCACTCAGGGTAGTGAACCTCGCGTATTGCTTTTGCCTCAAGCAATCGATTGACCTCTTCAACAACAGCATCCACATGCTGCACGGCAGCCCTACGCTTCTTCTGAATAACCGGTTTATGCTGAGGGTCAACATTCAGATGGTGACAGATTATGTCAGCATCTACACCAGGCATCTCTTCTGGTACCCATGCAAACACATCAACATATTCCTTCAGAAATTGTATTGATTCGGTCCTTTCCACTGCAGGTAACGATTCCCCAATCAAAAAATATCTTTCAGGATCAGCCTCGTTGATCTGAATCTTCTCCAAACCCTCGATCACCTTATCAGCCGGGCTTCTTCCGACATCCTCGATAGTCGGTTGGTCTGGCACTTCCAGTGTGTGAACATGATGGGCCTTTGGGGCCTTCTTAATGATAGAGATCAAACACTGTTGGGCCGCTCTCTGGTTACCCCTGATTGATTCGATCCCATTGGATCCTGGGAATTTCACCATCTGGTGGTAAGTCGAGGAGACTGCCCTCATCTTGTGTAACCAAGTTCTTCCTATAATCGCGTTATAAGAAGAGGGGACATCTACCACCAGGAAATCCGTCCTTAAGACAACTGAACCTGCCCGAACAGGCAGGGTCACCTTTCCAAGGGGCCACACTGCCCCTGCACCAAACCCAATCAATGGTGTCGTGGACTGTTCCAAATCTGTCTGGGCCAGTCCAAGCTTTTTGAACGCATCGTAGTACATCACCTCTGTACAACTTCCTGAATCCACTAGGATCCTTTCAATGTCATACTCCCCAACTCGTAGGGTTATGACCAGAGCGTCGTTATGAGGTATCTGGACCTCTCCCAAATCATCATCTGTGAAGGCTATGCTTTCTTTGCGTACATCATTCTCTCGCCCTCTTTTATTGCCCAATCGCATCACGTGCTGATCGTGCTTAAATTGCCTCTGTAACAGTCTAACCTCATTTCTCGTATAAGGTGCAGCCAACCCATGTATCATATGGATTACTCCTTTAGGATTTTGCTCATAATCCAGTTCCATGGCCTTCTCCTTTTCCTTGGGATCCTCCTGGATGAATTCCTTGAGATAGCCCCGAGAGACCAAATCATCGAGGTGTTTCTTGTACATCTCGCAATCTTCAGTCATGTGGCCCCAAGCCTTGTGGTAGCTGCAGTGCTGATTCGTAGCACGTCTAGCGTCCTTATCTCCGCCAAGGCTCGGAGGCCACTTGAAATATGGTTGATTCTTTATTCGATAAAGAATCCTGTAAATTGGCTCCTTCCAAACAGTATTGATAGAAAAGAAGGACTTGGGGTCAGGGGCTTGCTTTTCCTTATACGGATCCTTCTTAGCCTGCCCGTAATCTTTGCGCTCCTTGTATGTTTTGGGCTCAGGCTTGTCCGCCTTCTTTGCTGGCGTCTTAGGCTCTTCGGCAGCAACCCTGCCGTCTTCGCGGAGTATGTCATCTTCCATTCGGGCATGCTGCTCTATTCGCTCCATCAGTTTCGCCAGCGTAGACACCGGATGTTTATTCAATGAGCGGCGCAGTTCTCCCCGAACAGGCAAACCAGTTTTGAAGGTTGCTATGGCATACTCTTCACTGCAACTTTCAATCTCGTTGAAAGTTTCCCAGTACTTCTTGGCATAATCTCTGATCGGCTCACTTTCTGCCTGTTTCATAGTGGATAGACTCTCAAAGGTCTTTGGGGCCTTTCTGCTTGTCAAGAACCGAGCAGTGAATTCTTCAGCCAACTGCCTCCATCCTCTTATGGATCGTGGTGCTAGTTTATGAAACCAGCTTAGGGCCACCTTGCCAAGACTTGATGGGAACATTTTGCAGAGAATGGCATCATCACCATCATGCATGAACATGGCCTGTTGGTAATGCTGTATGTGAGACACAGGGTCCGTGTTTGTCTCGTAAAGCACGAACGCTCCGTGCTTCACTCTGCTCGGCAACCTGGCCTCCTGCAGCCTTTTTGCAAACGGGGAGGCTGCGATGTTACTCAGGGCTTTACGCGCCGCTTCTCGTGCGGACACTGTCCCTTCTTCTTTTTCAGCCGTCTTATGAGCTGTGGCTTTGGCCCAATCAGCATCAGGTCTCTCGTACCTGTCACGGTGGTGCTTCCTCGTCTTTTCTTCAGATGAGGAACTTCGTTCTCTGCTCCTTCTTCTTCGTGAAGACGCCCTTCGCCTTTCTGGCGTACGGTCTCTACTTCTGCTTCTCCTTCTTCGTGGGGAAGCTTCACACCGTCTCGTGGTGGGACTGTTACTCCTGCCTCTTCTTTCTCGGGAACGGGGCTGTTTATGGACTAGTAAAGCCCTCTCGTCTTCTCTAGAACTCCTTCGCGAAAGTCCGGAGTCCTCCGGGTGATCTCGTACCCGCTGTAGCTCTCGTATCTCGTACTCTCGTCTCTTAATCAAACGAGCGTACTCCTCAATTTCTTTCCTCTTTGTGTCGAGGATATCTTCACTGTTATGAACACTTTTTGAACGGTCCACCGATGCCTCTCTTCGGTGGGACTTGCTCCTTCTCGTGGAGCCAGTTGCTGCTCTATCCTCTCTTCCAGCGGGCTTTCTCGGAGCTCCTGGTGGAGATTTATCCCCTCCACCAGTTAACTGGTTCTTTGGATCGAACGGCGTGGTTGGATCTTCTTCCATCATGGTTATATTTTCACGAACTGGTTCGTTTCCCACAGACGGCGCCAATTGTAGGGGGATGAAAACAATCAGTGTTCTGAACAACACCAATTTGTAGCGGCTACACGTGCCTCCACACCGGAACCCTAGTTCTTCGTCGGAACCCTAATCTGCAAAACAGACAAGGGGTGAGCGCACCTTTACCTCTCGTGGCAAAGGCCCTCCGATGCTTAAGTTAGTATCACGTACTGGTCTAAACCCTAATTATCAGTAGGAAAGCAATAAGAGATGGCCAAATATTGCGTACCTTTTACCTCCAGGCTCACCTCGTATTTATAGGCTCACGGATGCTTGCAGTCCAAGCATCCTTGTTGCCCTAGGATCCCTACCTCGTATAGGAAACCTAGTATCTTCTGGATTCTCATTCCCTTATCTGTACGAAAGCTCAATCTTTATGGGTCTCTTTCCCATAATTATCCGAACACCCCACTCACGTTGGGTCTCTTGCTTCGATCCTTTATACTCGGAACCTTATCCTTCTATGGAATATTATCATTCCAAAGTATTCTTGCCACGTCAAGACTTAGGGTAACTTGCTTTACTGTTCGGCTTCCTCTTTGCCGAACAGTCCTCCTGGACCAATGACCTCACATGCAACTGGTCCATGTCATTATACCTGGACAAATGACTTCACATGTCTTTGATCTTATCAGCCGAACAGACTGTCTGGACCAATGACTTCATGTGTCACTGGTCCATATCACCACTCATCGAACTGACCGGCAATAAACCTATCGTGCCTGCCACGTGTCCCTAACACATCACGTGTTCGGCGACTAATCATATCTGTTCGGGAATACCTCCCTACAGTCATTTCCAAACCCGTGCCTCAACATGTTAGTCAGATATCTACCAGCTCCACTCAAATCAACCCTATCTCCACCATATTCAATCCTAGCCTCGACATCATCCCAGAAAATCAATCCAAGCCAATCTTGTCTCTCCCGTCTGAACCCGAGGTCAACCTGACGGCCATAGGTGAAATCGAGACCCTTACTGCCGACACCTGGGTTGACAGTGATCAGGAGCCTGCAAAGGAGGAATTCAAGAGGAAGCTTGATCAATCAAAGGAGAAGACGGACATGCTGTGGTCCTGTAGTCATGAGAACTTTAGGGCTTTTGTTCAAGAAGTTCTCTCCAGTGGGTCTGGCCGAAGAAGCTAAAGAAGCCGAAATGTTGTTGCTTGGGCCTGTTGTCCTCTAACTCCCACCTCTCTGCAAGGAAGTCGAGGGTAACTATAAAAGTTGCATTTTCAAATCGCGTCTAAATTGCATTGACACTTTTGAGTCTGGGTCTGACACTGTGTCTGTCAAGTCATCTAAGTCTAGCTCTGAGTCGGAGTTTGTGCCTCTTGGCCCTCCACGTCGTAGTTTTTATTCGAGTCTTTTTGTTGTACTTGGCAACCCCGAGGGTTTTATGATATGCTTTATCTTGCTTTTAAGTACTTTGCTGGCTTTTGAATAAACTGTGTCGACCCTGACGACGAAGGGATAGATTTCGATGGGAATCTCCCCAAGGAAATGTGTTCCCTCGCCGAAAGGGAAGACGAAAGGCATGCTCAGCCTCTAAAAGAAGAAGTAATGTCTAATAAACTTGAAAGACGAGGTAGATCCCCAGGAGCTTCACATTGTTTCAACGCCGTCTCCAGAAGAGCTTTGCGCCATTCAGACCTGTTTAAAGAATTCAACATCTTGGCATGGTCTCACAAAAACACGCCTGACGTTGATCATGAGATAAAGAAGCATTGAATCCCCTGCTACCGGATGCCAAGCGAGAAAGCAGAAGCTCAGAAGGCTCCAGGCCTTGTACCATGTTCAAAACAGTAACAACATCATTCATATCAAGCGCACATTAAAATAAAAAAAAAAGTGGCCCAGAGCGAGGCATTTCAAACCGAATCAGTCAAGACCCTTTCACTATCAAAGCCATTCTATTTGGGGCTATAATCAAAGATCATCGATCTCGACAAAGTGCAATACTGTGGTCAGCATGGATCAATTCAAGTTTTGCTTTTCCCTGAGAGAAGCTCGTTGGGCTGAAAACCACAAGGGTGGGCAGTTCCAAGCAAAAGTTAGAGCAGCCTGCTAAACCAAAAACCTAAGGAGGCGGTCTAGGCAAAAATAAATAGGCAAAAAAGTCGAAAGCTCGCTAGACCGAAGACCCAAATGGGCGGTACTAGGCAAAAGTTAGAGCGTAAAAGGAGAGGTAAAATACACGAGTGAACCTTGGCCCGAACTACGTTTTGACCTGATTCCCCAAAAGGGGATACGTAGGCAGTCTCTCTCTTCGAGACTCGGTCATAATCTATCAAAGGAATCTCAAGTTTTGGCTTTGGTGCACCGCGTTGGTCGCCTGACCTATGTTTTGACAAATCCTTCCTTGAAGTTCGGTCGCAATCTATCAATTGGATCAAAGGCTTCGGTACGTCGCCATAGTCAAGAAGAAGACAAACTTCATTTGTGCAGAAAGGGGAAAACCTTTCGTCTTTCAATTTTATTTCAAACTACTTCTTCAATTTCAAAACTGAGCAAAAGTCTTAAAATATCTGAAGCATAAAAAACAGAACGAAATGCTTGCGAGGCCTAACGGCTCACAGTTTATTCTAAGTCAGCAGAGTCTAGTGTAAGCAGCCGCAGCAGACTGGTAGCCATACGTGCTAGTTTGTGGTTCACGCGCGTTCGTTCAAAGTTATACCCGTTCCTGTGCATGCTTCTTCAATTTGAGCAGCATTCAGAAGCAGTCAGCTACTACTGCCGACTCGTCTTTTTCCATCCCAAGTTAAAAGTACCTCGAATGCCATTCAAGGGGCTTTTGCCAAGTTTTCCATACCATGCAAGTCATGCGGACCTCATGTGACTGCACGGGGGTGTCGGTTTCAGTCCGGGCCTATATAAGTCATCTCTTTACGTCTTTTTGTCCATCTTTGGGACATTTTTTCGAGTGTTTTAATCTATTTCCCATTCTGGGGCTTTCTTCTCAATTTTGTTTGTTCGTACAGGTCATTGTACATCTATTTGACCTTACGCAAGCGTCAGTTTCACCTGTCTACGGGACATTTGAATTTTGGCTCATCAAAGCCCAAGATTTCATTTTTCCGCGAATCTAAGAGTCCGCCTCTTATCCTGGGGCTCCTTCTCTCTTTTCATTCGAGCTAGGCAAGTCTATACATATACGTGTGTCTGTGTGTCGACTCAACTCACTTGTCAATGCAAATCAGATATTAGTGATGCGTTTATGCGCTCTGTCTCAAAGGAGAGTCAAGAAACTGAAAAATGCAATTTTTACATTGCTACCCTAGCTTCTATCCCCTATCCAAGCAATGGAATCGTGTGAACAGCAAGAATATGTCAGCCCATGGCAAAGCAAAGCGTATCTACGGGGCACATCCGCCTAAGCATCAAAGAAAAGGCAACCAGGCCCAATGTCGTCACTATGTCAACTGAGGCACACCAGCCCGCTCAATGCCCCTCTATTTTGGCACGCAAACCCGAAACTCAAAAGCAAAAGGCAGTAAAGTAAGGAGACTCAGTGGTAGTCCTCAAGCGTTGTCGTCCTCCTAGGAGCCGCCCTTAGCTTGCATATGCATTTTCAATTTGTGCATACAATTGAGTACGTATCATTGCATATTGTATATCAACTGTTTAAAACAGGAAAAGTCTATCAAGTGCCAAAGCATGCTTATCCAACAGCGAAGGCAGCAAGTAATCAGACTTTTAGGGTTCATACCTGGGATCAAGTCACTGCTGGAACTAGAGCCGAAACCACTACCCAGAATCAAATCAATCAACGACGGCCAGCCATGTCGTCCTTCAAATCAATTCGATCAACGACGATCAGCCATATCGTCCTTTTCAATTCAACGACGGCCAGCCATGTCGTCCTCAAAGTCAATTCAATGCAACGACGATCAACATGTCATCCTTTTCAATCCATCAACAGCGATCAGCCATATCGCCCGCTTCCAACCCTTCACGGCATTCAGAATATCGCCCACCGTTCAACTCAGCGGCTGCCCATCCAATCAATCACCACAACGGCGGTCCGCCCGTCCAAATAGTCTATAACAACCATCCGCCTATCCTGATCCATATCTATGTATAGCAAGTGCAACTTCCAACAGTCTTATTGCTCTGTCTCGGATGGTCTTTGATAAGGAGATTGGCTCTGGTTCCCAACAGCTGGAATTCAACCTACCTGACACGACCTACCCGTGGCTGTTGAAGTTTCTGTAGGCTGAAGAAGGTTCGATCCCCCAGGGTAATGATTTGTCCGCAACTGATCAATCCCCAGGAGAGTCCGCCTCGGCATTCAATGATGGTCTGCCCATCCCCGTTTCCCAACAGAGCTCATACCCTCTTTCAATCAAATCAACGATGGTTTAACGAGTCGTCCCTCAACGATGACCCACCGTCTCAAATCAACGATGGTTTAACGAGTCGTCCCTCAACGATGACCCACCGTCTCAAATCAACGATGGTTTAACGAGTCGTCCCTCAACGATGACCCACCGTCTCAAATCAACGATGGTTTAACGAGTCGTCCCTCAACGATGACCCACCGTCTCAAATCAACGATGGTTCGACAATCAGAATATTCTTCGATAGGTCTGTCCATCTGCAACTAAATTATTCCCCAGGAGAGTCTGCCTTGTCCTGCCCCGAACAAATACCTTCCCTTCAGTCTTGCTTCAAATGCATCTTCCAGCAGCCTTATTGCACTGTCTCGGATGGTCTTTGATAAGGAGATTGGCTCTGATTCCCAACAGATGGAATTTAACCTACCTGACACGACTTACCCGTGGATGTTGGAGTTCTTTGTATCAAGGACGGTTTGGTCCCCAGCAACGACGGTCCACCCGTCCAATTCCAAATCAACGACGGTCCACCCGTCCAATTCCAAATCAACGACGGTCCACCCGTCCAATTCCAAATCAACGACGGTCCATCCGTCCAATTCCAAATCAACGACGGTCCACCCGTCCAATTTCAATTCAACGACGGTCCACCCGTCCGATTTCAATTCAACGACGGTCCACCCGTCCCATTTCAATTCAACGACGGTCCACCCGTCCAATTTCAATTCAACGACGGTCCACCCGTCCAATTTCAAATCAACGACGGTCCACCCGTCCAATTTCAAATCAACGACGGTCCACCCGTCCAATTTCAATTCAACGACGGTCCGCCCGTCCAATTTCAATTCAACGACGGTCCGCCCGTCCAATTGCAATTCAACGACGGTCCACCCGTCCAATTTCTGCCCTCCGCAGGCAGCAGTCTCTCTCAAATAATCTGTCTAGCTGGACTCACCGATCAGGTTCTTTAAAGTTCATGCCTTCTTTATCTTGCTCAGGATAGTCCGGAGTAGGGTGTCTAGACAACCTTTGACGTTACTTGTCTCCACTCAACCCAATGGTGCTCCAAGTGCCGTCAAAGGGGGGCTTCTGTAGACACCCCATTCTGGACTGTCCGGATTAGTCCTTTTGCTTTCTTTGTTGACCCAATGATAATAAACGGTCGAGAACAGTTCAGAGTCGATGGAAGGATGTGAGCTTTGGGTGTTGGACCCTCCTCTTTCATACCATTTCAAGCCTCTTCAAACCCTTCAAATCTCGAGCCAAATGAGCCTCAGCAAAACCGTACCTTGCTTACGCCACCTCCTCCTTGGCGTGCGCCAGGTATTTGCCACGTGTCGGCCATCGACCGTTGACTGAGTTTGACCTGGCGCACGGCAGGTCAGAGGTGGCGTACGGAGGGTCAAGACCGGTCAAATCATCGCTTTTACAACACGCGCCCGAGACTTTTGTGGCTCCCCAAGTACAGGGAACAGTGCCCCTGATGATTATATTCGTCTGGCCGTCCCCCTCTCTCTCCTACACACCCCATCAAGGCAAGTCCCATGCATTTAATGCATGGAGGCTCCCTCCTCTCCTCAACCAGCCAAACAGGCCTTAGCCTAACTGATCTCAGTCACTCTCCCCACCATAAATACCCCCCTTGCATTCATTTGCAAGGGGTTAGCCACATTCAAGAAGCCTAAGCTTTGCCTCTTCTCTCTCTTGTTCTCTCTTTTCCATTGAAAGAGTAAGAGTGAGAGGGGTATTTCACACAGCACCCCACTGTCCAGTCTCTGCAAAGCCTCCATCTTCAACCCCCAAGGCTCAAACCATCCTTCCATCCCTTGCACCAAAGGTATACCACCTTTGCGTGACTTTCTGTTCTCAACCCCTGAGGGGAACCAGAAGGGTTCTGGCTAGTAACTGATACTAGTCCAGGCCCCTTTCTGGTAAAATAAATCAGTCGTGGGAGCTAATACATGGCGCACGCCAGCTCCTCTTAGCCGTACGCCACTCTTGGCTGTATGTGCACAGCTGGCGTGGGGATCATGTAGGGCTCATTTATTGCTCATTCTCTTTATGTCATCACCTTATAGCATGCTAAAAACCAGTCTATTGCTTTCTGTATTTTAGAACTGTTCAAATATAGCTTTAAATACTTGTACTATTTCTTGCACCAAAGGCCTCTGGGGTACTTCTGGTCTTGTTCCAGAACCCAGATGATGTAAAGCCAAACACTGGTCAACATACCAACCTGGCGTACGGCTCCCACAGAGTGGCGTATGGCACGTTTGTTGAAGACCAGTGCCTGGCCCTTATATCACAGCTCAATCTTGGCCTCTTGTTCCTCCCCACTCTGTTTATGGGGTCTGTTTTGCTATTTTCCTGGCTACTCGCCATTCCTTATGTCTGTACATATGTATAATCCATATTGTAAACTGCGTGGTTTGCCCTGGGTGTGCACTGGTCCCTTCCAGAGCCCAGAGGATTGAGAGTAGGAGCTGTAAGAAATTGGCGTGGTAGTGTACGCCAGCCTGAAGGTGGCGTGCGCAGGGTGTGCTGGCGTGTCTTGGCTTGGCCATGGTGTGCCAGCATGTCGCCTGCTCACGCACCTGACGGGCAGCGTACATCATCCCGATGAATTTCTGGCAGTGCTTGTTCTCAATCTATGTTCTTACATTTAATTCAATTCAAGCAAGCAAATCATCATCCATAAACATTTTTTTCATATAAACTGTAACGTGTTACAGTTTTAATCCCTATTAACTGCTTCCCCGCCCTAACTGGCTAAAAATGATCAAATGAGAGAAAAATGCAAACGTTTTAACAAAATGCCCGAGTAGAGACCGATCTCCGGATTGGGCGAGAGGGGTGCCATAAAACCCTTCCCCTCTCGTAACCTGGCTCCCGAACCTCAGATATCGAAGGTGACGACGGACCAGTCTACGCCTTTTCTAATCAAATCAAATCCTTTTTTTTCAAAACAAAACGTAGCAAAACGTTCTCGAGTTCGGTTCCTTGGGTGTTCTTCCGCTAAAACCCGAGTGGCGACTCTGAATCAAAGCGTTTCGCCGCGCTATATTTTCTAAAAAGGGCCGGCCCCCAAACAATATCCATTCCGAAACCAAAATTGGGCGATTTTCGGGGCGCGTGCCCACAATACCTCCTTATTAACCACCTCATTTTATACCAGCTTGATGTGCTCCACATATTTCTTCATGGACTTCAGCCATTACTTTGAATGCGCTCACCTTACTTAAATATTTTAAAAGAAGGCCATCCATCCCTCTTTTAAATAACTCATTGTTGTACATGATGTAATTTATTGCTCTCAATTTGGTTACTTTATCTGCAATGCCATCTGGTTTAGTCAAATAATAAATCAATGGTCGTCTCCAATCAGTATTTTGATTTGCAGGAACATCAATTGCTAACACTTCGAAGCCAATTAACCTATTATTTAACATAGGTAGGGATTTTCTCAAAGTTAATTGACAAAACTCCCTTTCATTTTCTGACACAACTTTATAACCAGAAGCCCTTTGAGCTATTTCATCAGCTTCTTCGTTGAAGAATTTAGGAATATACGTCAAAGTAAGCATATAGAATTGCTCCATTAGCTTTTTTGCATGCTGATAATAAATTGCTAATGCTGGACTGGAGCATTTGAACTGACCGTTTAGTTGGTTAATTACCAACTGAGAGTCTCCAAAAATTTCAGCAGCATTAACTCTTAATTTAAGTAAAATTTTCAATCCTATGATCAATGCTTCGTATTCTGCTTGGTTGTTGGAGCATTGTCCCTCACTGAGTCGAAATCCATATTTGGTTTTCAAACCTTGGGGGGATTCTAGAATTATGCCTACACCAGCCATCTGGGCAGTTCTTGATCCATCAAATCATAATTTTCCATGGCTTGATGTCAACCATACTGGCCTCCAATGTTCTTGGTGACTCATGATAATTTGGATGATCAGCTAAAAAGTTGGCCAATGCTTGGCCTTTTACTGATTTTTGGGGTACATATTCAAGACAAAACTTGATTAAAGACACAATCCATTTCCCAATCTTCCCACTAAGCACTGGCTTCGAAAGCATGTGCTTAATTACATCAGTTTGAGAAATAACATAGGTTACTCTAGGCAACATATAATGCCTGAGTTTCTTGGAAGCATAAAATAAAGCTAAACATAATTTCTTTACTGCAGCATACTTGCATTCACAGGAGTTTAAAAACCTACTAAGATAATAAACTGCTCTTTCTTTGCCATCTTCATTGTCTTGAGCCAACAATAGTCCAATTGAGTCTTGTGTTGCAGCTAGATACAACTTCACTAGCTTTCCTTTAATGGGAGGTGCCAATACGGGAGGGTTGGCTAAGTATCTCTTGATGGCTTTGAAGGCTTCTTCGTGCTCCTTGGACCACTTGAATTCTTCTCATTCCTTCAGTTTTAGCAAAGAAGAGAAAATTTTAGTTTTTCCTGCAGTATTTGATATAAATCTTCGAAGGAAATTTAACTGACCAAGAAACCTTTGCAATTCCTTCTTGGTAGAAGGTGGTTTGGCCTCAATAATGGCCTTAGCTTTATTCTGATCAACTTGTATTCCTTTGTTGTGGACTAAATATCCCAGAAACTTCCCAGCTGATACTCCAAAAGCACACTTTTCTGGATTTAACTTCAACTGATAGTGCTTCATTTGTTGGAAAGCTTTTTCTAAGTGTAGTAGATGATCCTTATCAGAATTTGACTTCACAATAATATCATCTATGTAACACTCCAGAAAACTTCCTACTATATCATGAAAAATAGTATTCATAGCTCTTTGATATGTAGCCCCAGCATTCTTTAACCCAAATGGCATTTTGACCCATTCATAGATACCAATGTTACCAGGGCAAGCAAGTGCTGTTTTATGCACATCCTCTTCTGCTATGCAGATTTGATTGTACCCTGAATGTCCATCTAAGATGGACAATATCTTGTGTCCAGCTGAACTGTCCATAAGTGTGTCCACATTAGGCATTGGATATTCATCCTTAGGAGTTGCAGTATTTAGGTTTCGAAAGTCAACACAGATCCTGATACTCCCATTCTTTTTAGGGGCTGGGACTACATTGGATAGCCATTCGACATATCTGGCTATTCTAATGAAACCTGCGTCTAGAAGCCTCTGCATCTCCTTTTTGACACCTGCAACGGTTTCTGGACTCATCTTCCTGGTTGGTTATTTCACAGGTTTGAATTGTGGCTTGATAGGTAGCCTATGCTCCACCAATTCCCTGTCCAATCCGGGCAGTTCCTTATAACTCCATGCAAAACATTCTTTATTTGCTTTCAATAGTGCTATTAATCTAGCTTTCATATCTGGTTTAAGCTGTTTATTAATGAACACAGGATTGGGGTTATGTTCATCTCCCAATCTCACTTCCTCCAATAGGTCTTGAGTTTCGATCTGTTCTTGAGACGTTGACTGAACTTCCTCCTTATGAGGTTTGTTATCCTGCATAACGTCTTCCCATATGTTGTCCTCTTGAATCTTCTGTTCGATCCCTAGAGCGACATACCTTACTAAAGCCAATGAGTTGGCCTCTTCTTCTGCCTCTTCCTTGGATTCACATCCAAGCAGCAGCATCTTTTGGGGTGTCTGATTCATAATCAACAGTTTGTTTCAGCTTTGATTTCAGCTTTGCCAATTCTCCCAGTTCCAGCCCATTGGTTGGGTAAGTGGCGGCTTGAAGTAGTTCACTCAAAGGAACTATATCTGATTTGTACATTTCTGCTTCAGCAAAATTCGCTGTAGCACTAAATGGATGAGGATCAGCTTTGACTCCCTCTACACCCATTTCTTTGCCTTTATCATACTTAACAATCATTAATTCCTGATGCATAGAGGAAGGAATACATCCATTAACATGAATCCAATCTCTTCCCAATAAAGCATTGTATTTAGCATACGTGTCAGCTACAAAGAAAGCAGTGTCTGTTTCTATTCCACCTACTGCCAATCTAATGGAGATGATTCCCCTGGCATGTTGTCTCTCCCCAGTAAATCCTGCAATGGATGTGCTGGTTGGAATCAATTTTGCTTTTCCTTTCCCTAACTTTTTCAAAGTTTGGAATGGCAAAATGTTCACTGTAGCCCCATTATCCACCAAGATTCTGTTAAGTGGGATTCAATCAAAATATGCAGTAATATATAACGGACGTAAATGTTGTCTCATTGCGTTAGTAGGTAATTTAAACGGATATGAAATTTCCACATAATTCAAATCTATTACCAGGGGGGTACTCGATGTCAGACATGGACTCTGGAATGAAACAAGCACTTTCTTTTGAGCTTACCTCCAACTTTCTTGATTCTGCTCAATTTCACATACCAGGTTTTCGTCCATGTCGATCTGAGCCATCTCTTCCAAGTCATCATCATTACATATGATATTTAATTCCCCATCACTATGTGTTTCTTCCAGATTGTCTGGCCTGCCCAAATTCGACCAAGCATCACTTTGGCCTTTGGATGTCTGGCCATTCCTGAAAAGATCCACAGAGCATGGATACACCATATTAACTTGTACTTCTGGTTGGCCACCAAATTGGATTGTGGCCACTTCTTTGACTGATTTGACTGCTTTGGTTTCCTTGGTATCCTCTCTTTCAACTTCTTGTGTTGATACCTCCATAGGGGAAGAGCTTTCTTCTGCCCTTTCTTGTTCCACCAACATGGCTTCGAGCAAACCAGATTGATAACTGGCCAATGAATTAGGAGAAGGTGGATCAAGGTCTTCTTCGAGCATGGCAAAAGCTACTTTCTTCAAAGTCTCTCTTTCTTGATACTGGATTCGAAGCTCTTCTGGGTCCCTCTTAGCTCTGTCAAACCTTGGATTGGGCCTTGCTCCCCTTCCTGATTTTTCTCCAGTCGAGGACTCTCTTGACTGAAAAAGCGTATACTTTCTCTGGAGCTTTCTTTTCTGTGTCCTTGAAAGCAATGGAACCATCTGTGGTACTTTGGACTTGGGATCCCTGATCAATACCCAATTTCCAGAGTTTGAATTTGGTGGTTTAAAAGTTCTGTTCTCATTCCTGTTTGAATTTTTGTACCCTTGAAACAAGTCAGGCTTGACTTGCTTTAGAAACCAATCAGGAACTCCTTTCACTAAAGTGAATTCCTCTTGCTTGACATCTTCTTGGGCCTCTGATGTCTGACCAATATTGGCTTTCTTCGAAGGAAGTAGCTTTCTTCTATGAATAGGTGGGACAGGGCTGGTAGGCACATCTCTCTTTGATGCTAACCAAGACTTGCTGTCATTTGGCTTTGCTTGTGTTGGAGACATTCGTTTCATTCCCATCTCTCTAGGGAAGAAACTCACGCTCTTTCTATCCAAGTCCTTAAAAACCAGATAGTTGGCTCTGCATCCCACACATAAGCATTCCAAAAATGAGGCTTCTAACATGGGTAAATGATTATTACCTGAGAACCACTGTGGAGGCAAACCCGTGTTGGTTTGCCTATTAATGGTTTTGCCTTGTCCCTGTGCCTCGAGGGTGGCCAGCATATGGCCTACCTCTTCCATACTGGATGGCATTCATGTTAACTGGCGCCTCCTTGTCTTGCCAATACTTCTTGACAGTTCGAGCCAGTGAAGTGGGTACGTTGGTGTTAACTTCTTCCACATTTGGAAAAGGCACTGCATCTATCCCCATAACCTTTTCAGGAAATTTGATTCTTCCTTTCTTGATTTGTTCCTAAATCCTGTCACGAAAAACATTACAAGACTTAGTCGAATGAGACCAAGAATCATGCCATTTGCAATAAGTCTTTCCATTCTTCTCTTCTGCTGTTGGCAACTTCATATTCGAAGGTAGCTTAATGATTTTCTTTCTTAACAAAAAGTCAAAAATCTCATCAGCTTTAGATATATCAAAAGAGTACACTTTAGTGATTTCTTTCTGTTTGAACTTCTGCCCTAGGGAAACATTCTTTTGAATCAAGGGCTCACAAACACAAGGATCGTGTTCTATAATTTCTGCTGCATCTATCTCATAATTGGGATCTCTATAGTACGTTGAGTAAGAGGAATTATGCCTGTCCATATCCTCCTCTAGCAATGATTCATATCTAGCAACTTTATAAGTTAAGTCTGCAAAGTCCCTAAACTCTATAGAATCAAACCTTTTTCGAAGCTCTCTTTCTAAACCATCTTGTGCTAGTCTCACAAACTCTGCCTCTGGCAGATGGAGTTTACACTTTGTTTTAGCCTTTTTGAATCTAGATATGAAATCTGCTACTTTTTCATCTGGTTTCTGCCTTAGCCTAGCTAAGTCTGCCATAGAGACTTCAGGCTTAGCATTAAAGAACTATGCATGGAATGCCTCCTCCATTTGAAACCAATTAGTTATAGAGCCTGGTGACAAATTGGTGTACCATGCAAAAGCTGACCCAGATAAGGAATTTGGAAATAGCTTCAACTTCATGAAGTCATTTTAAGCCAAGTTCTTACACTAGGCAGAAAACCTAGCAATGTGTTCTATAGAGGACTGTCTACCATCTCCATAGAATAGAGTAAAATCTGGGATTTTAAATTCTCTAGGAATCTGAAATGTTGTGTCTACCCACTCTGGATATGGTTTTCTATAGATCTGAGGTTGTACCCCCCGAGTTCGAGATCCACAAACTTCTTGTATGAGACCCATAACTTGGTCTCTTAGTACTGGGTTACCTATGAGGAAATTTTGTTCTTGATTTTCTATCGGTGGTTCTGGTTCTACAAAATCATCTCCATGAACTTCCCTTATCGTGTTAAGATCCCCTTGGTTTTCTCTGGGAAATTTCCCATACCAAGGCTGTTGTATTTGGTCAACTGCAGCATTAACTCGAACAGGCCTATAGCTTATGGGTGGTTCTGGTTCTACAAAATCATCTCCATGAACTTCCATTATCGTGTTAAGATCCCCTTGGTTTTCTCTGGGAAATTTCCCATACCAAGGCTGTTGTATTTGGTCAACTGCAGCATTGACTTGAACAGGCATATAGCTTCCATAAGCTGTTGTCATGGGATTTTTGGTAGTTAGAAAATTTTGTCGTGAACGTTGTGGGTTATCACTTCTTTTCTTGGGTCTATACCCTCGTTCTAACTCTGTGTCATCTTCTCATCCCCCAAGCGTGGGTTCGAAGAGAGGGTTGACACTTTGTCTGTCTCTAGCATTTCTTGGCACCCCAATAGTAATACCATGAGCCTGTTTTGGAGGTTCCCAAACAGGTTTTGTAGGCTTTACTGGCTCATACCAAGATTGTGGTATTTCTTCTGGGTACATCTTTTCCTTACCTTTCTTAGACCCCATCTTTCCTTGACCCGTATCCTCTCCAAGCCTTCCTTTGAAGGGACTTTGATGAGTGCTTGAGTTAGCATGATTATCTAGCCCAATATTCCCTGGACTATTTCTCACTGGTTCTGGGTTAGGGAACCTACTTCTTATGCTTTTGATCATAGCTCTTTGGGTTTGAGCCATCTCTCTAAAAGCTATCATCATTTCTCTAAACATTTCTTCCTTATCATGGTTTTTTCCACTAGCTTGTCCCTCTTGAAAATTTGGAGGCACTTCACTGGGAGGTATTTCATAAGAAGGCTTTTCATAAAAGGGCTCTTCTATTCCCAAAGCCAATTGAGGAAAAACAGGAATGATAGGTGTACCTGGTTCTACAGCCTGTTCTGGCACAGCTTGTTCTTCTAGTACTAAATCACCAATGGGTGTCCCTATTTGCTTTCGAAGCCTTGGCATTTTGATACCTTCGGGTCCCACCGAGCGTGCCAAAAATTGTTTGGGCTGAATTAGCTTAATCAAATGGCAAATGATTGTGTGCAGGCGTGCCAGAAAAGAAATAATTTCAGAAAAGAAATTACTCTTTTCAAATTGATTTGAAACAACTAATTTGCAATCAGACAACTGTGTTATCCGTTCGATTACCTCAACTAAGAGGATTTTTCCTTAAGGTATCAACCAAATAAAAGATTGACGCGCTTCGAATCAGAAAAGATGATTGAACACAAACAAACCTGAATTTAATCAAAGGTACGTTTGTATACAAACACTCTTAAGATTCTATCAAGAATAATGCAGAAATATAAGCACACTGAATTTAATCAAAAGTGAACTTACAAACGACTATTCTTTGGTAAAAAAAACTTAAAGGAAAATAAGATAACTTAAATTTAATCGAAAGTAATCTTACATGCAAATAAGCCTTCAACTTACAAAAAGATCCTATTCTAAGCTAATCTAAATATTAATCTACGATAAATTTCTGAGCAATTATGTTGTATGAATTGTCAGATGATATGAATTTTTGTCGGGGGCTCTCTCTTCACTTGCTACTTCTATTTACAGACGATGGATTTGCCTTCGATCTCCACTTCCCACGTTAATCTCCACGTCTTGCTCGAACTGCCCATTTCCCCCCTTAAAATGGTTAAAGGGGCCTTCGAACGGTTACTTTGATACTGGTAGGTACCTGTGGTTTCTCTTTCCTCATGCTTAAAAATGGGGTTCGTGGCCTCTCCATGGATTGTGATACTCCTGCTTTTATGCAACGTGGGTTAGTGTTGCATGATTAACTCAAATGATTCCCTGCAATCACATCTATCTTGCGTTATAAATCACAGCAGCAGTGGCACCGTTCGATGATTCCAAGTTTCAATCAACGGTTAAATTCCATCATGCCTTAAGATCATTTGTGTTTGACAATCAAACGTCGTCGGTTCCAATCAAAACGATACCGTTTAGTACTAAAATAACGTCATCATTAAACCCCGTAATCCTCTGCATCTCGGGTCTAATTAAGACATGTTCTGATTGGTCACCACGTTTTCTGTTGACACGTGTATTTTTCTCATTGGGTAGTATATTTTAGGATGTAAATAGGTTCACACCATGTAGGTTTAATATACCTTGAATAGTTCTGAGTCCACTTAAAAGTTGTTGTGTAAAGCCTAGTTTAGGGGCATGCATCCAAACGTGAGAGATGACATCCAGACGCTCGAATTGGGATTAAGTCCAGAAGATGTAGTCGGGCGATGGGTCAGCCTGTCCAGACACTCGATGGAGGAATAATCCGAGAATGTATTACTTTCCATCTGAATGAGCCAGGAACATATTGGTAGTTATATCCCTAATTCATCTTTTAGGGCTAAAAGATGTACTTGTCGGGTCATATTTAGGATTAGAACTAAAAGATGGTGCCGGGTCATATTTAAGGCTAGGACTAAATATGAATTAGGTATATAAGAGCATCTCGGGTAGAATTTACAAAAACTAGTTTCAAAATTGTACTTTGCCACTTTTCTACAAATTTAAAAGATGAGCTATAGAGTTATCGAGTGTGCACTTCAGTAGACTCTACAAATTTTGTTATTATATTATTATTATTATTATTATTATTATAATCTTTTTTTTTGTAATAGTACTATTAATTGTGAACATAAATTTAATTATTATGCATACTCATCATATTTTAACCATTTATTTTATTATTATATTTACTTATATACATATATGTTTATTTCATACATATAATTTATATGTTCATAGTATATACATTTTTATTTGATTATGTATGTGTTCATGAACCTATTATCTATCCATTGTATTTAAATAAAATGCTATAAAATATTTTTCAATAATTTTTTTTATAAATATTAATACAATTCATGTAATCATCTAGATACATATTTATAGATATTAATTATATATTGTATTTGTATATATTATTCATATGTATGTCTATATTTATATAATAGTTTTTAATTAAAATTTTGTTTTTATAAAGTAATATTATAATTCCTATAACATATATATACAATACATATTTGTAGACATTACTTGAGGAAAGTGATTTTTACACTCCTTTTGGTCTTTTTGATAAAGATACTTTTATTGTTTTGTTTTTTGAAAGTGTAATATCTTGTGTTTTTCCATTTTCAAAATGAATTTTTCAAAATTTATTTCATAGTTTCCTCATATTTTCTACATTTTTCTCTTTATCTATCCACTTATTATTCCTACTATTTTTCAAAAAAAATTTTAAAACACAAACCAAACCAAACAAAGTATAAGTATATATAGTCCATCCGTCCTTTTTTAAGTGTCCTGCTTCGTAATTCCAACTTATTAAAAAGACATCATCATTACATTTTTCACATCAATTTTTACTTCCACTTTCCTTCCTTACCTTCTACAGAAACATCATCATTACATTTTTACTCACTAACTTTCAAAATAAAATCTACTTTTAAAGGCAAAATGAAAAATTCACTAATTTTTACCCACTAATTTTACAAAATAAACACTTATGGGACAGCCAAAAATGAAATACTGGATTCTAAAAAAGGGACGGAGGGAGTATATTTTTTCATATTGCCTCCAAATCATTGAGCGGGAACGAGGGGAGGGAGGGAGAATGTCGTCTGAGCTTGGCGACGCTGGAAACCCTAGAAAATGGCGATTCACCTGGGAAGCCCAATCCCAAATCCCTACCTTCAAATTACTCCTCTTCAACCCCGACACCAACACCAAACCCTCGACTCAATGCCACGACTTGAAAGTGAACTTGCTTCTCCAGCAATCTCTACTCACACTTACTTGGTTCGAAGCCGGAGCCGAGGTTTCTCTTAGGGTTCCGATGCCTAGGGTTTTGGTCGACCCCGAATCTCCACTCCAGTGCAGAGCACTGGATGATCATATCGAAGTTAAGCTTGTTCTGCTCCTTCCCGTTGACCATCCTATCCTTACGAGCTTGGATTCCGTGCTCAATTTATCTGACGATGAGTCTTGTCGTCGAGAGAGTCCGTGTCCGGATTATTCGCGACCACTATCGATGGAGTCGGATGTTGAGAGTTTATCGTCTGCGGGAGAGGTGCAGTTCTACTGCAGGAGTTGCTCAACGCAGCTCACCAAGTCCCTCAGGTATGAAAAGTACATTCGTGTTGATGCCAATCGTTTCATAACTGTGAATGCGTTATTGCGTCAGACAATGGATAGGTGTTTTTCAGCTTAGAAATATTTTATTTGGTCTTTTTATTGTGTTCTACCGGTGGACCTTTTCGAAAAGAAAGAGGAAGGTTATCTGGTTATGGATATCATGGCAGTATATGAGTATAGCAGAGAAATAACACTCAAATTACCGAGGACAAGGGAGGCATACATCGCATTACAGGAGAAAATCAACACAACAAAATGGAGGGGAAATCGCATCTCAGTTAAAAAGGACAGAAAAATAATATCACCATGGCGGAAGCTGAATTATAATTGCTGAGACATGGAATTTTTTGGTTGAAACTAGAAAAATCTCCCTTGTTGCAAGGGCAAGACGGTCCATCCCCTCAAAGAGACTAGAAAGTTATACAAACTCATGGGTAGAACTCACCCTTGAAAACCGGCTTACAAGGGGAGGGTGCCCAAAAGCTTATATACACTATGCCAAGCCCATGCTTAGGCGATGTGGGACTTTAGGATCGTAACAGAAAGGATCTAATTT
This sequence comes from Rhododendron mucronatum var. ripense, assembly GCA_019656295.1. Classification (NCBI taxonomy): domain Eukaryota; kingdom Viridiplantae; phylum Streptophyta; class Magnoliopsida; order Ericales; family Ericaceae; genus Rhododendron; species Rhododendron mucronatum. The sequence goes on from BPLT01000107.1 coordinate 1,843,362, forward strand.
GTTCTTGTAAATCAATTAGAAGAATCTGTGGAGGCTAACTCTTCGATTGTTTGCCAAAACATCTTACACAAAGAGGAGAGCTACATCAGAAAAGAAAAAAATAAGAACAGGCACCATGATTAGAAGCAGCTTTCTTGGCTGTTAGATATGCAGAAAAATTAGCCTCCATGATCCAGAATTTTATCTCTGGGGCCGACACATGACTAATTCATAATCTGTGATATTCTGCTTCAAGGACAAATACATAATCTCATATGATAAGTAATCTCATCGAACTAATAATGAGGGGATTAATAATACCATATCTGCAAGGTATTGATGATCCGTATACTCAAGGTATTGGTTACCCTAATTCCTAGGGTTTAGAAGATTCCATATACGATTAATCATGACTGCCCAAGTTCCAACTAGATGCTAAATGTCACGCCTTGGATTTTTAGCATAAATAAACAATTCATATTCAATAAAAGGTCCCCGCATAACATAAATAATACCCAAAAGAGTTCCTACCTGTTTAACTTTACAAACCAAGTCTCCAAGTTTAAAAAATATACCACATTTGGCACACTGGCCCAAAATAAGCTTAAGTACAAGTACGATCAAGTTATCAAGTTACAAACGTTTTAGTCGAAAGGAAGTTATTACAAAGATGATTGAGTAACTAAACAGTTTTAGCTTCCAAAAGTCTTCACTTTTCAGCACACGATGCATGCAAGCTATTGTCCAACATTTTGACCTGAAAAGAATGATAGGTTGAGCTACACTAGCCCAGTAGAAATTTTTTTTACCAGATCTATGTGCAAATATGATGATAAGTGCAGAGGGAAGATGACATGAATGTATAGCTCAACCGATAGATAATAATCAACTCATAGGTATGTCAATCATTCACTACAATCATTCTAAGACATGCCATTATCACAATTAACCACCCAATTCACAAGACTTATACAGCCTACAATTTCGACATGACTCGCTATCCCAAATCTCCACCTTATGTATTTCCACCCCTTGCGTTACAGTATAACAACTCAAGGGTCACTGTATTGCCACCCGTTGTGTAACGGAGAACCCCTACAACTAGGATCACTGAATTACCACCCCTTGCGTTACGAGACCCGCTTGAGTCTCCGTATTTCCACCCCTTGCGTTACGAGACTTCCCATCCCAGCTTCAAACTCCCACACCTACTTTCTTATTCAATATGCAAGACAAGACTCCCCCATGATCACATTCATACAAAAGACATCATACAATATGCCAACGTTGCCACAAATGCGCATAAACATTCACAAGTACTCAACCAATCAACAAGATTCATTTTAATGAGTTTTAACCAAGTAAATCTCTATTCGTTCCTCGCTAACGGAAGGCCAATGGGTCAAGGATAACATCCACTAATCATAGAAAGTCAATTGAACACGCTCGAGTTGGGTTAGGAAGTGTCCGAAAGGGTTTAGAAGCGATCGGGAGTCGAAACGATCGAGGGAAAGACCCTCAATTTAAAATTATCAACTCAAACATACACACACATTATCAATCCGTATACAAGAAGACAACATTTTTCAAGTTCACATTCTTTCATTCATCATCACACATTGCATTACAAACTCATAAACACGCCCATTGTACATTGATTGTTGGATTATGGGTTTATTTGTAATTAGTTTATTAGTTGTTCTATTGTATAACTAGTTCATTCTCTAGGACAATAGTGTAATTAGTTTAGTGTATTGTATACCTATTTAACGTTGTACGCTGTAATCAGTGAATTAATGAGAAAATAACCCTAATCTTTGGATTCCCATTCCACATCTCTCTCCCTTGACAAGTTTACATGGTGTCAGAGCAGAGAACGATATACCTGGGTAACCCATATTGATAACCTCGTTTCTTGATTTCTCGACAGCCAACAAAGTGACGACCAACAAAGTTTTATTTTCTTTCTTCTCAACGTTGACCCATACAGATTGTGACCCCACGCACCTTCGCTGACAATCGTCAGCCTCTTTCAAGCAATTCCGAGCAAGTCCAGTCACGGACAAGTGCTTTTTTGTGCCTTTCACGCTAGACCCATCCTCCGACGACCCTCACCGGCGATTCGTTAGCCCCCGGCGACCTTCGTCAGCCCTCGTCCATAATATTCAGTGGTGTTTCTTGAAGATCCACTCGTGTTTCTTGAACATCAATACTCGCTGGCCTTTTTTCCGACTTAGATCTTGAGTTCTACTCTATTTCCGACATAACCTGTTCTCGCTGGAAACTATACAGCCTTTTGCGCCATCTTCAGTTGCCATTTCCGATCTCGTACAGGTGTGTTTGTCGGGTTTTTTGTTGCCTAAGGTTGTGTAGGCTTGTTTTTTGGATCTTCCAGATATTGGTCCGTATATTTCAGTTCATATAGTTGGGTATAGTTGGGTTAGACTTGGCTGCTGCAGTTTATGTTGCCTTGAGGATGTTTTTTCGTTGAGTTGATTTGGTCAGTGTATTTGGAATTGTTGGTCTGCTTTTACAATGTCAGAGAAGGAAAACAAGGCTTCCGTTGATACAAAAGATGAGTTGAGTCGTGTAGGGACACTAGATAATTTTTCTTTGGACATTTGCCATATTAAGTTGGATGGTACCAACTATTTGATTTGGTCTCGTACTTTTACTTTGGCTATTGAGGCCAAAGGGATGTCAGAGTTCATTGAGGGTCTTGTTACTCCATCTGTTGAGGCGGTCGAACTCAAGAAATTTAAATCTCGGAAATCGTTAGTCATGACCTGGTTGTTTAACTCTATGAGAGCTGATATTCGCCATACTTTCCTGTTGCTTGATACTCCACATCAGATTTGGACTACTGCAGCCCAAACCTATTCTCAGCAAGGTAATGATGCACAGTGTTTTGAGTTGAGGAAGAAACTTCGTACATTGGAACAAAATCATCGATCCGTCGCTGTGTACTTTGCTGACTTGAGTGGAGCATGGCAAGAATTTGATTATTATCAGGGGTTTCAGGCTGTTTGTGCTGTTGATGCTGCTAATTGGCTAAAGAGGATAGAGAAAGAGCGTGTTTATGACTTTCTTTCTGGTCTTGATGTGGAATATGATCCGATTAGAGTGCAGGTATTGGGTCGTGTTCCGTTTCCGTCTTCGGGAGAGGCCTATGCCATTGTTCAGCAGGAGGAGAGTAGGAGGGGTGCCATGATACATACTCCTACTTCTGATCGTTCTGCCTTGGTTGTCATTCCTCAAGGTCATTTTGGTTCTAGTGGTGGGCTTGTTCCACGGAGTGGTAAATCACAGTCTGGTACTAGCAGTGGACCTATTGATCGTTAGTCACTCCGGTGTGATCATTGCCACAACACTGGCCATACTAGGGATTTCTATTGGAAGTTACATGGCCGTCCCTCTCGTGGGCAAGGGGGTGGACGCGGTGGTCGCGGTCGTGGTCTCATGCGGTCTCAGGCCCAGGCTCATGTTTCGGAATCTACAGTTGCTACCTTGCCTGATTCTGGGTTCAGTACTGGGGTTCAGGCGTCTTCTGATCATGTTAGCGGATTTTCTCAGGGGGAGATGCAAGCTCTCAGGCGCCTAATGGCTCGGGCTGATTCTCCACCTACTATAGCTCCTACTTCCACAGCAGGTCCCACTTCATCCTATTTTGCTCATACAAGTATTCCGGCTAGTGCATTTACTGCATCTTCTGCTAGGATTATAGATTCCGGTGCTTTAGATCATATGACAGGTTGTTCCTCTGTATTTGATTCTTACTCTACTTGTTCTGGTAAGGATAAGGTCAGAATAGCAGATGGATCATTCTCTGCTATTTCAGGGAAAGGTTCCGTTCGCTATTCTCCCTCTATTTCCCTCTCTTCAGTTCTACACATTCCAGATTTTGCCACTAACCTTCTGTCCGTTAGCAGTCTTACTCGTTCTGCAAATTGTTTAGTGACTTTTTTCCCTACTCATTGTATTTTTCAGGAACTGAACACGGGCAAAGTGATTGGCAGTGGTAAAGCACATGATGGCCTCTATTTTTTGGAGTTTGCACCTCGTCCACCTATGTCATGTGGTCTTGCTCTGCAAGCGTATACGAGTTCAGCTCTTTCTATGTTACATCAGTGGCATCGTAGATTGGGTCATCCCTATTTTAGCATTTTAGAGAAACTTTTCCCCACTTTAATAAAGCATTGTTCTAGGAGTCAGTTTTTTTGTGAAGCTTGTGAGCTTGGAAAACATAAACGTTCTTTTTATGGGAGTCAGTTTTTTTGTGAAGCTTGTGAGCTTGGAAAACATAAACGTTCTTTTTATGCACCTATTAATAAACGGAGTACGTCTCCTTTTATGGTTATTCATTCTGATGTTTGGGGTCCTTCCCCTGTTATCTCTCTTAAAGGTTTTCGGTGGTTTGTCACTTTTATTGAATATTATTCTCGTGTTACTTGGGTGTATTTACTTAAGTCAAAAAGTAAAGTTTTTTTTTTGTTTTAAATCTTTTCATGCGATGCTGCACACTCAATTTGACACGAATATCAAAATTCTCCGTAGTGATAATGGCATTGAGTATATCGATAGGAATTTTAGGGCTTTTCTGGATGAAAATGGCATTATTTTTCAGACAACTTGTGTTGACACTCCACAACAAAATAGAGTTGCTGAACGCAAAAATCCCCATCTTGCTGAGGTTGCTTGCTCTCTTTTGTTCACCATGAATGTTCCCAAATATTTATGGGGCGAAGCGATTTTGACTGCAACTTATTTTATCAACCGTATGCCATCCAGTGTTCTCCACTTAAAAACTCCTATTGAGTGTCTCCCTAACAGTTCTCGTGTCCTGACTTTTTCCCCTAGAATTTTTGGTTGTGTGTGTTTTGTTCATGCTCCTTATCCTTCGGGTGGCAAGTTAGGTCCTAAAGCCCATAAATGTGTGTTTGTTGGGTATTCTCCTACCCAAAAGGGTTACAAATGTTATGACCCTCACTTTAAGAAGTTTTTTGTCTCTATGGATGTCACTTTTTGGGAGACCACATCTTTTTTCTCAGCCTCCTCTCCATCTCTTCAGGGGGAGCAGCATGCTAGTCAGGAAGAGATAAGGGAGGAAGAGGAGTTTCAGAATCAAGGGTCATGGTCTTTATCACTTCCTTTTTGTAGTGGGGGAGAATGAGAAGTCTGGGGTGGAACCAGTGCCCGTTGGTAGTGCAAAACAGGACATTGGTGGACGAGTGGATGGAAACAGGCGTAGACCTAGTGAATGGCCTGCTACCTTGGTAACATATCAAAAGAAAGGCAAAGGCAAATCTTCATGTGTACTGCCACCTTGCCAATCACCATCCCCTGCTTCAGTTCCGGACTCCTCAGTTGACTCATCTGGTAATGAATCTTCTCCCATTGAACCTCCTATTATTGATTCTGATAATCTTCCTGTTGCACTTCGGAAAGGTGTTAGGTCATGTACTCAACATCCCATTTCCTAGTATGTCTCTTATGATCGTTTATCTCCTTCGTACTATGCCTTTGTTTCGTCTCTTTCTTCTATATCTATCCCATAGAATTGGCAAGATGCATTCATGATATCTGAGTGGAAAGGAGCTATGGTAGAGGAGATGACGGCTTTGAAAAAGAATGGCACTTGGGAGTTGGTATCACTCCCGGGGGGAAAGAAATCAATGGGATGTAAGTGGGTTTTCATTGTCAAGCAAAATGCTGATGGCACAGTTGAGAGATACAAGGCAAGACTTGTTGCCAATGGTTTTACTCAAACCTATGGTATTGACTACGAGGAGACGTTTGCTCCAGTAGCAAAGATGAACAGTGTGCGGGCTCTACTCTCTTGTGCTGCCAATTTGAATTGGCCTCTTCACCAGTTTGATGTGAAAAATGCATTCCTTCATGGGGAATTAGAGGAGGAGGTGTATATGGATGTACCACCAGGTTTTTCTTCCCCTCAGACTGAAGGAAAGGTGTGCAGATTGAAGAAAGCTCTCTATGGGTTGAAGCAATCACCTAGAGCCTGGTTTGGCAGATTTTCGAAGGCTATGCTGAGGTTTGGTTACAAGCAGAGCCAAGCAGATCATACTATGTTCATCAAAAGAGGTGCTGGTAAGATTGCTGTGCTTATTGTTTATGTTGATATAATAATGACAGGCAATGATATGGGTGAGATTCTCCGTCTTAAGTCTAGTCTGGCTCAAGAATTTGAGATTAAGGATTTGGGACCTCTGAGATACTTTCTTGGAATGGAAGTGGCAAGGTCTGATAGAGCTATTTTTATCTCCCAACGGAAGTATATACTTGATCTTTTGGAAGAAACAGGTATGTTGGGTTGTAGACCTGCAGATTCTCCTATTGAGGCGAATCATCACCTTAGTGGAGATGTAGGGGACCGCACCGATAATGAGAGGTATCAGCGACTTGTAGGTCGACTGATATACTTAGCTCACACCCGACCAGATGTTACTTATGCAGTGAGTGTTGTTAGTCAGTTTATGCATGACCCTCGTGTTTCACATCTAGATGCAGTTTATCGTATCTTGAGGTATCTCAAATCAGCTCCAGGGAAAGGAATTTTGTTCTCCAATCATGGCCACCTGCGGTTGGAGGTATTTACTGATGCCGACTGGGCTGGTTCTGTGGATGATAGGCGCTCTACTTCTGGTTACTATACTTTCCTTGGGGGAAATTTAGTTACTTGGCGAAGTAAGAAGCAATCCGTGGTTGCCAGGTCTAGTGCAGAAGCTGAGTATAGAGCTATGGCGCATGGTGTTTGTGAGCTCTTGTGGCTCCAAACCTTGTTACATGATTTGAAAATTTCTGATAATGGTCCTATGAAACTCTATTGTGACAATAAAGCTGCCATAAACATTGCTCATAATCCTGTTCAACATGATAGAACGAAGCATATAGAGATTGACAGACATTTCATCAAGGAGAAGCTGAGCGAGGGTTTGATATGTATGCCTTTTGTGAGATCTGAAGATCAATTAGCTGACATATTCACAAAAGGACTTGGTAGCAAGAGTTTCCACTCCATTGTGTTCAAGTTGGGCTTGATTGATATCTTCGCACCAACTTGAGGGGGAGTGTTGGATTATGGGTTTATTTGTAATTAGTTTATTAGTTGTTCTATTGTATAACTAGTTCATTCTCTAGGACAATAGTGTAATTAGTTTAGTGTATTGTATACCTATTTAACGTTGTACGCTGTAATCAGTGAATTAATGAGAAAATAACCCTAATCTTTGGGTTCCCATTCCACATCTCTCTCTCCCTTCACAAGTTTACATTGATAAATACTTTAAGTTTACGTTATTCTTCAAAGTCTATCATGACGTCCTTCGTCACGCACCGAACCCACAATGACTCCACGACACACCATCCACTAGGTTCTAAACGAGAATCTTATAGAACGAGTGCCAAAGGAACCTAGGGAGCTCAACAAGACGAAGCACGAGGATACGAGTCACGATACTACCCGTTGGATCACTAGACAAGCTCATGTCTACCCAACGACACTAATAGCATACTCTAAAGGGTACCAAGGGACAAGATCGAATGAGTCATTAGGATACAAGCAATCATGTTCGAGAGTGACTTAAACATGTTTTGTTTACATGGGAAGCCATTATGACGGAATGAGAACAACTTTTGAAGTAGCCAGACTGACACACCTCCACTCTTGTGGTCATAACTCTTTGTCTACTAAGAGTTTTAGGACGATTCCGGTGGCAATAAAAAGCTGACTTCAAGACCTTCGAATCGATATAAAGTTTGCATGAATCGTACATCGGACGAAGAAGTTATGGCCGATTGAAGTTGGGCTGAACCCAGAAAAAGGGCAGAATTTTCAGAGAGGGGAGGGATCGATCCCTCCTCTCATGGGAATCGATCCCCAAGGTGCAAAATGTCCAGATTTGAAAGAGGGATCGATCCCTCTTGTTTATGGATCAATTCCTAGGCGATTTTGGATGATTTCTGCAGATTTTGATAGACTTTCAAGAGAGCTAAGGAGGACGATCAATGTTCGATTTCCATACCAAATCAACATAAAAACACATAAAAGAGGTAAAGAAGTTCCTACCTCACAACGATAACCAAGATCCAAGTGATTTGAACGAGCCCTAGCCTCCACAAACTTCAAAGCTTCGCTCCAAGCTTGCGAAGGGAGGTTGATTCTTGAGGTTTTTTGTGAGATTGACTGGAGAGAGAGAGAGAGAGAGAGAGAGAGAGAGAGAGAGAGAGAGTTGGCTAGAGAGAGAGGACGGTAGAGACAGAGATGGTGGGAGATGAAACGAGCCCTAACCTCCACAAACTTCAAAGCTTCGCTCCAAGCTTGACCCAAGGAATCTCGAGCCCAAGAACACGATTGGAAGGCCGAAGGGAGGTTGATTCATGAGGTTTTTTGTGAGATTGATTGGAGTTTGAGAGAGAGAGAGAGAGAGAGAGAGAGAGAGAGAGAATTGGCTACAGAGAGAGAGAGAGGACGGTAGAGAGAGAGATGGTGGGAGATGAAATGATCCCCTACACACCCACCCACCTATATATACTCCTATATCTTTATATCACACTCCCTCAAGTAACAATCCTATCATTTAATCCCCAAATCAAATAGACTCACAATTTTCTCATTTATTCAATACTTTTAAGATCCAATGTTAAATTAATAAACACAAACTAAAACAAGTCCACGTAGTGCTTAGACAACTTCTCAGATCGACCTCACGTGCTTCCTTGCCGGAATCCTAGTGTGGGCAGTGTGCCCTTTTTCTTCTCGGGGAAAGGATTCTGTTCCCTTCCCGAAGAGGAAAGTGCCGGTTCGCGAGAGCGCTTTAAGCTGGACGACAAGCGCTCTCAAAAAATACAGAGTCGCCACTTGGGTTTCAAGGTCCGACACCCAAGGAACCGTATTTCGAAGCACTTGCCGTGCTGTTTGATTTGAAAAAGCTAAGGAACCAGTCCGTCATAACCATATCTGGTTCGGGAGCCAGGTTACGAGAGGGGAAGGGTTTTATGGCACCCCTCTCGCCCAATCCGGAGATCGGTCTCTACTTAGGCATTTGCGAAAAATGTTTGTTTTGCGATTCTGCTTCATTAATCAATTTTTAGCCATTTAGGGCGAGGGAACAGTTAATAGGGATTTAAAATTGTAACATGTTTGCAAGATGTGAATGATAGCATGGATGGTCAGTTAGTATAGGATGAGAACAGATTGCTGCGAGAGTTTAAACAAACTGGGAGGCCCCTATTTTGGAGTGATGTGCGCGGGAAGAAACAAGTATGCACTGAACAAGTCACTGCATGCTGTTCACTTTTGCGCGCACAACTCCAAGACATGAGCGCGCCGGTGAGCTCAAACCCACAGCTCTTATTCTCAAACCCTTTGGGCTCTGGAAGGACCAGTGCACACTCAGGACAAACCACGCAGTTCATATTACAGCATAATATACAATTCTAAGCAGTTTAAAGACTGAAAAAGCCTTATAAGTTAACAAAACACCCCATAAACAGTGTGGGGACAAAATAATGGCCTAAGACCGAGCTACCCGTGCAAGGCCACTCACTGGTCAAAGGCAGTCTATCGCGCGCTGGAGTCACTCTGTCGCGTGAGGGTGCGCCCTGGCGCACTGTCGCGCGATGGAGCCAGTCTGGCGCGCGATGGTGCGCCGTGGTGCTCTGTCGCGCGATGGAGTCAGTCTGGCGCGCGATGGTTGTGCCCTGGCGCGGACCAGTGTTTGGTTTACACATTTTTGGGTTACTGGGACAGGTCCAGAATGATCCCAGGGGTACTCTAAAACAGCAGAAACTCATATTGAACTAAGACTAGCAGTTTATACTAAGGAAAGCAGTAAACTGATTATTATTGCAGAGTGATCTATATACACATAAATGCAAAACAGTAGGACACCAATCCCCATGCGGTTCATCGCATGCAGCACCGGAGTGTCGCGCGAGAGAGTGGGACCATCGCGCGCTGGTTCCTACCATGACGGTTTTGAAACCTTGCCAGCTTTAGGACCCCAGAACTGGTATTGATTACCAGCCTTAGCCCTGCCAGCCCCCCTCAGGGATCAGAATAGAAAACAGTAGGTAAGCTATACCTTTGGTTGAGTTTGAAAGAGATTGAGCTTTGAGTGTGAGGTTGATTGAGGTGTTTGAATGGTGGAAGAACAAGCTATGTTCTTGAATGATTGAGGTGTGAGAATGGAGGATTATGAGTATAATCCTTCTTTGGACTTAAATTGGTAACCCTTTGAAAGAAGAACCATGGAAAATGCTAACCCTTTCAAATGAAGAAGGAGATGGGTATAAATAGGGAGAAAGGGAGGATCTGGTTGGAAACAGAGGAGTTCAGCCAGTCCACGAGGCCTGGCTGAAGTTGCAAAGGTGGCCAACTGTTCTCGTTCAGAAAGGTTGGTGGTAGGTTGGACCGTCGCGCGACAGAGTTAGTCTGTCGCGCGATGGTGTGCCCTGGCGCTTTGTCGCGCGATGGAGTGAGTCAGGTGCGCGATGGTGCGCCCCGGCGCAGGATGGTTGCGCCCTGGCGCGCATCAGTAGGGTTTTTGGTTTTTTGAAGTGGCTTAGACTAGGTTAGGTTCAAGGGTTTTGCAAACACTCAAAGCTCAAACACGCTATCATTCCCGGGGTGTTCTTGATCCATTTCATCATCGGGGAATCAAAAACCGTAAGTAAACTAATCTGGAAGTCCAGATTGGGGTGTCTACACCTAGACTGCAAGACAAACATGGCGAGCGCACGTTTGCCTCTTGTCAGCAGAGCTGAGGCCCTGATGCCACTGAGTCATGCATTCTGCCTAGGTTTCCTATCTTGTGTTTGAAACCTAGCTCTTATGGAATTCCTCTCCATTAACTGTAGCCCAATCTCTGTTAGGAAACATAATCAGATCCTATAATCGCGGGATCCTGCACTATCACGTAGTGCAGTTCTTCTAGATTGTTCCAGAATGACCTTACCGTTAGGGCTGTTATTGATAGGGTTTCCCCTTTGTTCAGGAAACACGATATACCTGAGTACAGGTGTTGGGTAATGTTTGTGTGCACCTCCTCATGGTGTCGCCGAACAATACCCGGTTCGGTGGTATGTCCAACCATCATGTGGTGTTCTCCTATTGCTCACGTGTCAGCCATTGGATCGGCTCTAATTCGTACTGTTTGGGATAACCCTCCTACACATGTATGTATTCATCCTTGTGAACTCAATAAAAGTCAGTTGTTCATACATGGATAAGATCGAAGATCTATTCATTTTCATTAACATCCTTACCTATACTTCTATACGCTATCAAGTTGTGGAAATGATATTTTACATTTATCCCAAGCAATGGGGCTATTTCTGATACACATATTTTGTTTCCCGGGTGAGTGGAAAGGAAATTAAGTGGCTGTCTATAGAGTAACCATATGGCACAAAATTGGAGTGCATTGGGGCCATGGCACCTCATGGCCTTCTCATAGGTCGTCGGTCACAGAATCGCTGCATTGTCAGAGTTAAGGGGGGCCACTTGTAGTCTTTTCATAAGGTTGGTCACTGTTCTGTATGATACATATGCACTCGCTACTCACACGCCTGGAAATTTGCTGCTAATTGCAGGCTGTCTGCAACATATCGTGCTGCTGGTAATTCCTTGAGTCCAAGATGTGTTCCTTCTTGGACAGCCCACCTTTCTTAGACAATTAAGATAGCAAAACAAGCCCTGCATCATTTCTAAACCTGCAAGGAAAGGGTTACCTTACTGGAAAACTATCTCAACTTCCAGTTTTCTAAAATCCACTCTAATAATTCATAATCACGTGACAATCAAAACATAGAACTACTTGGATTTTTCATGAATTATGATCTCCTTGTTTGAGTAAGCCCTGTTCCGGATTCTTTAAAAAGGAACTTTTAGAAAAGGAAGGTAATTTTAAGCTAAAAAATCATGTGTTTACGCAAATAATTTTCCTACCAATATGGATATTGTTTGATAGATCTCATTGAGATCTTTTAAACGGTGCAAAAAAAAATTAAAATATTATTTTTATTTTTATTATATTTGAGCTTGAAATTACCTTCTTTTTGAAAAGGAAGCTTTAAAAAGAAAGCGGAACGGCACCTAATAGGAAAACTGTTTTCCTGATCGTAATCATCATCCAAATTGAGAGCAGAAATTACAAAACCAGGAGGGTCATTCACTTCTACAAAAGACCAGAGAAGACTGTCAGACTAAACAAGCATCAACAAGTACACTTCGTGAAACATGGACTAAGATGAAGACTATAACGACTGACAGGAGAGGCTGAGCAAAAAAAATAAACTGATAGGAGAGAATCTAGCTGTAATATTAGGTAACTACTCTAAGACCCTTAATGGTATTGGCTCCCATACCACTACTTAGGCCACTTTTACTGCTCAAAATCCTAGCTACTATCACCTTGCAGTTAACTTGAGTCGGCTGCACTAGGACAATACCACCTCTACCGCCCCACACCTGTTTCATAGTCACTACAACATTCTGATATGACAAATATCTCTCTGGTGTTCAGGAAAGGAAATGATGGAGTTGCATAAATAAAAGTTTGGGAAAATTGTGAATGTATATGATCGTGATTTCAAAACTTCTATTTTAGGCATAGATTGTATTGTAATCATACCGTTATCTTAACTCTTAAGATAGGTTATCTTCTTGAAGGTTGGATATAATCTTTTGCTTTCTAGGTTTTCCTCTATTTAAACATTTGGTAACATTGTATTATGTATCTCAATCAGTAATACAAATCTGTTCTTTTTCTGTAAACTTACAAAAATACCATAACTGTGAAGTTTAATATATCCCTCCGGTCAGTGGGATTGTTGGATAATACAAGGCAGTGCTCTTGCTTATGCTGCTCTCAGTTTTTATTATTCATCCAACTATTGGAATTAACTTCAGATTGTTTTCTGTGGATGCAGATTGTTTTCAGAAATGCCGTCAACCAACTGGCGTGAGGTGGCAGACAACTGGTTTGGGGCTTGTTGTTGTTCATTTGGAGGTGTAAGTGAAAAGTTAGTGACAAATTATGCAACTTCCTACGGCTCTCCGCCAGGCGTGTGCCTATTAAGCACCACTTTTGTCCTTCTTTGCAAGGATGACTTGGTGGACTGTAAAATTCTTCTCTCTCATAGAAATGAACAACATGAGTCTGAAACAGATGTCACTGCTGATAAGTGTTTAAAAGGTATGCTAGATAACGGAAGTAATCAGGAAAGGGTGGCAGGTTGTGACAAACATCATAAGGACAGTATGCTTCGTTTTGATGAAAATTTAAGCCGCAGTGACCGTGACGAAGGTAAGCTGGCTGTAAATTTAGGAATCCAAGTTTCTGAGAAAGAATCTAAGGTTGAGACTTTATCCTGCATGTTTCAAGCATTAGAATTCTCCAAGGATTTTGTGTCTGCACCTGGATTTTCTGTCGATATGACAGGCCATAAGCTAACTAATGAGATAGGAGACTGCTGCTCATCCCAAGTGTCAGGAACTCTTCCAAAGGAACACAAGACTGCAACATATGTTGAGCTCCTAGAAAATCAGAAATCTTTCGTTAATGGTTTCCTTGGAGATGTTTTCATGGCTAGATCCTCCAATCTCTCAAAAGATGTTCAGTGGTTTGAAGTTTTGTGTCCTCAGTGTTCATCTCTTCTTGGCGCATACCCTTCTGGTAATGATCATGTACCATTGGATGGTGGAGTTCGGTTCTTCAAGTGTTACATTTCAACTTGTCTGCCAGTTGGTGGATCAAATGATTTATTTAGGTAACCACAAAATGCCCCACAAAACATACTGATTAAAAAAAAAGGTTCTCTACAGCAGTACCTTCCATTCTGTCGATGTCTGAAAGATTTCTTTTCGTCCTCTTGCTGTGCCTATCTGCTGTAAGACTACCTTCTTCATTGGACTCTATTGTGTAGCTGTCAATCACAAAAAGGTGCAGTGCTATTTCAGATGATAAACATTTTGGAAACATAAATGCCTTGTTCTCTTTGCATTTTGAAAAGAATTTTTCAAAAAATTCCCCTAGATTCCTCCTACTTCCAACATTTCTCTCTTTTTCTCTCTCCACTTATTACCCCTACTATTTTTCAAACTTTTTTCAAAACACAAACCAAACACAGCAAAAAACTTATTTTTGAAGTACTCAAGTCAGTGTTTGAGAGCTGAAAGTACTTTTAGAGTTTTCAATTGTAGGTGGTTAGTAGTTTGGGGTTTAGACCTACTATTGATGTTCCAATTGTAGGCGGTTGGTAGTTTGTATCTGCTATATCACAGGAGCCTTAGCTTCAAGAGGACACAGGAAAGGGTGCACAATGCGAGTTTAAGGCCTGTTTATCTTCTTCTTCTTCTTTTTAATTAAGAAAGAGTGAAGACAAGGAATTTTTCTTTGCATTGTTCTTGTTCTTTTTATTGCTTCAACATGCATTTGGGGAGAAGACGTAGGTTTGATATGCAAACTATGTTCGTCTTGATGAACAGGAAATATTCCTTGGAACGGATGTTCACAAATCAGCTGCTGGAAAATGCACAAGATGAATTATCATTTCGAACTGTGGTGCAGGATTTGCAAACGAGGTCTGCTATGCTGCAGATTATTGTCTTAAATCCTAGTTCATGGTGCTGTAGTGGATACTGTTTGGGCACAGAAAAGACTACAGAACCAGTTGCACAGGTAGCTTTGTTCCCTTCGATCAAGGTGCTATTTTCTGACTGTTGCAGCAGTAATAAATCAGAATTCAGGTTTGTATCCATTCAGCTTCTTTCTCATCTACCTACGAGTCAATAAGTCTGTCTTATTAGCTTTTTACTTCATTAACTTGAGGTTCTCAGATTTTGTGAAGTTTTATGCTCAAATACTCGTTCGTAATTCATTTCGTTTGTCAATATCTTTTTTGTTGTTTCGTTCTTGGGACAGCAAATCTCTCTCACCTTGTCATCATTATGAGCATGTTCCTTGGTCGTTAATCTTGTGTTTTGATGCTGTTATTTCCTAATTGGTTTGTTATACATCCAACGAAGTCACATAGTTATTTCATGAATTGGTAGTTCATTCAAGAGTAGAGACGGCAAAATATAACTTGTCCCTTCTTTGTAACTTAGTAAAATAAGCTGATCACTACTTGGCCTCTTCAATATTTTCCTCAATGCGCTCCTTCATTGTCAGGTGTGTTCAATTTTACTCCCCTTCATCCCATAATGTTAAATCCTTTTTGGGAGTTTCAACATTTTAAAGAGACATGCAAGTATTACACTCGAATCCAATTGCAATGCAGCGATTTCCAATAGTACGCTTTTTATTTACCAGCGTTTGATGTACACACATGCCACTAGGGATACCAAGAAGCTATGATGCACAGACTCGGACACGAGGACACAGAAATTCTAAAAAAATGAGAACATGACACGGCGGAGGACTCGCCACGTGTATATTTATTTATTTATATTTGTTTTTCAATTTTCTCTCAAGTTTAAAAGGCAAAATGTGGACAAAACGAAAAATCCGTAGTTCCAATACCATTCTAACAAAACAAGACATCCATAATTTCAATACAACCCAATTGAAAATTTGCAGTTTGACCCCTACAACAGCAAATGAAATTATGGTGGCGTGTCCCATACGTGTCCCCGCCATGTCCCCGTGTCCGACACTGTAATATGTCAATCTCTAGAGGTGTTGGTGTTTCATAGCCAGGAAGTACTAGAAATGTAGAAGTTTCTTTTTGACTTTGCAAGGATGACTTACATTTTCGGACATCCCAAATATGGAAGGGACTAATTTTTGTTTTTTTGTTCTTATTTTGGAGGGAGCGTGTGGCTGGTGTGAATTCTTAAATTCACGAACTATTGATCTAATACAGCATTTATTTTCTGTCCACATTATTTGATGAGATAAATTGGAATCTGAGATTTGTGCAGAATGATAGAAGAATGGGTGACAAAAAACCAAGTTGATGAAGTTTTCATGTTGGCACATCAAATAAAGGAGTTGATCAAATGCTTAGAGTTGGCAAAGGACAGATATCCGCTTTCATATGCATCTATGCAGGGTCTGATGTTGTCATCCATGGCACGATAATATCTTATTGGTTTGGAGCTTAGGTCTTTTGCCTCGGAATTATTTAATGGAAGGAAAATGAGGGTTTTTCGTTCCTTGTGTGATGCCTTCAAAAACCCAGATATTTTTGGTTGAATCATCAAAGCATTAGATGGTGGCCTTCTGGCATCGGTTTCATTTTTCTCTCTTAGCCATTCATTGGCTGCTTTCCTTCTTCTGGGGTGTATGTACAGGGAACATGTTGGTGGCTATCCCCTAATGAGTGGTTCTCTTGTTCAACTCTTTGTTCTTCATCCCAAGTTTTGCTCAAGTCGGGAATCCCTTTTTTGTTTTTTTGGACATACGGTGTTAGTGCTTGTGCTATCCTTATTCAAGTTGCTTACAGAAATGTGTTTTTTCCTTCTTCGGAACGAATGCAGTTGAAGCTGATTTTGATCATGACACTGTTCTTCTCTATATCACCTCTTTCTTTAGGCAATGTACACGAATACTAATCTTACAATCTTGCTCTTTGAGAAAAACTTCAGCCTGTTTTCGATATCAGGTGTCGTTATATAGCATGGAGAGGCTAGAGTGAAGTTCAAGTCCTATGCACACCAGATTGCAGATAATGATTTTCTTTAACTTGCATTGGAATAAGATTTCAGCATTCTGAGGTCAGCGAAAAGGAAAAGAAGCATCAGTCTTTGAGTTTGAATTTTGATTGTGCAATGGGGTAACTTAAATGGGTTGGAAATGCCATGTCAGCAATTTTTGGGGTGAAATATAACGGCGGGGGTCTAAATTTGGGGATTTTGTTAGTACAGGTGTTTAATTGAAATAAACTTAAGTTCAGGTGTCTAAATTTGGGGATTTTGTTAGTACATGTGTTTAATTGAAATAAAGTTAAGTTCAGGTGTCTCTGTGACATTTGGTGCAAAGTTTAGGTGCCATTTTAAAATTCTCCCGTAAATATATGAGGCTATGAGCACCCAATTTTGTTGCTATTCTCTTGAGAAATCGCAGAATAGATCACATGTGTGTTGGGCACGCACCACCCTATGAGTATCATTTTGCACATCCCGGTATCCATTGTGTAAATGGACATGACGTATTAGAAAAGATCTGGCAAAGCAGTGCATTAATATCGGCTCACAAGCTTTTCGCTTTTGAAACTGGTCACGTTCAAATATAAAGCACGGTAAAAGGGCAGTTCTCCATCAATTAGACTGGACCTTGGGTTTTCATCTCATCAAGAGAATTTTTATTTTTATTTTTCTTTTTAACATCACAATTCACAACCAAGAGTTGATGTAGCATAATTTACTTTGATGTAGGGATTACAATTTGACTTGAATCGATGGGTACCAGAACCGAACTGCTCTTTTCCTCCCAAATCGTAACCGATTTTTTTTCCCGTGGGCAGGGATACGGTAGAGGTGTTGGGATAACCGAATGGATTCAATTCGGTTATGGTTTAACTATTACCCGAACGGGTAATACCTGAACTGAAATGAAGTAATGAAATTACAAATATGCCATTACTATATATATAGGGTTTAGAGAGAGTGGGGTTCAGTGTTCACTACTTCACTTCACACTTTGAAACACTTTGTTCACCTTTTTCACCGTCACTCCACCGACCCATTACTTTCTCCCTGACCATCGGTGGTGTCATCTCCATCGCCGATCAAGACGCTGCCGTCGCCCAGCTCCAAACCCTCTGGGAACACATCATCTCTGGAAACTCCAAGTTCGACGCAGTCGTTTCTCTCTTTTGAACCGCAGCTCCGTCTCTCGAGTTTTTTATATGAACACTTCAAAAACAAAAAACAAAAAAGTTTGGCCAGTGAGAATTTCGTTTGAATTATTGGAATGCAAATATGTAGACTGTAGTCTTGAGAGTTTTCTCCAGGCTGACTCAATCCATGGGAAAGTTTTTCTCTTGTTTGGGAATGGAGAAACGGTGGTGGTTAGCTTCCGTTAAAAGCAAATAGTGAAGACTCAAAACTTAAGAATGTATCATGTTTGGGAATGGAGAAACGGTGGTGGTTAGCTTCCGTTAAAAGCAAATAGTGAAGACTCAAAACTTAAGAATGTATCATGTACGTTTGAGGTACTGAATAAACGCCCCCCGTCCCCCTCTCCAAATAGGGTTTGTGTTTGAGGGTTGGGGCTGCCGCCTTCCACCTCCACCTCCTCTCTCTCTCTCTCTCTCTCTCTCCAAATAGGGTTTGTGTTTGGGGGTTGGGGCTGCCGCCTTCCACCTCCACCTCCACCTCCCCCTCTGTCCTCTAGCCGGCCACCCTCCTCCACCACACCGCCTCTTCTTCACCCTCTCCTCTACCTCGTTCCTTCCACGGGTTCGGAACCTCCATACATAGCCTGCCTCTCTCGCGACCCTTTTTGCACACCCCCACCTCCTCCACTACCGCTCCAGATCCGGACACCCCCTCCTCCGTCTGCCTGTCGCGAAACCCTCCTCCCCTCTTCCACCGCCTACTTTGCGGCTCAGGCTTGGGCCAAATCTTGTGAAGTGATTTAGCTAGGGTGGCTCGGCTCATTCTCCGGCAAATAACTAGTTGGATCTGTGGCGGCGCTTTTGGCGACATAGACAGTGACCGAAGTTTTAGTTTCCTATTTTTAGTTTCTGTTTGTTTTGGATCTTCTCCGATTTCAGAGAGTTATGTTCCCAGCTGCATGGAACCTATCCCACCCTCTCTGGGTGTTTCTATTCTCTAAGTGAGTTGCGCGAAGGGGAGGACAGTGAGGCCGGTCAAATAACCGCTACCGTCATCATTACCCTTCGCGTATTATCTTTATGTGGAGCTTATTTTCATGTGCATAGGTGAGTGCCCACCCAATGCCTTGTGGATTCGTCCTTGGATAACCCAATCGTTGAGGTCTATGTACCTAATGACAGGCTTTGGATGTTGGGATTTTGTGGCCTTCGGGGAATTTTTTGTTCTTTTTGAGCAATGAAATTGTCTGCTTTATCAAAAAATGACTCAAAACTTGGTGCTACGATGTAATCTGCGCCATCCATTAATTCATTAATGAGGTGACATGTTTTGGTGAAAAAGTGTGGTAGAGAAAAACTTGCGGAGATCGGGTATAATTATTCTAATATTCGTCCTGATCCGCCCCATTGTTATTCCTACTTTATGCCAGTTGGCCAACCCTTGTGGAACAGATTGCAATTATAGTTTCTAGTTGATAAAGTTATAATGGTGGATGGTGTGAATTTAATTTCTTCCTATCTTATTTGCTGTCAATTCTTTGTTTTTCTCAATTGCAAAACCTGCTACTTTTCACTGTTAATATTTTTTGGTCTATTGCTAATGTTGAATTAAACATACAAATTTAGGAGTTCAATGATGTGAACAGTAGCTATAGAATATTTCTTCTTAGCACTAGGGCTGGAGGGATGCGTATCAATCTTACTGCAGTTGATACCAGCATGCTATATGACACTGCCTGGGTAAATTAAATTCTTTTATTAAATTCTCTTTCTTGTTTTTATTTTGTAGTTTTGTGCCGCATCTTACTTTGCTTTTGTTTGTTCCTCTTTAGAGGCATTTGATATTTTTGATTGTTCAAAAATGCGTTGTTGCTTTTGCATCCTAGAATCCTCAAATGGATCTACAAGCAATGGATCGATGTCATAAAATAGGTCAGACAAAGCCTGTTCACGTTTATAGGCTGCCAACAGCTCTATCATGAGTTGAGATATTTTATATAGGAGATTTTTGCAAAAGTCCATTATGGCACTTTCCAAACCCCTTAAGTCCACTGCTAAATTTTAAAACCCTTTAAGTCCACTGCTAAATTTTAAAACCCCTTAAGTCCACTAATCTATTAGTAAGGATATAATAACCCCGCTTAGTCTAATATACCCCTGCTTTCAAAAAAACAATTTGCCCCGTTTTTTCCTCCATTTCAAAAAGATTCATTTTTATCCCATTATAAAAACCCATCCCCGCTCCCCCCCCCCCCCCCCCCCCCCCCCCCCCCCCCCCCCCCCCCCTCTCTCAAAACGAACCAGACTCTTCGGGGAAAACCCTAGGCGATTTGCTCCTCCACCTGACTAGATCGTCGTTGCCGTACTTCGTCGTCGTCGTCGGCCTTTCTTCGTGGTCAGCCTTTTTCGTCGCCGTCGGCCTTTCTTCGTCATTGTCGGCCTTTCTTAGTCGTCGGCGTCAGTCGCTTTTGTTCACCAACGGTACCAACGATCGCACCCGTCGCTGTCGTCATCGCCACCCACCTTCCGTCACCGTCGCATCCTGTCCTGCCTCCCCGATCTCACCTCGGCTTCGTTCCCACTGTCCTTTTCCACCGCCGGCTTCATTCCCACCGTCACCGTTGTTTTCAACACAAACAGGTAAGTCGAGTTTAGTTTAGGGTTGAACATATAAGGTTATTTGTTACTATTTGTGCAGATCTGGTTTGATTAGGGTCTTGGATGAACTTATGGAATCATATAATGTTATATATGAGCTTTTGAAATCATTTTCATTGCACTGGAAGAACATATGATGCTATATGTTTACATCGGATTCTTTAACATATAACCCTAATTACGTACAGATTGTAATATAAGTAGGTCAAGTCCTATGGCCGAAATTACACCCCAAATCTTTGAAAATATCGTTTCGCCGCAGTTCGGGGTGCGACTTTCCGCCTCCACACCCCCGGGCTTAACCACTACTGAAGGTTATCTGCACCCCTAACAGTGGAATCATCATATATGGTTATATGTGCATATCTATTTAATTTATTTTTTACTTGATTAATTTGTGTGTTTAACTGACATAGATGGTTATATATCCAAATTTGTTCTTTATATGTTATAGAAGCCATTCAATGAGGCCGCTGCGCGGACCAATTCAATATAGGTAATGGACAACGGAGTAGAGTTTTGGTTGTTTAAGTGACACATATGGTTATATGAGAGTCTCTGTAGTTTGTAAATTCAAAAATAAAGAACATATAAAGTTTAGTATTTGGGTTGTTTAACATATGTGACTATCTATCTATAGAATGACTGAAGTCGTTTGAAGTAGAGTTAGGTGCTTTATTAATGACTTCCTATTACAAAAATGGTAGTCTAATTGCAATGAAACTGATTTTTTGTTGGTTTTGAAATGTTTTTTGTATTTTTTTTAAGCTACTGTTGAGTAACATATATGGTTATATGTTCAAGTCTGTGCTCATACATAATACATATATATATATATATGAGTTCAAATGTAAACATATAACATTAGGTTATAACATATAACATTGTAATGTTACATGTTATCGCGTAATATTATATGACGTTATATATTCTCATTTTGGTTGTTAATATATATCATTTTGTTCTGGTTGTCGTTTTATTCTGTGAATATATATGGTTATATATCCAATTCTGTACCCTATATCATGTTATCATATAAACATGTGGACTGCTTTAATATGATTATATGGTTATATATTCAAGTCTATTAGACTGCTGTGTGGACCAATTCAGTAACATAAATTTAGTAGTTTATTTAGTTTTCATGTATAAATGTATTAGTTTTATTTGTACATATAACCATATTTTAAGAAAATATGGTATGTTCTCTATATATGAGACACATATGATTATATATCAAATTATGTAACCTGTATTATGCCATCATTCGTAATATATATGGTCATATGTGATTTTTTCTGTTATAGTGTATCATGAGACATATAACATTTAGGTTTTTGTTTGATAGCTGATTTCATGAAACATATATGGTTATATACGAATTCTTGAATCCTTTTTTTAACATATAAAGCTATATGTTTCCATTTGTTTAACTTTTTTCTTAAATGTGCAGAAATGGCGAATTCAAACGAAATAGGAGTATGGTTTCATGAAGTTCCCAATAAATTGGAGTATCACCACAATGACACCGTGATAATGAAGTTTAGGATGAACTCCAACCTTAGAAGGGCCCTCTTCATTAAATTTTTCTACCAAAGGTACCTAATTTTGTTGAAGAGGCACATTAGGATCGTTGAGCCAGACAAGACAGCCAAGAACATTAGATTTAGAATTTTAATTTGGTTAAAGTCTTTTGGTGTAATTTCTTTAGGATAAATTCCAGATACACCCCCTGTACTTAGGTCATTTTTCAACTACACCCCCTCTACTTCATTTTTAATCACTCGCACCCCTTGTACTTAAGACTAGTTTGGAACTGTTAGTATTTCCGTCCAAAATAACGGAAAAGCAGGTAATGGCTTGTTGGCGGGAATTTTCCCTTCTAAAACATCTTCTCTAAGACCAAATTGATCCCAAAACCCATTTACAATGATAATTCATCACTACCATTAATTATTGGTCGAGGACGGAGTCACTAACATATTTTACAAGTTAATTGGCCAGACATTTCAAATCTATGTGTTCTGGATTTTTTCTTGAAATTCCGAGAATGGGGTTATTCTAAGAATAATTTATTTAGGGTACTGTGTAAATTTCATATTTTTCTGAGACCGAAACCCGGACAGTTTCTCTGCTACGCATGTGCTCGGGCGTCTGGGACCACTTGCGCATGCAAGTACACATGTCACGCTTATAGACACATGGCATGGCCAATTTGACACCTAGAATTACACTCAAGCATGTGTAAATATATTTGGTTATAACATTTTTTTTATTATCTTGGTAAAAACTAGTCAGACATGTATTTTAATTTTTGAGGGAGGGAGCTACGAAATTTGAAGAAAGAGGAGGAGGATGGGGTTCTTCCACGCCCCCACCTCAGTTCCACCATGAGCCACCACCTCCAGTCACCATTCTCTCATCTGAAAACTTATTTTCTTGCCGGTAACTTCTTAAACTTTCTTGACAGCTTTCTGGACCATCACAAATTCATATTTTGAGAAACCTTCTGCTATGATTAAATTTTTGAAGTCTTCATAACTTTTAAAGTATGTTTAAAGACGAAAATTTTGATGCCAAGAACATGGAAAACCAATCAACCCAGAATTAGTTATGATTTTTGGAATATGAACTGATACACATGTTTCGAAATCTGGGCAGAGCCATCTTCTTTTTATTTTTGGGAACTATCCTATTAAGTTATGAATCTGATATTTTTACTGAGAATAATACTTTATGTTACGAAACTTTGAGAGTTGGTTTCAATATTTTTGGAGTTGAAATGAATTAGTTATGGATTTTCTACGAAGACATGATTGGCTGCCCTGTTTTTCTGTAGAACAACTTGTTCTTTTGAAATTTGGACAATATTTTGTTGATAACTAATCTTTCAATTTTTTACAGTAGATACATATGGATGTTACGCAAGTTTGGGCGCTGGTTTGAGTATTTTTGGACCTTATATGAACAAGTTATGATTTTTCAAAGAAAGGGAATACGAATGGGTATATTTCAGTCTTTTCGTTACTTTGGACGGAAATACTAACAGTTCCAAACTAGTCTTAAGTACAATGGGTGCGAGTGATTAAAAATGAAGTAGATGGGTGTAGTTGAAAAATGACCTAAGTACAAGGGGTGTATCTGGAATTAACCCATTTCTTTATCGTGTTTTCATATTGCTATTCAGAAAACTCTGAATCCATTTTGTAGATCAATCGATCAAATTTATAACTATGTAGTTGAACAATAGCAGACTTTGAACACAGATGTTTTGATTGGTAGAAGTAATCGTTTCAATGATTGTTACTAATTGTTAAAACTTGAACATGTATATGCATGAACATATAACCATATATGTTTCCATAACCATATATAATCGGTGGCCTAACAGATCTGAACATATAAAGTTAAAACTTGAACATGTATATGCATAAACATATAACCATATATGTTACCGTAACCATATATAACCATAGATAACCTTATATGAATTGGTCCGCGCAGCGGCCTAACAGATCTAAATATATAATGTTACCTGTGCAACGGCAGAGTGAGTGTGTGATCTTGAATGTAGAGAGACAGAGAGAGAGCTGTCAAAATTTAAAAAAATGAAAAAAATGAAAAAAAGCCGACAAGGACATTTTTTGTCTTGTATTAATTCCTTTTTGGCTTGATAAGGGCCCAGTTCGGCAACACAAAAAATGAAAAAGAATAAAAATACATTTTTTAGTCTAAACCAAACAAGGCCCTTGAATGAGTGGACCTAGTGGGTTACAAACTTGAGAAGTGGATTTGGTGGGTTACAAACATGCTATAGTGGACTTTAGACCAATTTTTTTAAAAAAAGTATGCCTACAATTATTGTTTTTATATAAATTGCTTCAAAGGTATATTATTGTGATGAAACTAAAAAATTGTTTTGAATTGAACACCTACACACGTTGGATGACATTGATTCTCGTCCTCTCGTTTTTTTTTTTTTTAAATTTTTGGACGGCTTGAATCAGCTGTCCGGTGGCCCAAGTTCGGCCGACGGTGCCGTCGGTCCCTGGTCGGTATGGTACCGGTCGGTACCAATAGCACTGCTCTTTATAAAATCCATTACATTAAAAAATCACCTATCTATGTTGGCAAAATAAATACTGCACCAAAAGAGACATGCATCATGATGCATGTACAAAAATGGCCGGGTATCTATTGGGATATAGATATCAAATGTGAACCAAATGAGTGATATAATGTGGGACTGGCCGGCCCGATTTCCTATCTAATGTTCTCTATGGGTCTAAATTGAAATGTACGACTATACTACTACTATTGTTGCTTCAGACATTTTAACGGAGGAATTTTTCATTGCCGAATGGGTATTGCCTATGTGGTATCCGCTCGGCGCATCCGAGCCATCCGATATATTTTTGGATGGCTCGGATTAAAACACTCTCTCTCCTCTCATTCCAACACTTTCTCTCTCATTTTCTCTCTCCAAATCTGAGTCTTTCAAACACGTAATGGACGGTGCGCGAGCAGGTACCACGTGGTACCCGCTTGGCATTGAAAAGTTTTCCATTTTAACGAGTCAAGTCGGTGACGCGGCTGACCATGGTTGTAATAAGTTAAAAGTTCGAAAGTTTTAGTTGACTTCGGTGCAAGTTGGACTAATGCGATTTGCGAGCTGACCGGATATATCGTACGTGATACTCGTTCGGCGCATCCGAACCGTCCGATATACTTTTGGACGGCTAGGATTGAAACCCTTTCTCCTTTCATTCCAACATTTTCTCTCTCTTTTTTTTTTTTCTCCAAATCTAAACCTTTCAAACACACAATGAATGGTTCAAATGTGTGAGCAGAAACCATGTGGTAACCACTGGACACTGAAATTTTTTCCCTGCCTAAGAGAAAATGGAGACCTGCAACCTTCATTTTATTGCATCAGACGATCAGAGTGCAGCACAACGACAAAATACACATTCAAGAGGCGCGGGATCCGATGGTCGGTCTGTCTGTCTGTCTGTGTCTCTCTCTCTCTCTCTCTTCGTTTTCTTTTCTTTCTATATGAATGTCACATGGAGAAGATCTGACAAAATCAACCCTTCCAATATCTTTTCTTTGACATTCATGAAAATTCCATGTTCCTCAGCTAGATGGAAGGCCAAGAGAACCATATCCTTTTCTTCCTTTTCCTGACAATTTAAGTGTTTGAATGAATTTATGCGCATCTCAATAAATCATGGAGCCTAATTTCACCGTCCACTTGCAGGAGCCCAATAAAAGTCAAAGCAATTCTTCTTATGGCGTGATCCCAAAAAAATTGATAGCACCTGAAAAGTTTTGAATCCGAAATCTTACAATGAAGTAAATCTCTAATTCTTAAACATTGATCACCAGTTCAACCCCTTGGCTTTAAAGAGCTTTTTGTTGGATTTCTCTTTCCCTCTTTCCGTTTTGTAATAAAATTTTGCCTATAAAAAAAGAAAAGAAAAGAAAAAGAGAACCATATCTACACAGATTAGTTGCATGTTTGAACAGAATCGATTCCGTTGTGGGCGGGCGCATTGATTCACTCAGAGAAAAAGGCTTCTTTCTTGGCCACATGCAAGCTAATTGGAAACCTAAATTGCAGCTAATTAATATATACTCTCTAGTTCTCAAGTATGCTACTCCAAATATATAAATAGCTAGAGGGGCAAACAGGCCATAGCATTGGCACCTGGATTGGAGCATAAATTGATTGTTTAGAAGAGGGAGAAGAGGGGTCTTACATGAAGGTAAGAGTCCTAGTTTGGTAGCCAAGAATGACTTGTCTGCTCCTTCCTACCCAAGGAGATGTACGTGGCAACATGTATTCAGGCCTTGTTTGTTTGGTTATCAGGCAGGTCATCTTGGCTAATCTAATTGGCTCTTCTCTCTCATGTTAGGTCTTCTCTTCTCGATTAAAAAGATTACTTGATTTTATCTGGGTAGCAAATAATTTTTTGCCTTGTTTGCATTTCCAACAGGAAAAATTTGTCATGAGCTAAAAATTCTAAAAATATGTATAGATACACCATTTATATACACACACACACCAGAGTTAGCACACATATACTACACTCGTGCTAACTAACTAAATGTCAATCACAGTATGTTGTTTAAACATTTAAGTAACAGCATATCATCGATTTTCTCCACCATCAGCATTATTCCCCTCCATTGCGTGCGCGCAGGAGTACTAGCAAAGCGCTTCACTTGATTAGATTTACATTTTTTTTTTATACCTTTTAGCACACCACTTATCACAATTTATGTATTCTCTAACATCGCAGAATCACTATAAACATCGTTTTCGTAATTACAGTATCTTTGTGAATTAACGAGATCCATATATTCCTTGTGTCATTTACTAGTAGTCTTTGACACAAAATATTCAAAAAGTTTGCAACATTTTTTTTCACCTATTGTACAATACTTCTCAAAAGAAACGACTCTCAAAAAACTTTTTGCATCATCGATCTGTGCCGAGTGGCACTGTGAATTTGCTTCCCTCATCAATTACTTTAATTTTTCTGGTTCGATGATGTGAAATAATAGTTAATGCGAGTGCACAAACTAGCCAAGTTAATGTTTTCTCTACAGAAACGGTATATAAAAGCTTAATTAACTTATATGATGAAATGATGATCGTGTTGAAAATTCTTTGCCTTGATGAAGAGGACACATCTCGAGAACACCTATGTTTGGTTTGGTTTTTGAATTTCTTTTGAAGAATAATAAGGGTAATAAGTGGAGAGAGATAGAGAGAGAATGTTGAAAGTATGAAAAATCTATGGCGAATTTTTTTTAAAAAAAAAATTGAATTGTAAAGAGAACAAAGCGTACAGTGTTGAGTTTCAGAGGTTGACATGTGATATAGGGATCCAGCTGGCCGAATAGACCCAGAAGTTGATCAAGACCAAGTATACCAACACCTAATGGATCTAGTGCGGCCCATTTTGCTAATTGGTGATTTCGTAACTTAACTAGTACTGTATATATTATGATGTATGTATTTTCCCATAACCAAACTGGATGCATGCATTTGGTACAGCAAATCCCTAAAAACTTGGAGAGTGCTTCCATGAGCCCATATTCGGAAAATTATTTAGCGGTATAAGAGCATCTCCAATGGTAATAATCAAAACCAATAACCAAAATATGGACCAGGGGACTGTGCTGCGCATCTCCGTGCTGCGCATCTCCGTGCTGCACGGCCTTTAGTGCCTCCTTGCCGGCATCGGTCCGACGATCGGAGACGTCCACTGCGTAAAGCTCGTCGAATACTATAAGTGTACCAAAAATCAACCCGATCAAATATCGTTAAGTATCTCATCGGAACACATATAATTCAAAAAAAATGGATTCAGTGGTTTTGATCCAGTGTTTCGTATCCATTAGGATTCATTTTTTTCAAGTTATATGTACTCCGATGAAGTATTTAACGATATTTGATCGGGTTGATTTTTGGTACACTTGTAGTATTCGACGAGCTCTACGCAGTGGACGTCTCTGATCGTTGGACCGATGCCGGCAAGGCGGCGCCGGAGGCCGTACAGCATGCTGCGCAGCACGGAGCAGCGCAGCACAGTCCCCTGGTCCCCAAAATATGCCACGTCAGCATTTGATTATCCATTTAGTTTATAGTCAAACTTGACCACCGGCCTCTACCTCACATTGGTTATTTTTGCATCCCTAACAAAAAAAACTCCCACATACACAATGCAAATTTGTCTAATCGCAAACGAGTTCCAATCACGCACCCGACCGTACCAAATTATTTGTCTTGATAAGACGATTCCAATATGAGGTGTTTTTGAGTTATTGATTTTTCGTTATTGGTAAAAGTTGTTAAGTTTGGTTATGAAATGAGTGAAATTTGGTTATTTGTTAAAAAACTTGTAACTTTGCTTATTACAATGTGGGGTGTTTGTTAGCATTGTTAAATTTACTTATTTACACACATTTGTTATTACAATGGGGATGCTCAAAGGGCGCCCCTGCCATATAGTGTCCAAACATTTCCTCACGGCACATTTAGTGGTCTTGAGCTCAATTAGTGGTTGTCGAGCGAGCTAGTCATGAGACCAATTGTCATTCCAGGCATTTTGGATGCTGAACATAGGCTCGATCAACAGTCATATTTCAAGGAGTCCTGCTGAAATGGTGCAAAAAAAAGGCCTAATGGTACAGAAGAACGGCAATACAATTACATTGCAGCTCTATAAATACCACAGTTTGCAAGGTCTAGACTATACATATGTGCAAATACCAAATGGTTGTATTATTAGGGGTGTTTTCAATAGTGAAAAATTTGTAGATTTTTATTTTTAGTTGAAAAGTTGTTTGGTGTTTCTAGTAGTGAATAAGTTGTTGAGATTTTTTTTTTTTTGGTTCAATCGGCAAATACTTTATTCATCACTGAATCTGAAAAAAGTCTAAAGAAGCCTCCCTACGAATCCAGTTCGAAAAATCTCATTTTCTTTTTTGGGTTTAATCGGCAAAAACTTTATTCATCACTGAATCTGAAAAAAGTCTAAAGAATCTTCCCTACGAATCCAGTTCTGAAAATCTCCTTCCCAAATCGTAGGTAGCTCCATGGATAGGGCATATTTGGCTATAACATGAGCCACCCTATGACAATCTCGACGAACAAACGAAGATGAAAATGAAAACAAAAAAGAACGAACAGAAGTTACAGAACTAATAAAAGTAAGCGTATCTGTGATAATAACGGCTAAATGAGACTTGGCACATTGAACTCCCTGCAGCATCCGAATTATCCCTTCCGCATCTCCTTCCAAAATAAGATCATCTCCCCATCCATCCCTTATTCCCTTTTATAGCTTGCCGCCCAGCGAAAATCCAAAGCTTCTACTAATTCAGCTGATGTAGTATTGGTTATAGCTAGGAATAGCAACAATTTTGTGAAGTTGACCCATTTCATCCTGCAACACTAATTAACCCCAATCCACCTCCTCTACCTCTGCTAGCATCAAAAGCTCCATCCACATTGATTTTGAGTGAACCTGGAGCCAGAGGCTGCCATTTTGGAATTTCAGCCCTTTGTGATTCCTCTCTATTCCTTTCCCCCTTTTCTATTGCCAACCCATCCTCCGTGAAATCGCTCATCGATCGCATTGGCAATAATTTGAGTTTCTCCCATCCAACCTTTATTGAAAACTCAATCATTCCGTGCTTTCCATATGTGTCACCCAATGATGGCAAAAAGACCCAACGACTCTAGGCCATTTGCACCAGAACCAATCTCTTCTAAATTCTTCCATACCTCCCCCAAGCTGCGCTGTACTCAACCTCTGTGGTCTGAACCGAAAAGGGGATAGCAGCCACACTCGGCATGCTCTGTCACAACCAAACAACATATGAGAAATTGTTTCAATTTCCAAACCACAAATTGAACATAACAGCTCCACTGGCACCTTCTTTTGTACCAAGGCTTGGTTAACTGGAAGTATAAATTGTTGTTAAGTTATTTCAGGTAGTGAATAAATTGTTGATGGGTATGGGAGTGAAAAAATTGTTGAGAAAAGGTTGTTGGTAAAAAGATGGTAAAATGGTGGAACTTTTTTTGTTAGTGAAAACGAGATGGTAAAATGTATTAAGTTTTTATTGTTTTTTGTTAGTGAAAACGGGGCCTAAGTTCGTTTAAAAGGTTGTGTTGGGCGGCTGGGCCAATAAAGTCTATTGATTTGGTGAAAGATCCACTATAGAGATTTATAAGCTCACAAGTCCACCTGTTAGTTTTGTAAGTTGTCAAGTCCATTTTAAAAAGTTCAGTAAGGTGTCAAGGCCACTCCGTAGGAAACTCTATGAAAGTGCCTAAACTACTAAAATTCTATAATAGGAAAATACACTTTAAAACCCTATGAAAGTGCCTAAACGCTAAGGTACCCTAAAACCCTATGGGACCCTAAAATTATAGGGTACCCTAAAATCCTATGAAAGTGCCTAAAACCACTGGGTACCCTAAATTGTAAGGCACCTTAAAATCCTATGGTACCCAAAAACCCTACCCTAGGGCAATTTTGTCAATTCAAGAACCTTATACTTTGTTTGGTTTAGTTTTTGAAAAAAAAAATTATGAGAGAAGTAGGACTGTAGGAATAATAAGTGGAGAGAGATAGAGAGAGAAATAATTGGAAGTAAGGGAATTTTTGAAAAATACTTTTCAAAAAATAAAACAAACAAGGCATTAGACTCTACAAACAAATACTTAAGGTTGACTAAATGCCTTATTGGGCCTATCATTTTGGACCTTAGACCGTGTATAGTTGTAAGGACTTGTCAATTTATAGACAGACAAGTATGTCATAAAGAAACAAAACCTAGACTAACAGGCTGTATTGGCCCAGTTCAAATTTTTAGACTAATAACACAATTTCAAAAACATGAAAAGTCAACGTGTTAATCTTATTTCACTCTCAAACACTCGTCCAATTTCAAAGCTTGCAAACATTAATGTCTTTCGTTCCTTTGACAATTCAGTTGCTAACTGGAATATTATATTTTCCTTCTGCATTTAATCAATAAAATTCCTTGTGGTTTTGATGCTTGCAATTTGTTTTCCCATTCGCAAACCCGATAAATTGTGAAGATCTTTAGTCCTTTGAGAAAAAGAAAGGATCAAGCAACTTCACCCTTAAGTTGCATACCGTTCCCTATTTTGTTAGTTAGCTAGATTTACAAAGCTCACCACCTGATTCTCTCAAGTTTACACGCTAATGATCGAAGTCCTGGCATGTCCACACATTTTAACTTCGGCAAGAGTCAATGGTGAACACAGGATTCTTAGTATGGAGGGACCAAATCACATGTATTCACAAATTAATAGCAAAATCTCATCACTAAATTAACAACAACCAACTGAAATTGAAATAGATATTACTCCATTGTTGAGCTCTCTTTACCTCTTTCTTTTCAGCGCTTCACTGGATACCTTTGTTTGGCCACTTACTCGGCTCGTCTCTTGTGTTTTGGATTTGACTTCTTTCTCGATGTACCATTTGTTGAGTTAAATAAAAAATTTGTTGCCGATGAAAAAAGAGAGTTAAATATGCAATAAGTAACCAAAATTGAACATTGTGAAGTACATTTTCAGCTTGCATACAATAATTAAAAAGAGTAAAATGAATTATATCAGCATACATTTTAGAAGAAAACACTACATGAATTGACTTAGGCTAGCTTGTGATGGGGGAGCCATGTTCATGACTTTTACAAACAAAACAAAAAGTATAGTAGAACTAATGGGATAATTGGGAGGTATGTTCCCCAAGCCCCCGCTTGCACACCCTTAGCACCATCATCGGCAGGACTGTAGACTCTTTCTTTTAAAAGCCGTGATCTTTGAAACATTAATCAAAGTTATATATATATTGACCATAAATATGAAAAATATAATGAAGCCAAACCTCAAATTCTCACAATCATACATAGGCTCGAGCATTACATACCCAAAAGAACATATACAACTATTTGGAAAAATTTCACAGGAATTGTTTGATAACTCAAATTCAACACTTAATACTGAATGAATTAAATAATAAGTGATTAAGTAGGTTTGATAATAACATTTTTTATTGCTAAAAAAATTAAGTGCCTCTTAAAATGTAATTCAAAGTCCAAGGATTGAGCCAGAGGGGAGCTAGTAGGGGCAGTCGCCCCTGTTTGTGCTAAATTAGTTTAACCTTTGTCAAAATGATTTTATGTAGGCGTGCCAGAAAAGAATATAAATTATCCTTTTCAAATTAACTCAAAAATGGCTAACTTAATCAGGCAATTGTGATCGATTATCCATTCGGTTACCTCAATTAGGAGGATTTTTCTAAAGGGATCAATTAAATTGAATCAACACAATTCAAATAATTAAGGAAATTAGAAAAGGTAACTGAATATAAATAGCTTGAATTTAATCAAAAGCCAACTTATACACGATTACTTTTAAGATTTCGACAAGAACAAAACAAAAATATATATAAGCACGCTTGAATCTAATCGAAAGCAGGCTTATATGCGATTATTCTTTTAGCAAGAACAAGACAGAATGATGTAAAATGACTTGAATTTAATCAAAAGTAAGCTTACATTCAAAATAAGTCTTCAAACTAGAAAAAATATTAGACTACAACTATATATATTAACTCCTAAGTCCTAAACTACTTTAGATATCTGAACAACCATTTTTTTTGTATGGGATGTCAGATAATTTTTGTCGGGGGCTTCTTCTTTACACGCTATAGAATTTATTGATTCACTTTTTTGTTCTTCTTCTATTTATAGGCAAAGGGTCTGTCTATGGCTCTTACTCTCCACGTTCTCCTTGAATGTCTGAGTCTACATTTGAATTTGATTTGAGACGCCATAATTCCCTCCAAGAATGGTTGTAACTGCCTTTGAACTGTTGTTGACTTGGTCTCCCCAGAAATTCTTCTTCTTCCCATGTTTGATGCTGTAGATTGTGGCTAAACACATGGATAATGGCTTCCTACTTTTGTGCAATCATGGGTTAGTACATCGAAATAGGTTACCCAGATGATTTATGAGTAAAACATAATTGATTCCCATTATAAAACGAGTCTCTCATGATACGGTTTAAAGAGTTAATTAACGGTTATGTTTAATTATCATCTTAATATTTGTCACTTTGTGGCCATATGTGGTCATTTCCAATCTAAACGATACCGTATATACTAAAATAACATTGTAATTAAACCCTTCGATTCTCTATATCTCGGGCATAATTACAATGTGTTTTGATTCGTCCACACACTGTTTGGTGCCACGCGTTATTTTTTCATTGGTTGGTATATTTTTGGATGCAAACAGCCCCCCACAATTCTAAAAAATATTACGATTACATTGGGAAAAAATTATTATCAAAATATATAGTCTCGCTCCTCCCTCCAAAAATATAGCTCATCCCCCCTACATTTTTTTGTTGAAAAAAAAGAGAGAGAGTAACTATTTAGTATTTTTTGACCGATAGCCATAACTCCTGAGATATGTAGTGTTCTTGCTCATCATAACCTCAATGTTCAAAATATGTAGTGTTGTTTCTCGTCATAACCTTAATGTTCAAAATATCTGTGGCCAAAGATATGATGGCGCTAGTAACATGCGTGGAAGATAGAATGGTTAATTTGCAGGCGTCATTTTTGAATGAGTGTCGATTTGCATATTATATTCATTGCTTTGCTGATCGGCTCCAATTAGCATTGATAGCGGCATCTAAAGAGGTTATACCAGGGACAATGATACACCCACCGCAGCTCCCCCACCGCACCGTCCACCGCACGCACGTCGGGTTCACTCCGGCCACCGGACGGTCGATTCGAGCTGTCCAAAAATTCTAAAAAAAAACTGAGTGGGCCCTACGTGAATATAAATGGCATCCGACATGTGTAAGTGCTCAAACCAATCTTCCATTTTTAACGTCTCAGATCATCTAATTTTTGGAAGTTCGGATCGAGCACTTACACACGTTAGATGCCTTTATTCTCTTGCGGGCCCACTCAATTTTTTTTTATAGAATTTTTGGACGACTTGGATCGGCCGTCCGCTGGCCGGAATGGGCCCGACTTGCGTGTGGTAGGGAGCCGTGGTGGGTGTATCATTGTCCTTATATCAGTGGGTCAATTCTTCTCTAGTCTAACTCTTGCTATTAATATCATTGGCTCCTCCTAAAAAGCATGATCAATTTAGAGGTATTCAAGCTAAAGAACTTGCTGAAAAGCTAGCCATTCACAATGATGATATGAGGAGTTCGAGCACAATTCAAGATGTTCTGATTTTAGTAGATAGGATTAGGCAAACGTTAATACTTTTGCAATCTAAGTTGATATAAGAAATATGGTTTTTTTTCTTCAGATTTTTACCTCTAAGTATAGAAAAGTGAAACTTAATTCCCCTTAAGGAGAGATAGAATACTAAATTACTACTAGATTCACTTTTACAAAAATACATTTACCATTAATGGAAATGGAAGTGTCACCTTAGGGTTTTAGGGTATCCTAGGGTTTTAGGTTACCCTAGTGGGTACCCTAGTACTCTTGGGAACTCTAAAATCTTAGGTTACCTTAGGTTTTTAGGGTACCCTAGAGTTTCAGAGTTTAGGATACCCTAGGGTTTATGTTTAGGCGTGTGCTTTCATAAAGCCCTAGAGTTTAGGTTTAAGCACTTTTATAGGGGTTTTAGAGTGCACTTTTCTATTATTGGTGTTATTTTATGTTTTTTTGAGTTAGTAAAAATTCGCATTACTGTCTCTTTTTGTTAAAAACTTTTGTGTAAATTCAGCCCCGCTACGTGAAAATCCTGACTCTTTCCACTAGACATTTACGGTTTTGAGGTCAGGATGAAAACTTAATTGGGTTTCTTTTGAGGGAATTTAGCTGGGTTGCGGTTGTTATCTTACTCTCTTTTTTTTGGACTGCAAGTGTTTCGGTTGTTAATTGTTATCACAGGCTATGGAAGATATATATATATATATATATATATATATATATATATATATATATATATAGTCCGAATCTCATAAGGGATCCCGCACGGCCTTCCAGTGCGGGACTCCCCTTTCCTGAGCCAATTTCGACGATTCGAGCCACTCAAAGTGTGCAAAACGTGATTTTAAGAATACTCCTAATAAATCAGCAAAAAAAATAATAGGAAAGAGCTTGATCCGAGCAGTTTTTTTACTGAACCGTTCAATTAAAAATTGTTCGGATCAAACCCTTCCCAATCATTTCTTTTGCTGATTTTGTGCGGATACCCTTGAAATCACGTTCTGATCATTTTGAGCGGCTTGAATCGTCGCCATTCGATCGGGAAAGAAGAGTCCCGCACAGTAAGGTCGTGCGGGATCCCTTAGGAGATCTAGACTGTATATATACACACGCATACATACATGCGTACATGCACACACGCAGAATATCAAGTAGAGTAGCTACGAAGGTACGTTATATATGCGGAATATCAAGTAGGAAATCAATTACAGTTTGGGCTCCCAGCCAGTGCATCTATATGTTATGAAGAGTACATTTTACCCACCAAATGAAAAGGTAAAATACCCCAAAAGATCAAATGTAATACTATACAAAAGGGAAAATTACAACTTTTTTTTCTCAGCATCCGATCAAAAAGCAAGTGTATGTTAACAAATCATATGTAGCTACTAGCTAGGACTTCAAGTAAAGCTAGCTAAATGATATACACTGTTTATTGGAGCTTCTTTTTTCCATTGCGTTCTTTATCTAATAGAATACGATTATGCACGCCAAAAAAAATAAAAAAAAAACTTCGAGCGCATGATCACACAATTCATAGGGGTTTCTTACCGAATGATCACTGTCGTTGTGCCATTGGCCCGTTTAATTTTTACTAGTAACTTTTTCAAAGATTAATAAATTCTTTTTGCCGTGAAAAAAAATGATTATTGTCTTTTTTTCCATACAATATACAAGTAAGCAAGAACAGAAGAATTTATTTTTTCGGTAGCATCTTAATACTGCACTCTACATTGGAGTATCCCAATTCCCATGCTTAGACTTTCTTGATTGGCACCTCCTACAGCGAATTTCTAATTCCGTCCCATTTACCATTAGTCCACGACCCATTTGGGTTGAAAGTTGATGTGATCAAATAGACTTTTGTGCAAGTTGGGCGGCCAATGCGGAGCAGCGGATGCGCGCGCAAGGTGGCCCGACCAAAAGAAAGAAATGAGCGCAGGTCTCAATTCATACAGGGAAGGATTGGGTACGATCAAAGGAGTCTTTCATGCACTTTTCCTTAGGGTTGAAATTCTACGTCCCCAACTAGGCAACTAGCTAGCCGATAAGGTTAAGAAGAATATCTTTACAGATTGGTTCCATACTGCATGTTGCACAGAATATGTTCCTTTTAGTATGGGCATTCATATGCATGCAGATAAGGGGTGGCAGAGAAAAAAGGGGAAAAAAAAAAAGAAAACAGAGAGGAGGGGGGAGTGTTTTTATCTGAGTCGGTCTTGACTTTTCGGGGCTTAAAGCGAAAATTAAAAATAGAACATCTTTTGTTTGACTATAATAAAGGATAAAAAAGTGAGATAGACCCTTACAATTCAGAATTTTTTGGATGCCTAAAACAACCGAAACACTTACTTTAACTCATGGCCGACTCTTGTTTTTATTTTCTAACGGTTGCAAATTGATTTAAAGAAAGCTCAACTTTATTAGTACGTACTCATGTGATGGGCTATAAATAGAGGCAAACAGGCCATAGCATTGGTATGTGTGATTGGAGCAAGAATTAATGAATTGTTTAGAAGAGGAAGAGAGGTCTTACATGAAGGTAAGAGTCTTAGTTTGGTAGCTAAGAATGACTTGCCTGCTCCCACCCAAGGGGATGGAATGGTGCATAATATTTCAGGCCTTGTTTGGTTATCAGGCAGTCATCTTGGCTAATATGACTGACTCTTCTCTCTCGTGTTAGGCCTTCTCTCCTTCCCTCAAGACCACCTCGTTCTATACTCTAGAATGAACTAGTTGGCATTGCATAGTCTACATCAAATCTGTTTACGTTTCGAATAGAATAAGTTGTGATGACCTCTGGTTCATGTAAACGGGCATTTCGGCCAAATCACGTAACATAATATTGGGGCCGGGTTGTGTGTGACCTCCAACATGTATTGCACACCTACATATATACACACACATGTTTGTGTTCTCGATCAATTCAGGTGGCGAAAGATCGTTCAAGCAGGTTGTTTCCTTAACAAACGAGTTCGAACAAGACGTTTCTACGCTGAAATATTGCTAAAATTTTATTTAATTTTAGAAATATACAATGTTATTATAATTTTTCTTTGCTCAATGTAGTTAATTTACAGACTTGATTTTGCTTTTTATATATCAGCTCGAGCTTGAGCCATGCTTGAATTCACCCAACACAAGAAAGATTTGAGCCAAACTCGAGTTGAACTCGATAGGATCAGTGCATATAAAACCTTTGTACCATAAAAATAGTTTTGGCATTATAATTTCTAACAAAACAAACCTAGAGTTGAACTAATGCGATGAGCTCAAACGTACGCTCTGAATCTTAACCAATATATATTGAGTCCACTTCTTGTGAGGACTCCTCAAAGAAAGTGGACTGATATACATATACGAGGCTGTTCCGGGGACCCCTAAAAAAACTCCCAAGTTCCCGATCGAATTTGATGATCCGAGCCGCTCAATGTAATTAGAATGTGATTTTATAGGTACTTACGAGAAATCAACTAAAAAATAACCGGGAAAGGCTTCATCCGAACAGTTTTTTATTGAACTTTATTGTACGATTCAATAAAAAAATGCTCAAATCAAGCCCTTTCCGGTTTTTTTTTTTTTTGCCAATTTCTCGCAGCTGCCCTTAAAATCACGTTTTGAACACATTGAGCTGCTCGAATCATCAAAATTTGATTGGAAACTATGAGATTAAAATTTAGGATTTTTTTAGAGGTTTTTTTAGGGGTCTCCGGAACCGCCCCGATATACATATGCAGCGTTGCCAAAGTATTTATACTTATCAATATTCCACCGACAAAATTTATGGTCGATGTTTTGTTTTTTCTTAATATTCAACCAAAACAAAATTTTTGACTCATATATCCGGATTTCAGCATCCTGATGAAATTTGGATGCCGGATAGAGATGAGTCCTCATCAAACCGATTTTGTTTTTGTTTTTGATTTGGTACATATAAATCTGTTTGTATTGTTTTTTTCTTATTTGGTAATTGCATCGAATGGAAAAACGTCGATAGTATGTGGAGAGTGCATACCTGTTTTGTGCAAAGATGAAAATTATCTCTCTCTCTCTCTCTCTCACTCCAATTGATGCGATGGGCTAATCTCATAGTGGCAAATTTTCTCTCCAGCGCTATCTTTAACATTAATTATTACCTGTATGGATTGGATTGTTCATCTAGCACGTGGCATGGTACAACTGGTCAATTGCCACAGTCAATGAAGTCATGGGCTGGGCACTCAACATTTAGCCATTTACACTTTGCATTTTGCCTTTATTCTACGATATTATAGCATATCTCGATTTGGAGCGTATCATACGATTACATATTGAGAAAAAAGTCATACCATGTTTTAAAAATTGGAACACCAAACGCATTTTGAATTGTTTAATCTAATTATGTCAGTATGCAAACCATTTAAAGAAACCAAAACTCAAAACTCAAAAAATAGAAGAAAGAACATATCTTGACCATATTTTGTATGAATCAAATAAGGTCATTTTTTCTCTTTCTTTTAACTCGGAAACTAAAAAGCCTCAATGCGATAGACCATATATATATACTTAAAAAGAATTGAAAATTTTCATCTTAAAAAGTCTATTCTTAAAATGAAATAAACGATACCCGACACCTTGGGATCACGACGAAATAATTCCCACGTACATCATTCTCCGTATCAATCAGCATTAGGATAGCATTATCCTATTCTGTTTATAAGATTGCTGGACTTATTCCCTGTAGGCGGTGAGTGTCGCTTTGCATGCTTTGGGCTCTTGGAAACAGTGACATATTATATTAACCCCTTTTGTCGCTCCCACCCACCCTACCCTACCCTACCCTACCCTATAGATTATCTTATCCACAACCGACACCAGATTACACTTGTCCACCTTTTGGCACAGCGCATCCTATCCTTCAAACCAAACGTGGCACTTCCATTTATTGGAAAGTGGGCACGTGTAAGCTTAAACTCTTTTGCCATTCACGTAACTCTCAACTAGATCTCCACCTTAGTTTCCTTATATATACTCTACAGTCTACTCCTCAATGCATATCATCGAAGCTTGCTTTTATTGTCTATTTACCCAAACATTTATAGTAACTCAATATATACTACCTTTGTTCGAATTTCGGTTGAAGTTTGTGGTCTTAGCTCCGGCCGGTTAAACATGGCACAATATGGAAGTGGTGGATACCCAGGTCGCCAAACAGACGAGTACGGCAACCCGGTTCGCCAAACAGACGAGTATGGAAACCCGGTTCACCACACGGGTACCATGGGAGATTATGGAACAACTGGCACCACGGGCGGTGCTTTCGGGCACGGGACAGGCACTGGCACTGGCACTGGCATGGGGCATCAGCAGCAGCAGGAGCATCATGGTGTTGCTGGGATGCTTCACCGCTCCGGCTCCAGCAGCTCTAGCTCCGTATGTCCCCTCCTCTAATTATATATGCACTTAATTACTATCTCTCTTTCCTTTTCACCCAGAAAACGAAAAACTCTCTTTTTAACTCTTCAAAAAAGAAGACGCTTTTAAGTAATATCTTACTCCCTCTATCTGTCCCCAAATGTTACACTTTTAGAAGTTCTAACTCTTTAAGGAGGAAATATTATTGTAATGTGCCCAAGAGGAAATGATAAAATGAAAAGTTTATCGTATTTTGCTTGTGACTTTTTAAAATAGATAAATTATATGGGACAACAAATAACATGAAATTAAGTGTTAAGCTATCATTAATTTTGATGATGTACTACATTAATTGTGCTTGTTAATTAATTATGGATAATGGGCCCCCCGGTGGGTGTGTGCAGTCGGAGGACGATGGGCAAGGTGGGAGAAGGAAGAAGAAAGGGATAACGCAAAAGATTAAGGAGAAGTTACCAGGTGGGCACAAAGACTACCAGTCCCACGACACTACTGCAACCACCACTACTCCTGGAGCAGGTGGTGAGTACGGTGGCTACCCTGGAGGTGATCAGCAGCCTCACGAGAAGAAAGGGATGATGGAGAAGATCAAGGAGAAGCTGCCTGGCACTGGCCACCACTAAAATCACCAACTGCATGGATTAGGCTTTTGGTGCATGTCTCAAATAAGCGAACACATATGTGTGGCGCCACCGCCTTTAAGTAGCAATATTGGGTTGGTCATAGGTTTGTCAATGGATGGGATTTCTCCTAGGAAAGAGCAAATCCTAAATAAGCGAACATGTTTTGTCGTATTGTGCTTTCTAGGTCTAATTGTGGTTTTTTTTTTTTTTTTTTCTGCGTGTGTGTTACTTGATAGTTCTCTCCTGTATACGTACGGGTCCTTCGTGTTTTTCAGTTTGTGTTAATTACTAGTAACTTCTGTTGCCGCCGCGTCTTGATGCTTTACCATGGGCTCACATGCCATTGTGGCTTTGAGTTTTATTCTATTGAACAGAAAATTTTTTTTTATTAGTCTTGAAAATGATACTTCTGCAAGACTAATTCGAGCAAAGAAACGACATCATGTTTAGAAGAATAATCAGTCCAATTCAAGATCTAAACCAACGATTTAGAAGAACAATCAGTCCAATTCAAGATTTAAACCAACGATTTGGAAGAAACCAATTGAGGACACCCAAATTGGACAAGTCCACCCCTAAGCCGAAGCCCAATCACCTCTATTGCCATCAACTTTATAAAATTGTTTTCTTCTGTTTCAAAATAAACATATTTATTAATGACAACTTTATAAAATTGTTTACGATCTTCTGTTTCAAAATAAACGTACTTATCAAAGACCGGAGTAAAGGAGCAAGGAAACTCAATTTCTGCCGGACCCATCTTTGCCTTGATTTTCCAATTGGATCCCTTGGTGGGAGAGGTTGCAGTGCAAAGTTTGGGGGCATTTCCGTCTTTTCCCCTGTTCTGTGGTGGGACCTTGGCACTGTTTTGCCAATTTCCAAATTACTAAATTGGGTTTTCTGACTTTTCCAATATTCCGTTTGTGTCCCCAATTTTTGGCCTGCTTTTGTCCTTTAGTGGCTGGTATTCCTAATTTTTAGTAGGGTTGATTTCGTCTTTTCGCCCCTCTGCTCCCAACAGAGAAAGAGACGTGTACGACTCTCCATCCTCGTTTCTCTCTCTCTCTTTTTTTGGTCAGCCTCTCTATCTCTCGTCTGTTTGAGACGGAGACGAAGATGAAGAGCAAGGCGACGAATAGCGACTCACCGGCGGCGTTGGAACCTCCATCTAGATTTTGCACTTGCCTTCCGGAGGCGACTGGTGCAGATTAATAGCAAAGATTTATGTCCTTTTTTGGGTATGTATTCTATCCTTTTGTTCAAGGGTTTTCTTGGAGCATGGAGTAGGAGAGAGAGAGGCATGTCGGCCTGGAGAGAGAGAGAGGGAGAGAGAGAGAGAGAGACCGATCTGCCAGAATCCGACGCAGGCGAGAGAGGCAGCAACTCACGACGTCCTACTCATGGGCAAAGAAAACATCAAAAAGATGGTTTGTTCCTACTCATGCTCATGCCGGCGACTAAACTCCCGATCTCCAGATCCCCTTGCATCTCCTGCTCTCACGTCGTTTCTGGACTCACCTGTTCTCTTCTCCAATAGATAAGGTTAGTTAGGTCTTCTTTCAATTCTTTGATTTTGAATCTTCAGTTTGTACCTGAAATTCAGTATCTTTGTTTCTAATTCGAATCCGATGCTCGGATTCTATTTAGGGCGTTGTTTGGTTGCTTTTCAAATCACTTCTCCTTTTCCTAATTGTATTCTCTATCGATTAGTAGAAAAACTTACCCTTTTGATTTTTTTGCTTTGGTTTATATCCTGTATTTTTTGTGGGTTGCGTTTTGCTTCTTTCCTTCGTTCGTCTTTGTGGGTCGTGTGGTTTTTGAGCAGTCTTTTAGACTTTACCCTTGAATGCCAGCTTTCATTCTTGGGTTGGAGAAACTTTTCATGGTCAACCAAATCGAAAATCTCGGTCGACCACAATGGTTGAATTTGAAATCCTCTAGCCATTACAGGCTCTTTGGGCTTACGACATAGGTAACCAAAATGTCTTCCAAAAGAAAAGGTTGATGAATTGAGACTGACCTCAAAACTCCATTGAAGGTCTTAGCTTCATCTCTTGGAGATCGGCTTGCTAGATTTTATGTTGACCTTAGGTAAATGGCTTTCAGAATCGAAAGTTCGATGAAAAAGGTACACACTTATTGGCTCCACAAAATTGCATGTGCGTGTCAGTTATCTCAATGTCTACGCATATGAAATTATAAACAACTAACTGATCATTGTACCTTCAGTATATGAGAGGTGATGAATGGTGTACAACGTAATGCTTATTAATATCTACAATACTTAAAGAGAGTTAAAATTGGTAAATCAACTTATATCTAAGAATGAGTTTGCTACTGAAGGCCTCCTAAAAATAAAATGAAAAATTTGTTAGCTGTCTTGGTTACTAACCCCTTTAGGAA
This sequence comes from Rhododendron mucronatum var. ripense, assembly GCA_019656295.1. Lineage (NCBI taxonomy): Eukaryota > Viridiplantae > Streptophyta > Magnoliopsida > Ericales > Ericaceae > Rhododendron > Rhododendron mucronatum. The sequence goes on from BPLT01000107.1 coordinate 1,886,050, forward strand.
ACCTTCAAACTACATTTGAAGTCTTCTTTTCAAGTGATAGCAACATATACGTTGTCTGTGCGCTCATCTACAAATTTTCGGTTGTTTTTTCCCTTTCTGGATCTTTATCCCATTTTCTTTGTTGTAGACTGCAAGAAATGGTGATGTTGTCAACCAGTGTGCTGAGTATTAAGTGGACGATAAAAGGGAAGCCTAACTAAATCCTGGCCTAGCCATTCTCAGTTAGAGGACTAGATATTATCTATTCTAGGTTTTCTCTACGCACCCATTGCTGCCCTAAAGGCTTGGCCGAGACTTATGCTTTGTGTCATTTTGTAGTTGCAATTGCCTTCCAGCTTGATCCTAGATTGGTTTGTAGTTATCTTTACAGGCTTTGTACAATTGGACTTGACAATAGTATAACAGGGAAGCAAAAGAACATGAAAACTTGCTAAAGAAAATGGTTACTTCCCTTAAACTACTGTCATCAATAAACCAAACAAGTTACTACGTGGCTAGGCAATTACACTCGTCGATTTTTCTCTCTCTTTATATTTGGGTTTGATTGAGATATTTAAAAAATACGTATGTGTTGTTTATTGTGCTACTTATGAAAAAGAAAAACTGCTAGAGTGTATTTACTTGCTTTGATCATCAGATCTATATGGAGAAAATAGCTTAATTTGAAAATGAAATAGAGCATCAGAATTCATCATTTCTAGGGTATATTTGAAAATAGCACCAACATGAGCTAAGACTAAATAGCCAAATCTTTTAGCCCTCCAAGATACAGGAGTTGAAACAGGATCAAATCAAGAGAAAAAAAACTCTTACCCTCCAAGAAATATTGTTGGAAAAACTAACAAAAGCCATGACTTTACTCCTCAGTGCAACCAGACCAACATGGATAAAGGAAAAAGCCACAGCAGACACACAAGAGGAAACAAACACCAACCTAACCTAATTAGCCCAACCAAAAGTAAAGACAACCCCACCCAAAGACCGACCAGCCAACAAAATACAAACCACCTAGACACAACAGGACACCCAGCATGACCATATCAACAACCCAAGCCCTAAAAAAAGAAGAACATGAGAGTTTTTCTTGAAGCAAAAACTGGGACTTTTTTTCTTGAAGCAAGGTGAATGGAGTATGACCTTCAAAGGAAAAAGTTTTGTGGTTTTGAGTTTTTGTGGTCTAGAGGCTTCTTTAGTTTGTGCGGATTACGAGGTAGTTTCTAGACAAACTAAAGAGGATGACGCAGCCTCACAAAAAACTCTCTTCCTTCCAAAATCTCTTTTATTCTGCGTATGATCTTTGTATATATGTTTTCCTTGGCTGTAGAGAGGTTAGGAAGTGATGGAAGCCAAGCGCGTCTCGTGGAGAAGCATAATCAGCTCTCCGACCATATTAGCAAACATAATTATAGGTAAGAGTGTCTCATTTGTTTGCTGGCAGAAGTAATTGTTTCAACTGTAAGTAATTTCTATGATTTTGATTCATAAAACATTGTAGATCTCACACTGATAGTAAGACAGTAATTCATTTGATAGTAACTTAGAAGTTAATATTGCAGCGATTGATGCACCTGGGGGATTTCTCTTTGAATGATAGTCTATCTTTTTCCACCGTATTCTCCGTCGAGAAAGGTGATGCTCTCCTCTGTTGCCTCTGGTTCCATTACCTTTTGCTTTTGTTATCTTCTATTCATCGGTATCTCCATGGGTTCAAACTTATGCCCTTAATAGATCAATAAGTTTTTTGGGGAATAAGTTTGAACCAACCAGGTATGCTACCGGCAGACCTATGAAATTATTTTAGTTAAACTTTTGGTTAGAATGTATTATTAAGTCCATCACGAGTCACATACTTAGGCAAAACCAAAAACTATGTCACACCGTTTGTGTGTTTGGGCAAAGACAAATGTGGTAGAGTTGATCCTGACTTTGATTAAGCCCCGTTTTGTTTGTGGCTACGTGTTCGGGCAAAGATAAATGTGGTAAGAGTTGATCCTGACTTTGATTAAGCCCCGTTTTGATTTGTGGCTACTATTTTTTTCGACGTACCCTGGCATTTGTCTTTCTGGATTAATGGATCTTTGTTAAGGCTATTATGCGTCTCTGAACCTCTTTTTCTTTCACTTCCTTTTTCCCGGTGATTGGTGCTACTCTAATTTTACCACAATAGAATTCTACTGCTAAGGTTGGTTAAAGAATCGTTGCTTTGTTTGTTGGTCTTGCAGCAAAGGTTGATTAAAGATTTTTACAAAGTCTTCAATCAAGTAAGCACATGAAAATCCCAAATGGCCTAAAGCTGCCAGGGTCATTCAATCAACTTATTTCTGAAATGAGAAACAAGAAGCACAGCACAAAGGAAAAGGAATGGTAGGTGGTGTCCTAGAGAGATGCTTTCTGTCTTCCCTTCTTGTTACCTTACGCATACATAATGCCATCCTGTAGTGATATTTGTTTGTCTCTTCACAACACCCTGTAATGGGACCTTCTAGAATGTACTAGAATTAGCTACAGATATCGATTTGCATGGATAAGTTTGAACCCTGGCTTTTTTAATTAACTCTCCATTTGTACGATTCAAAGAAATTAGGCATCTTAGAGATATTTGATATCTCCATTTGATGCTACTTAAGAAATTGCCTTTTGTTGTGCCAACTCAATGCAGAGATAATATGCATATGTCTTGCCTTGTCTTCGGTTATAATGAACCAGCGCCATCTCCTACAATTTGGCTACTTTTGTGATCCGAGAGCTATGCGAGTCGAGTTGTCTTATTATATTTTGAACTCAATTTGTTTTCTTGCTAGAAAGATTATTATGGTCCATGTATATTGATTTCTTTAACTAATGCTTACGCAGGAATTTGCAACAAATTTCCGAGTGTTCTTGGCTAATGTCGGTATCTTTCAGATTATGTTCGCAATAGGCAATAGGGAATTGACAGTTTGTTCGATGAAGGATCACTGAAACAGTTTATCAAAGATCTGAAGTTACGCAGTCCTGAATTCCTTTTCGTAAATGTTGTGGAACCAGAGGAGGTGCGAGTCATTGTCTATGAATCTAATGGAGTGGAGAAGATATACGCATGTTTTTGATGTAAGCATTTCTGGGTTAACTTTGGCAGTTTTGCGTGATGAAACTGTTGATTTTTATTCTCAATCAAGCTTATAATGATAAAACTGAAAGAAGATACCGAAGGACTTCATACAGCCAAACTTTGTTGTCAACTTTTTCAAATACTTGTGATTTAGTCACTTTATCCAGTTAACACATTTGTGTGTCTCTGTTTTGTATATATTCTCACTGAAATTGTGTTCTTTAAAATTCCCTTTGTATTCCCCTAAATCTGGTGTCATTGAAATACTAATGGATGCAAATTTTTTCAAAATTCCAGTTGAATACTTTGCACTGGCTATTAATAAACACATAGTATTGGATTTGATTAGTTATGATGGAAATTGATTCAAAACTAAGTTTCTGAATATACTGCATCAATACTTAGAAATTTCTTCAGCATATGAGGCTAGATTCTAAACGAGGATCAATTGTGCAATTTATGTTGTAACTTGCAACGAAAATGTGTAATTATTGCTTACTCTTCAGTATATATGCATCTGTAAAATGTGTGGTTTTATAGATTTGTAAATCTATAACTTCAAATCCCCACAGGGATTTGCCCTACTTTGGTGCCGTTTGTTTTAGTGGTTTGGAATTCTTTTAGGATTTTGATGTGTTTTGTCTGAGACACTTTCAATTTGTCTACTCAACAGCTATAAAAGCTTAACACATGCATTAATATAATTCATTGTATCCCTACTCGTCAACAAAAAAAAAGAAGACCATAAAAATTCAAAGGCCGTGTCATGGGACCATAAAAAATCAACAGATATGTCATGGACGGCACGGTACTGTAACCTTCATGGGTTGAACTTGCACAGTGTTGTAACCATTTTGCTATGGTGAGTTTTCTTTTTGGAGTAGTTTTTATCGCTTTTCCTAAGAGGATGGTAGTGTTCTTTTCGGTCAATAATGCAGACTTGTTCTATGCAACATATATGTGAAGGAACTTCTTTAACTTGTCTTATATGGTTTCTTTCTTGAAATCATGTTTGGTTTATTGTGCCAATCGTTAGTCGTCATTCCAATTTCCCGTTCAAAGAATAGAGTCTTACCATTTCATGCTTCTCTCCTGGAACATGAACTAAACAAACAAGCTCATAACAAGCATAGTAATGTTATAATTAACCCTTCTTCAACAACAATCTACAAAAAAAAAAAAAACCAAAATTAAACAATAAACGCTAAATAAATTTCATTATTAGACCAACGAACATGATCGAACGTGCAACGCACGTTGCTAAACACCTAGTTAAATTAAAAATTCCAAGACTTTGTTCTAAAAAAAAAAAAGGGGGCGGGGGGGGGGGGGGGGGGGGGGGGGGGGGGGGGGGGGGGGCATTCGATCAAGATCGTAATTAGGAGGAAAAGTACCACTACATCCTCCCAAGAAAAATGATATGTACTGTAACTAAATTCAAACAAGAGAAGTAATAATGAAAAATAGTTTAAATCTAGTTGGTGTGTACATGGAATTTTTTATACCGTTATTCGTTGATACCTCGTTACATAAGATGGAGGAAATGAAATATTTAATTGCCAAAAAGCAATGGATAAATTTGTCAGCATCGCTGTATCAGTAAATTATTTTACAATTGATAAATTCATCAAAACAAGAGTAAGAATAATGACATCATGAAAATAAGTCGATGACAAAATCTTCAAATTTATGTCTTGTTCTCTTTACTTTTCAAAAAAAATTCAAAAAATACCACATAGATTCTCCTTACTTCCAATATTTCTCTCTCTATCTCTCTCTATCTCTCTCCACTTATTACCCCTATTATTTTTCAAAAAAAATTTCAAAACCCAAACTAAACACAACATTAGTTTTTTTTTTTTTTTTTTTGGTCAAAATTGAAAAGATTATATTGATAAACGTCCAACGGTACTTACAAAACAGAGATCAGTACAAAGAAATTGAACAAAGCCAAACTAAACACAACATTCGTTTTTTTTTTTTTTTTTTGTCAAATTGAGAAGATTATATTAATAAACGCCCAGCGGCACTTACAAAATAGAGATAATTACAAAGAAATTAAACAAAATCAAACTAATCGTCTAATAAATATAAAACAAGTAAATCACAAGGCAATTGATGTCTTTCATCCTTACCCAGACATGACCTGACGTAACAGCGACACTTTTAAACTGTCGAACATCTAATTAGGAGTCTCAAATGAGAAAAAGTGCAAAGTTAAGGATAAAAGACACCAAATATGCAGACGATCAGATATATTCCACCCAAGTATAAACGTACCAATGAACTCTCAAGAATTACAGATCTGCCAAGCCGCCACGGATTCTCTCGCCAAAGACATCGTGTAAGGATAGAACGCTGAAGTACATAAATCGTTGTGAAGCAACCTCGATTGAGAGAACCAGATCTGTAGACAAAATTCGTCCAAAGACGAAAATAATAACTCTCGTTGAACGAGAGGCAAAATTCTCACAGATTAAACAAAAAATCTTTAATCTAGAGAGACGGAAGGAAAAAACAAAAAAACAAAGACAGAGAGTTGGTAGTATAGAACCCATGGGGGGAGGAGAAAGGAGAAGAGGAGTTGTGGTGGCTAGGGTTGAGAGAGAGGGAGAGAGAGATCGCTTTTCAATCCGAATTTTCCTTCAAATTTAATTCAATCTCCTACTAAATGTTTCATTTGATGGAACTTGTAACTGTCTGATAGAATTAAATCGATCCAATGTTTGATCAATATTTCCTTCCAAAAACGACAAATCCAAACAATGAATTAAAGTGAAATTTCACATCTTTTTCTTAGGTTCGGTCAAACTATTTGAGATTCATCATTCTTCTCCATGAGATAATTAAAATTAATTAAGATGAAGTGAAAATAAAAGAAAAGTTCAAGACAAATAGCTCAGGGGAAAAAGAAAAAAAAAACCTTCAGCACCCCGTGATACGCAATTAGCTCAAAAAAATCAACTAAAGTTGTGCAGTGGGCCGAACTGGGGAGGACTTTGGGCTTGGAGGATAGATATAGCCCATAATGATCTGCAATATGGGCTGACAGTCGGTATGGATATGAAGGCTTGGAGTTCATGAGCCAAGCCCATAAGAACGGCGTGTGTTAACGCTTTGTGGCCGGACCGAGCTGGTATCGCCAGTTCACGTGGGTGCATTAGGCTTAGGTCGGTGAGATGGAGTCCGTTAACGTAACAATCGATGCGTCATTCTTAGAGTCGATTATTGGTGAAATCACGAAACATATATATGCGTCTAAGCTAGTTATATTTGTTCTTTTTTTACAAAATAGAATCTGATAGAGTGAGTACGCTTTGTTTATACAGAGAAGAGAGATAGAGTTTTGTTAAACATCACATCTTCAAACACCAAACTTTTGCCTTGTTCTTTTACATTTTCAAAAAGAATTTTTCAAAAAATTCCGCATGGATTCCGCATACTTTCAACATTTCTCTTTCTATCTCTCTCAACTTATTTTCCCTACTATTTTTCAAAACACAAACCAAAAAAAGCAAATTTTGTAACGTCCCGATTTTCGGACACGTTAAATAAATTATTTTTAATTAATTTAATAATTCATAAAACTGATTTAGGAAATAAAATTTTATTTAAACAGAGTTTGGCAGCGGAAATCTCAAATACTCCCTCCGTCCCTTATTTATAGTCCAGTATTCCATTTTGGACTGTCCCTTAATAAGTGTCCATTTTGTAAAGTTAGTGGGTAAAAATTGATGAATCGTCTATTTTGTCCCTAAAAGTAGATTCTATTTTGAAAAGTAAGTGAGTAAAAGTGTAATGATGATGGGTAAGTTGAAAAAGTGGAGAAAAAAGTTGATGTGAAAGGTGTCATGATAATGTCTTTTTAATAAGTTAGAGTTACGAAGCAGGACACTTAAAAAGGGACGGAGGGAGTACTAAATTCAAAACTACTTTATTGTCTTACAACCCAACGAAATAAAACAGAGTTTAACAAAAGTGATAACACTTTTAGAAATTTAAATAATAGTTCTTCAAATTAACCGAGCTTCTAAGTATAAGGCAACCAAGGCTCGACAAACTCTCATTCCTCAGTTGGGAGGTCTTCAACCTGATACTGATCATCTTGAAGAGGATTCTGTTCTTCGGTCTCCGGATTACCTGGCATGAAACGCCAGCCCAACGACCCTATAATGAGTTTTGACACTCAGTAGATAAATCCTATCCATTAACCCTTACACTACAAGTAAACACATTTATAATAAATAACGTAAGAATTGAAGAGCACAAAACTTATTTCATCATATAACCTCAACTTCTATAAACATTCCAACACCGCAGTATTCAACACGTTCCAAACTCAAAATTTCACTGGACATACTTTACAGGTCCTGCTAGGCTACCCTCAACAAGGTGTTGACTCTACTTATGTACAAGCTTTACTCTGCCATAATTGGCAATTTTAGTATGAAATATGAATGAAACCAAACATCTCTTTTGGTAGCTTGGTCTTTGACAACGTATTAAAGACATATATGATGGTTTCGGTTTGAGTAACGTGATTAGATTGTTTGTTTCGGTTTGAGTAACGTGATTAGAGTGTTTGTTCTTTGATTTGAGTGCACTAATGAATTGTAAATATGATTTTCTATTTTAATAGAGCTAAATGGGATAACCCGCAATGGTTGTTGCTGGCTATGTTTTCAATCTATAATAATACAATCACATCTCAAAACTTTAGCCTAATTAGAACCTCCTTCTAGAACTGGTCCATTATCCCCCATAAAACGACAGGTATGCACATAGTAATTTCTTACCCCATGGGGAAGCCAGGATGTCTAGCAGCTAAGAGGGTGTCGTCGTGGTGGTTTGATGATCCGTTCATCTCACATCTGAATCCCTAGCAGACAAAACAAAACCCTAAAAACAATTACCAAATTCAAAGCAACACAAGAAACAAATGACAGAGTGCATGGAGATGAATCCTGAACAAACAAGAGGGCCATGGCATACAATAAAAGTGCAAACTAAGACTGTGCACTTACATAAATGTGTATATATACATCCACATGTCTCTCTCTCTATATATATATTGGGAGAGAGAGGAGAAGAGGGTTCTACCTGTACATTTGAGCCCAAATCAGTGATGCAGGAGATTATAGGTTGAGAAAGTTTGATGTTGTTTCATATACCTGCTCGAAAACAAACAATTATTAGCAAAAATCGAACGTGATGTGTTTACAGAAAGTTCGTAGAAACCTATCGGCCTTGTCTGAAATTTGTAAGGCCAAATTCAACACTTGATTTGTGATTGATTGATTGAATGAATAAATCTAGGAATTTATACTTCTTACATTTACAAATTTCATGCCTCGGTGTGTTGTACATTTATGATCCCTTGTTTAACCAATTGAAGCGGAAGATTCAGCTTCAAATCCCTAAGAGTTTGTATGGCTCACCGAAAAGAAATCAGAGAAGAAAGAACTCAACCCGACGGAACGAGTAATAGCCGTCGATGAGATGAGAAAAAGAGTCGACAAGATCGGAAAAAGAGGAAAAAGAGCACACGAACGTACAATAGCTGGCTGGAAGATCTATGTTGATCCACAAAACTCTAAGCAGAGAACTCAGGATTCTCCTTCACACATTACACCTATAGATTCACAGAACAATCTTTATCAGAACACATCCACCTGCATAAAATAATCCACATTAGAGGCAGCAACAAAATAGCCAGAACAAAACTCCACGCATATAAATATTACTCAGCTAAAAATTGGAAAACAATTGGAAATCATTACCCAACAAATTGCACCACAAGACATGCATCAATCAAAAATACCAAATCCACGAGCAAACAGGTAATGCTGGGAGGAAGTGTAACAAAGTATAACTAAATGAGCGCAATACATATCCGGTATCCCAGTAATATGTAAAGGTGATAGCCTAAGCTGTGGATACCTTGCTCACTATGCCAGAGGAATGAATGATAGATGATGCCATCCAACCATGTTGCTAGCTGGCACATGAAGTTCCATTCTAGCACAGGACTCAAGGGCAAAATACTATGGTAATCTTGGAGGAAACCAATGATTTGAAACCCGGATTGGTGGACGAACCAGAGAAGGAACCGGGCGGACGAGTCACCGGTTCAACTGTGGTTGAACCGGTATTGAACCGTCCTGTCATGTATATGCAATAATATATATAGGAAAGTACTACTCCCTCCGTCCCTTTTTAATAGTTCAGTATTCCATTTTGAGCTGTCCCTTAATAAGTGTCCATTTTGTAAAGTTAGTGGGTAAAAGTTGGTGTATTGTCTATTTTGTCCCTAAAAGTAGATTCCTTTTTGAAAAGTTAGTGAGAAAAAGTGTAATGATGATAGGTAAATAGGGAAAGTGGGGGAAAAAGTTGATGTGAAAGGTATAATGATGATGTCTTTTAAATAAGTTGGAATTACGAAGTAGGATAATTAAAAAGGGACGGAGGGAGTATATATTTAGAACTATCAACTATACCACAAAATTAAACATCAATCTGATAAATTTTTATCATAGTTGGTCTTTTGTGAACAATCACAAGTATTTTTGAAAATATATATGTGTAATATTGTTGAGGTCAATCTGTTTTATTTAAGGAATACCATGTATAGTATCATGGTGTTATAGTTGAAAAGTGAGAAAGATTGAAGAATAGGCACAAATGTCGAATTTCCAATCCCACATCGGTTGCAAACCCAAGCAGAAGCCTTCTGTTTTGTTATAAACATTGAGCGCTACCCTCGTGTTCAAAACAGCTGGCGCATTCAACGTGGGCTATAGTTTAAAATTTGAACGGGCTGGGTCTTCAAAATCGAAACGGTTCCACCAGTTCACCGGTTGAACCAGAAATTTGAGACGGTTCTCTTAAAATAGACCGGTTCTCTAATAGTAGCAGTTTTGTGGTCAACCCAAACCGGACAAGGAGCCGGTTGGTGGGCCAACCGGTTCGACTGGCCGGTCCGGGCTGGTTAATAAGTCATGTGGTTTCCTTCCCCAGAAATAACAGCAACACAATGTACCCTTTGACCCTGAGCTGTTTCGAGAAAATAAATGCCTGCTCTTGGGTTTGAGGAAGAAGCATCCCGTTCTAAATCTCAATGGACAAACGGCGCATGGACCAGTATTCTGTAAAACTTATGACAAACACAACAACAATTACAAAAGAGCCCAAAATATTTAAGTAACAAAAATAATATAAACCCAGGCTATGAAAGACACAAGAATTGAGGAAATAGGCAACTCACAACAAAGTCGACACCAAATGAATGGACGGCATAAAAACCATCTGCTAAGGGTTCTTGCAAAAAAACCTTTGCACTTGTTATTTGGTAGCTTTTTGGCATCTAGATCAGCTCTGTCTAGACTATACTTAGTACCTTAATTCCTTTCCCAAAGGTAACGTTGTTGGCACATAAGTGCTTGTGCTTTTGAACACGTACCTTATTATATTTAAATTAGCTCTGAGCTTATAAACAAAGAAGAATAACTAACGGTTAGTTGATTGTTGAATAAGGGGGAATATTCATTTGAATTTCCACTAATCTGTTCTAAAAAAATGGGAAAGAGTAATATAAAAATAATCCATTATTCATTTAAAAGGAAACGCCTATCTGCCCTTTTATTTTCCTACTTCATATCCAATGGCGACTGTGCATTGACAGTCACTTGTAACTGCACCAGTTTAACAACATAATCCAACTAACTTGACAGATAATTGGTGCTCGCTTGAGTAAAAATCTATTGCACTCAGTTTAAGTTCCGTAATGGCCTAATTTTGGTACACATGTACAAATGACAATGTTAGATTGTGGGACTGTATGCATTGCTAAAATTGCATACTAACTTACAGTACAATTTAGTAAAAATATGGCGCCTAAAGGGCCTGTACTTTAAAGTAAGTAAAAACAGAAAAACTACAATAAACAGCACTTTTAAATTTTGGAAATGCCTATAGAATGATCATCTTTGAGCTATATATGTTTCTCTTGACTAACTTGGGCACACATAACTGATCGACAAGAATAGGCAAATACTTGCATAAGCTGGTGGAGACAAAACAAATCAGAACAAATTATACAATCAGGAGAATAAAGAGGACAATAAATAAATTTGCATGAGGAAAAGTTAATTCGGAAGAAACAATACACAAAGTCTCCACTATGGACCTAATAAAGAGCAAAACACATAAACATTAAGAAGCCGCAGCAACTTAACCAACTCCCTACCCCAAACACCGACCAAGAAAACACAATACATGCACTAAAAGGAAACAGCAAACGCATGGCCTAAAACCAGTAGAGTGGTCAGAATAACTATACTTTGGTAGAAAGCGCAGAAGAAAAGGAGATAGAGTTAGAACAAACAATATCCACTCAGATGGCAGGGTAGCAAGTCAGCAACTCTAAGATTTTCCCAATTGCATAAGAACCACCATGGAGAAGGAAAATGATAGCACAAACATTTATGCACAGCTGTTTGTTTTTCTGTTTCGGAATGGGTTACATTAGGTGTTGGGCCAGGGTTGGCCATTTAGGTTTCGGGCTAGGCTCATAGGTGTTTGGGCTGTTTACAATTATGTCTCAGAATTTTTAGGCCATTTGCCCTTCTCTTTTTTGAGATGTATTTGTTGATGTGGCCATTTTAGGGCCATTAGGAGTTGGGGCCCATGATCTCAGGTGTTTTTGGACTTGGCCCTCCTCAATTGCTTTGTCCAATCTTTGGTTGGATTCTCCTCCCATTTCCTCCAGTTGATATACTTAACCAAGTTTCTTAATAATATTTTGTTGTTTCCGAAGAAAGCAGCTGCCACTATTGAGCAAAAAAATATAGTTGCGAAGGAAAACAATCCACACACGCACACTACTCTTTAAAAAGTAAGATGGACAATGTATAAGAGAACAATGAAAAGCACATGAACGGAAAGCCGATCTAACGCAAAGCAGGGATTTTATGCCCCTTCTTTTAAGTATTTCTAGCCCCACCTCGCAATTTTTTTTTACCTTTACCTTAGTGGGCGGCATTGGATGTGTGTGTGTGTGTGTGTGTGTGGGGGGGGGGGGGGGGGGGGGTGGTGGTGGTGGTGGTGGTGGTGGGGTTGGGAGGAGGAAAGGGAAAACCCCAAACAAACACTACCTAATGACAGAGGAAATAGCAAAGCTATTACCAAAAATAAAAACCGCGGGAAGACACCCATAGCTCAACACAGCAAATCAAATCAACCAAACTCAAGCAAGGAAAAAACTCGACCAGTTACCTGTCGTCGCTCAACAAACAGGGAGAGAACCCGGAACATGCAAACAGAGAACTCGGAGAGAAAGGAAGCAGCGCGACAGAAGATAGCTATCAAGGAGATACAACTCTAAAGGTTTAGATCCCCACACTCATTTCTTCTGACAGCAACACCTACCACCGATCAACGACGGGGGACCATCCACGCACGTCACCATGAACAAGAGCAAAGAGGCATCCCAATCAACGGCAGGAAAACACGCAGGAAGAATTGGAATCAAACCATGTAAAGAACAATTCGAACCATACGAAGCTCTGCCCAAAATAAAGGTACACAAACAGGAGCCTAAAAGGAAACGAATCTCACCTCGCGGTACTGCTCTGAGTCGGCAACACCACCGCAGAAATACTCGATCGCCTTGCTCCGTTAGAAACCCACGAACTCCCTCCTCTCCTCATGTCTAGAAAGATCTCAGAAAAAACCCAGAGATTATATACAAGCTGCAATGTTCTAAAAGTCGTTAGGTGCTAGTTGGGCAGTCGCCAACCTTCGAGCTATTAATCGAATTAATCGGGCAATCAATCGGTGCATATTCATTAGTAATCGGCGATTAATGGTTAGTCAAACCTAATCGGATAGGCCCCGCCAGTAATTAATCGCCAACTAATTGCTGATTAATTCCTTGTTTTAGAACACTGACAAGCTGAGAGAGCGAAAGACAACATCAAAACCCTCGATCGACAAAGAAAAGACAAATCGAAGCAAATCACCTCACCGTCGCAAATCACGAAGCCTATGGCGAAGAACCCCCAATATCGCCTCACAAACTCCAGCAGTTCATACGCACAAACGTTCAAAGCAGCCAAAAAAAAAAAAAGAAGAAAAAGAAAACAAACGTGATTAATTGACCACGAAAAACAACCCTCGATCACCACCAAAGAAAAAACCCTAAACACGTAACTGCACACCAAAATCAACCTCATAAAAAAACACACCAGAAAATCACGCAACTGCAGAAACGCAAGTCCATAAATCGACATAATAATTGCTTTTGATCTCTTAGTTTTAAAGCTTTAGAAAAAGAAAGTAACCTCCAAATCACAGTGAAGAAAATAAATTCAAAAAATCTAAAAAATAAAGCCAACCTAGAAGGGGAGATACACGAGCCGTCGATCTAAGCAAAGAACAAAGCAACCAGAAAACACACAACATGTCCATAATAGACATAACAACCGCTAATTTCACTACAAGATGAATGAAAGGAATATCAGCAAACCACAAAGTCTATGGCGAAGAACCCTCCAACACTGTCTCGTCTCTCTCTCTCAAATCAAACAAACTCAAGCAAGGAATAAACCTGAACAGTTACCTGTCGATGCTCAGCAAACACCTACCACCGATGAACAACGGGGGACCATCCAAGCACGTCACCGTCCGTCGCCCGTCGCCCATCGCCCAGGCTTCTTCTTCTCCCGTTCTTTTGTCGCTGTCTCCTCTCTCCCTCTGCTATTTGCCCCAAACCAGACGAAGCAAAGAAAAAGGCAAAAGCAAAGCGGAGACGTGGCTTGATGTAGCCCACATTCTTCACGTGAAGCGAATAGACGAAAATACCCTCGTGCCAAAACCAGTGGCTCTCCAATTGAGGGACACAATTGGAAAAATTGGACAAAATATGGCAGACGTTCAATTGGCTTTTGTTTTCTTAGTTTTAAAGCTTTAGATATAGGTAACTATCAATGCAAGCCAATAGACATTGCTTCGTTTCATTATAGTGATGAACCCAGAAAATAAAATAAGCAAGCGACGAGCTGTCATGCTTTGAAGCACAACTGAAACCCCTGAACCCCTTTTAGTACATTTAAGTATAGGTATTGAAGCATCTTCTGAATTTGTCATGTCATTTTTGTCATCGGTCATGAAGTGTTCTGCTTGTTTTGTTCACCCCATGTCTAGCACAACGTCAATCCTCGATAGCGGTCCATAAGTTTGGACGTTTCTAGTGCCTTGGATATATTCTAGATCAGAGTTTCAATGTGGGAGACTAAAAGAAGATAGCTGCTGTTGTGTAACAGAGACAGGACAACAAATTTCTGGAGAGGAAGATAATAGAAGATAACAGATACTTGTACAAACAGAAGCAGCCTACAAAGTTCTATGTTGTTAGATCTAAAACATCTAATCTCTGTTTAGGTGTCCAGCGGGTTAAACAATGTTAGAAATGCACAACTCTCCATCATGTTGCATACAGAAACACTTGGTCCGAGAAAGACTGGATTCATTTTGTTTCACTCCTATCAGATTGCGTCCAAGTTGAATTAACCACTACAAAGGTTTCAGAAATGGTTTCAAACAAGTCTTCATACCAGGAAGGCTAAAAAGAGTCGTAAGCAACCCCAATCCAATTATGATCACAGCACAACATTGCCAACATCATCATCTAACTCCCTGCTAGTAACTTCTTGGCATCTTTTTTATAGGAACTTCTTGGCATCTTTGCAGCTTTAACTTCCAGTAATTGCAATAAAAACACAAAAGTAGTACCTCTTAACACAAGAAAATAGAAGCTAAAACTCGAAACAACAAAAGGAAACATGTAAGGAATGAAAGAACTAAGAAGAGATGGTATACAAAAGGGAAACATATTGTCACATATACCTCCAAACACAAAGAAAACAGTTTTCTTTCCTCATGCTTTGCCCTTGGAATCAAATCCAAATCAAAGTCTAGAGACCTTTTTTCTAATTCTGTATGAGACTTTGTTTTTTTCCTTTTATCTTCAGTCAAGAGACTTTGTTGTTCAGCTAAAAAACTAACTATTGAGATTCCAAAACTAGACCTTATCTAATTTTTGTAATAGGAACGCTCTCTAATTTTTGTGGGTAAGTGGGAATGGCAATTTAGAGAACCTTGGAGCCTGTAGCCAACTCATTCCAAAACGGAATGTATGCTCAAAATCTGGAAACTACAATCCCGAAAACTGCAGCAATATTGACGAAATTGGAGACTCTTGACTGGGGTGTTGAAGTTTTGCTTCACCTGAACGAAGAACAGATGGTGTACAAATGCGGAACAAAAAAATTGAAAACTAATTCAAAACCATGACCAATGAAAAAAGCCCATATTCTCAAACTATAAAGCTGACTCTCCCTTAGAGGAGCACGTTCTCTCTCCATTTCCTCTCCCTCTACATCTCCATCAATGTTTAGTTCTTCCAGAGGCAATGCCATAAGTCCCTGGAATCTATTTTTGAGTTACTGATCCGAATGTTAGTTGCGCCTCAGAAATCTTTATCTAACGATTCGATACCAAGACCAAAATGACTCTTCTAGTTGGTAAATGAACACCCAAAGCTGCTAATAACAGTCGTTCGTGGGAAATATTAACTTATCAAGCAACAACTAGCAATAAGCATCACAAAAACTCATTCACTCTGCTTTGGGAACTTTAGAAACCCTTTAAAAACTCATTCATCTTCATTATACTCCTATAAACAATGTCATGCGTGACATGAAACTGATCCAAATTTATTTCATGAGGATGAGACAAATGATTTTCTTTCTTAGAAATTCAATAGATAGCCAGCGATTAAGAAATAACAGCAGTGGCTCAAGTCTATTGATTGAAATTCTGGGGGGTTGGTAGACTAGGTTTTATAGAAAATTATGTAATGAAGACTATAAAACGGAGAACACTTTATACAATCAAGATCATCGTAACAGATTAGGGACACATATAGTACCATTCAGAAACTATATGAATAAATATGAAAAGCTAGCATGGATTTTGAAATTTGACGGATGACAACAGATAAAATCATGTGAATTCAATTTTGAACAGCCTACAACAGATATTCGTGAGTCCATCCGCAAGGATAACAAGAAAACACAAACTGGGGGAGCAGGTGAAATTTGTTCTTGGAGGATGAATTACTAGCCTTATGGAGAGAATCGAGAGAAGTGAAACCTAAAACCTAAACACAAAACACACGATCAAAGCTTTTTCCTCCAATGAAAAAAAGTCCACACACGCCATCAAAACACACAACTAAAAATAAAGCACGAAAAACGGAAACATATGGGTAACTTAAATTTTGTAAAGGTTGTTCATCTGAAACGCATGGTTGTGAATTGGGGTGGCAATGTCGTTGCGTTGGTAAGACATGTATCCCTCCTTAGTCCTTTTGACAAAAGTTCCCCACTATCTTATGCTTAAATATACTCTCTCTCTCTCTCTCTCTCTCTCTCTCTCTCTCTTTTGGGTTGAATTTTGTTTGTCAACTGAATAGCGGTGGCTCGATGATTTTATAGGTGTTCGGAAAATACTTTAGTTATACTAACTCTGTTAACTTACAATTGAGACACAAGATCTTATATAATAATAATGTGTAGTGCGATTGAAAAGCATAAGAATGCATACAATTGTCCTCACGAGTTTTCAGTTTTGTAAGCCAAGCACCCGGCACATTAATCCACTAATATCCTAGGTTGGTATGGAACATTTTTGAGATATATTCTTCTTATTTCTTTCCTTTCATTAGAATAATAATAATATTTTTTTGTAATCTTGGATATGAATGAAAATTGTCCAAGTCCACAGGGATTCGCTTAGAAAAATCTTGAGTGGTACTATCAACAAAAATTCATTATAGAAGACGAATCTAGCAATGTAGTTCAATTTTTTAAAAAGAAATTTGTCTATAATTTTATAAACTAAACAAATAAAATTTAATAGCAGTTAATGTTAATGTTATGATCCTTATGGATACTAAATCAATACATTCGATACTATTATTAAAAGATTTTTTCTCTCTTTTTTACTTTAATTTTTATTGGTACGAGTGTGGGCCTTGTTTAGAAGCTAATGTTTTAGGTGTTCAACTATGAGTTACGTGAGACGAAGGGTGTTCATAATATATTATGCACTGTGTTAAAAAAACCAAACATAGGATTACTAGTGGTAAATTTCCAAAATGAAAATGTTTAGGGTGTTCAGCTGGACACCCATTCAGTGTGCAGCCGCCACAGCGACTGAATACCAAAAATGCAAAAAAATTCTTTTGAAAGCGAAACAAGCGCAGGGTGAAAAACTAGAGAGATCCATCTACTTAGAAGCATGAAGGATTGGTAGACGAACCAGAGAGAGTGACCAAGTCCTCAAGTGATGGGCCCTTTCTGGCAAGTGATAGGACATTGGCAGAAGGGGGAGGGAGATTCAGGAGAGCATCTGATTCTTGAGAAGTTCTTCCATCTTTCCTTCCTCCACGAACTTCACTTACCAGACTAATGAGAAAGAAAAAATCACAAAATCATTAGAACATGATAAGTCTATTAGTGCTTTGCCAACGTGCTTCAAACACATTTGAATGGAGCTTACCAGAAGAACGCTCTCTCTATCAGCAAAAGTGAAAATGTCAGGACAAGAAACAACACCGGGAGTCCAGGACAATCATTTTCCAAACCTCCTTGATTTGATCAATCGGTTCGAAGTAGGATTGACCCGTCACATCCCTGGGTGTCACGATAGAATAAAATGTAAGGTATAAGAAGTAAGAACTCGTTAAAGACTTAAAGGTACTTCAGCCGTTCAGCGCACACAACTAATAAGTAAAATCTGAAAGTGCTACTCACCCTTACAAAGCAATCATGAAAATGCATTCTTATTATCCTAGCCAGAACTCTTTGATCTCCAATAGATAATGTTGTCAGAGATAAGAGAAAATGTATAGGGTGTTAATTAACCCTAACACACGTCACTGTTATTTAATACCTCGTTACATGACTTAGTTAAGCAATGTGGGACTAATACATTCTATCAGACAAGATTGCCATCATATTGGCTAAAATCCCCTCAGCATGAGGAGATGATTCCCGGCAGTAATTCTGTTTCAAACCATTTTCGTCAGCATCAACGCAGAGGATGGAGAAGTTGAATCGTAATGCAAGGAGCCAGGGCAGTCAAGATGCTTTTGATATCAACCCTGTAGAATTAACCCCAGTTCTGGACCCTTTGGAGGTATGGGAGGACTCCATCTAGTTATAAGGAACATTGAGAACTACTCTACTTCTTTAATGATAGGGAAAGTTGAAATACTTCAACCATAAGCTTTCTAAGAAAGATGTAAATCATACTCTCAAGTTTTCCCACACCCCATACAGCCAAAGAACAGCCTTGTGAGTAGTATTTGTCCCAAGTTTCCCACACCCCATACACCCAAAGAACAGCCTTGGGAGCTGAAACTACTCTTAGATGGACTGGGCCTCCCTCTAATGCTGATTAGCTTCAGGCCTTCTACTTGTTCAACTAATCGCAGAGGGCCAAGTCAAAGAAGCTGTCACATAGTGTGATATCAGACACAGCTGTTGCCACAATATTAATGACTGTATGCAGGTGGCCTTCCGATTACTCTGTGATTAATGAATTTTTTAGGATTCCAATCTCCGACACATTGCTCTCTAACATTTCCGAAGTTGTAGCCCTATGTTTCTGTATTCCCAACTTTTGGGGATTTACCCCTTCTTTTATGTTTCAACTATTTTCCTATCAATTTAGAATAGTCAAATGGTAAACTATATCTAGTCAGAGATATGGACGAGCAGTTGGAGGTAAAAAGCTTCATGAAAGTGGCTTGTGAATGTAAAGGATGTGATCTGGCATGAGTGGATTTTCTTCTAACTCGAGAGTATCCTGGCAATGGAGAAGACGAGGTCAATGATGAGCATGACCTGACCACTGACGAGGATCCACCTGATGAAGATGCCAATCTAGCTGTTTATGAAGATGGATTTTACTAGTCTATTTTTGTAGATGTAGAATCAAGAGACCATTCAGAAAATGGGAAAGGAGAGGGATTTTGTTGATAGATTGGCCCATAAGGAAGCACAAGACCACAAAATTACCCTCCTATTTCAGGGTTATTATTGTTTGGCTAGCTCTAAAGACATCAGATTCTGTCTGGGGAAGGGAGTGGAACATAGGGTTGAAGATTGTTACCTGAAATGGGAGAAATTTGGAGGGGGATAGGGAACTATTTTTTCATAGCATTGTGGAGCTTGCGGTTCTCACAAATCAAAGTGGTTAAATCCTAATCAGGGTAATTTAAAGACGTGGTGGCTGCAGAAAATAATTAGTTACTGCTGATATTTGTCGTTGAATTTTTTTGGGTAATTCAAAAGAATTCAAGTTGAGGCTTAATTGGGTGTTGGGTTGAATAAAGTTGGTTCTTCAAGCGGTGGTGAAGTCCTCTAGTCTTGTCTTTTCTTTAATGTCATAGTGTCGTGTTATTTTGGTATTGTACCTATCATCCAAGTAATGGGTATTTGGTTGTTGATTTCTTACCAACTCTGTTAGGGTTTAGAAAAGCATATGATTGATCGGGTTTCTTGTGCCATATTTTTGGGATATTCATCCTCAACCATGATGTTCACAGTTCTCTTATCTATATCCTCATAAACTTCTTGCAATCTTGCTCAAGTTGATAAAGTAATTTTTCTTATGAAACACACACACTGAAGCTTAGCTTGGCTTGGCTGGTTTGAAGCCCTCTATGAGAAGCATGCGAGCCGAGAGCAAGTAATAGTTACTCCTACTTACCCTAATGACCCTATGAAAAACTTCTTTTCACAAACAACATCAACTATTCAGTTACATGAGACAGAAAGTAAAGGACAAATAGAATTGTATGGCACAATACCTGATTGATACTGCCGCTGATTCATCAAAGTTGCATCCAACAGAAAGTACCTTAGGGGTAATATGGCAATATGATTTGTCATTCCATATATTCGCAGTAAGAACTTACACCAGCTATTGTACACGGCTGTTATAACTTGTGTGTTTGTAAGTTAGAAATAAACATCGACAACAATGAGACAATCACCAAAAATTACCACAAGAGCACTTCCCATCACTGAAATGGTGAAACCTCATGTTATCTCTAATTACAATCTCCCTGCCGGCAATCTGAGATGCACCACACATAACCGAGTGGCAATCCTCGCAAATTCGGAGATTCTTCACAATCCTAATGGTGCAACCGGCACTTGTGGACAGCAGCCCAAACGCCAAAGCTAGCTTCTCACTATGAGTCATTAGTATGCGCTTCTTGTCTTCGTCACTCACATCATAAGGAACGCAACTCAGATTTGGCTTGTACCCATGTAATTGTAATTTATTCACAAGGTCCTCCAACGCCTGCCAAATCTCTCTAGATTTCACATGGGTCACATCACCTGCAAAGAACTCATGTATTTCTCCTTTCTTTCCTTCAACCCAACTACTCCCAGGATCCTTTTTCAAGCCCTTTTCTCTCATCAATTTCCTTACCCTTGCAACATCGTCCCACCTTCTTGCTGAAGCATATATGTTGGAAAGCAAGATGTAGTTTCCAATGCCATTAGGCTCAAGCTCAAATAGATGGACAGCAGCAATCTCTGCAACGTCAGGATTCGCATGGATGCGACAAGCTCCAAGAAGTGCTCCCCACACACCCCCATGGGGATCCATTGGCATAGTTCTGACAAGCTCAAGGGCTTCTTCCAAGCACCCACCTCGCCCAAGGAGATCAACCATGCAAGCATAGTGATCTGCAGTTGGTGTAACACCATAAGATTTCTCCATCGAAGCAAACCAATGCCTACCATGCTCAACCATACCTGCATGGCTACAAGCTGTGAGCATCCCAATAAAAGTAACCCCATTGGGCCTTATATCCGTCTTCACCATCTCATGAAACAACTGAACTGCAGCATTCGCACGCCCATGCATTGCAAACCCAACAATCATTGAACTATAAGAGAACACATTCCTTTCTCTCATATTATCAAACACCTTAAACGCTTCATCCACATTCCCACACTTGGAGTACATATCTACCAATGCAGATCCAATGACAACATTATTGGTCGGCCCCATATCCAGATTTCTCGGCAACATGCCTAACCCAATTTGCATACTTAGTCGCACCCAGTTGAGCACAAGCTGATATGACACCAACCAACGTAACTTCATCCGTTTCAATCCCCGCATCCTGCATCCTGTCGAAAAAACACAACGCCTCCCTCGGCCTAGCGTTCTGCGCGAAACCGGTGACCATGGCTGTCCATGCCACCATATCCTTCAAAGGCAACTCATCAAACAACCTACCCGCCGAATCCATATCTCCTCTCCTCGCATACCCAACAATCAACGACGTCCACGAAATAACATCCCTATCAGGCATTTCATCAAACACCTTACGCCCACAGTCCAAAAACCCGCATTTCACGTACATATCAATCATAGTATTACCAACATACAAGTCAGATGCAAACCCACCAATCGTTATAGTCTGACCATGTATCTGCCTGCCCAAATCAGCATCAAGAGCAGCAGCACAAGCCTTGAGCAGAGCAGTAAAAGTAAACGAGACAGGACCTGTCCCAACTCTTCTCATAGAATTGTAGAGAAGTATAGAGTCGTTCAAGGGTCGTTGAAAGGAGTAACCACGGATCAAGGAAGTCCATAGAAAGGGGTTGGGTTGTTTGACCTGTTGGAAAGCGAGGTGTGGGTATGGGTCCATTGGGGTATTGAGTTTGGTGAGGGTGCGAATGAGCTTGGTGAGGAGAAAGCTGGATTGGTGGAGGCCGTGGCGGATGATTTGGGCGTGGACTCGTTTGATGTGGTTGAGATTGGTGCAGTGGTGCAGAAGAGAGATGAGTTGGGATTCTAGGAGCTGCTTATTAGTAGTGTGTTGAGAGATGGGAATGAAGGAGATGCTTCGTGTGGTTTGTGCGCAGAGTGTGTGAGACGGGGCAACCATTACGCTGTTGTCTAGACTCACTCTCGCACCCGCTGCGAAACAGACGACATATGGAGAAAGTTCGCGATTGTAATCACTGAGCAGAAAACAGCGAGCTTTTAAATGTTTCGTTTCTTGGGGTTCAAACGAATTTCAATCGAACTCGAGCTCAACGAAATTTTAACGGGTTTAACTCGAGCCGGATTTACTCAAAATATTGGTGACGTCTTCTTCCTTTCCTTTCTCAAAAAGAATTTTTTAAAAAATTCCTTCTAGATTTATCATACTTTTAACATTTTTCTCTTTATCTCTTTCTACTTATTATCCCTACAATTTTTCAAAAAAAATTTCAAAATACAAACCAAACAAAGCATAATATTTTGCTTATAATAGATCCATAACTGTAAATAAAATTTTAATTTTGTAAAAATATATGCTCATAGATATATAAAATAATGAAAACATATTAAATTTTGAATTGATGATACTTTTAAATGTTCAATTGTGCACAAATTATAAATTTTTATTACAGACGTGCAAAAACAGTTTATGCATATTCAACATTATATATGTGACATTCAGTAAGATATAGGAGTATTGACAATCTCATTCAAGGGGAAGTGTGAAAAGTTTGACGCATGACAGGACGTTAATAGTCGATCGGAGAAGTTGCTCCAGTTGCAGGTGAAGCATCCACATTTCATTAAGCCATTAAGCTAGTTCCCATCCCTTTGCTTTTCAATCTTTCCAATGGGAAGCCTGTGATGAAACTGCCATTGCTTCCTGTCCTAAGTAAGAGAGTGATTTCCGACTTTTCGACCGACTGCTCATCTATAATGCTATGTTTTAGGTTTGCAAGTCTAATCAAGTCGAATATCGTCAGGTTAAGATTTGGCTCATTTATTAAACGAGTCTAAAATTAAAGTTCAGATTCGGTTCCTTTAGTATCCGAATCGAACTCAAACGAGCTTTTATTAAGTCGAGTCCTCGAACGGCTCATTCATTTGCAGCCCAATTCACGATAGGCATTCATCTATGTTTATTTCGTAATTTTGGAAAACCTGGAGGGTGTAACTGCAATGACAAGAATATAGAAGAGAAAAATGAGTTACAAGAATATAATCATGTCTTCACTCTTCAGGAGCTCCGGATTCTCACCTTCAAGGTTCTCTCTCTCTCTCTCTCTCTCTCTCTCTCTCATGCACATAGCTATTCTATTGTTTATCTCCCCGCAAGCAGTTTATGTGTTCAGTTTGTTGGGTCCACCCCGGTGGGCCTATTTTTGGTATTGGGTTGGTTTGGCCCAATTGGCTCTCTTCTGTTTTGTATACTTTTGTATCCCTAGTGTGGGTGTGTTGTGTGCTGCAAGAGAGAAACAGAGAGAGAGGGAGACCGAGAGTCAGAGAGAGTGAGAAGTGAGTTCCACTGTATTGAGAGGAGAGAGTGAGTGATTGTAAAGAAAATCTTACCGGTGTAATTTCTCGATATAGTGAAACCGCCCTCCCTGTGGATGTAGGCCGGTTGTTTGGCCGAACCACGTAAGTTCTCGGTGTTGCTCTTTCTTTTTCGTGCTTGTCTGTGATTGTGCTTGTGTTTGGTGTGATTTGGGTTGGGCAAATTCCCTACAGTCTGTTCTACTTGTAAATTTGAGTTAAAAGCCTCAAATATCCTTCCCCACTTCTCTTCTCAAACTTATATCAAAAACTTTTACCCAAATCCTTAATTGGCGATTAATCGCTGGCGGTCCCTATCCGTCATTAATTGCCGTTTACTAGTTACTATGCACCGATTAATCGCTCGAAGGTTGCCAGCCGTCCGACTAGCGCATAGGGACCTTTAGAACATTGCAAATCCTTTATAGCTTTTGCTTATATTCTTTTCCCCTTTGAGATGTTTCGTATCAAATAAGGATTTATAAGTGGAAATTGAGTAGCAGGCTAGAACTGCTCTAAGACTCGAGAAAATGTTTGCCCCGCTTTTCCTTGAAGTACGCTCAATTAGCGGTCTCGGTGTAGTTATGGTTCTGGTGAATTTGTATATGGATCAGTACATTACGATCATGAGATTTGGGTTTAAAATTTTATGATAGTATTCGAGAGATTATTTTCTCTCTTCGTAGTATTCCCGACATTGAAATGCTTGATGTATGGTAGTTGTGCATTGGTAATTTATGGAAGTTAGGGAAGTTGTACCGACCCTTTCATCAACTGGTTATTGTTTTGAGGATCTTGCCAAGAGAAGAGGATCTTTTCCATCCGATTCTCCTCAAACCCTCTGGTAGAACCACCTTTGAAAACCAGCTTGCGAGAGGAGGATGACCTAGAGCGGACATACACATATAGATAAGCCCATACGTAGCCGATATCGGGCATTGCCATCATGTCAGATTAATGCACAGTTGGAATTTCTTGTTCCAAAAGCAGTCTAAATAAGAAAAACAATTGTTGAAATCTGTTGCCAAACAACATTATCCAATTGAATGAGTTCTTTTCATCTAATTTTTCTTATGTTATCCAGGTCTCATTCAGTGTTTCCGTGAGATCTTTTATGCAAGAATGTATTTTAGATTTGGTTACTGATCTTTCTGGAAGCTGACCTATAATTTCTGCTGCAGGTAAGAGGGCAGATTATTGTAACCGGGTTTACAGTGTGAGTGCAAGGAATTGTTTTACTGGAGTAGAAGGTCATCATGTTTGCAACTGCAATTAGGTATATTGCCAAGAAACCGAAGCCAAAGATGAAACCGATAGAGCTCAAAACGCCACCGGAGCAGACACAAACCATCACTAGAGTTATATTTGATGTTTTAAAGGAGCATGGTCCTCTCACAATCACA
Organism: Rhododendron mucronatum var. ripense; assembly: GCA_019656295.1. Lineage (NCBI taxonomy): Eukaryota > Viridiplantae > Streptophyta > Magnoliopsida > Ericales > Ericaceae > Rhododendron > Rhododendron mucronatum. The sequence goes on from BPLT01000107.1 coordinate 1,911,001, forward strand.
GACACCTGGGAACGATTGAAGGTAGCCTCCAATTCTGCTCTCATATTCTTATTTTCATGGCTATTTCGATTCTGACATTTTTTGTTTGTACAATTTCTAGCAATGGGTTCTGCTTCTTTCTCCAGTTTAGTGTTTTAACAGAATTTGAGAAAAGAAAGTAAAAAGAATCCTAGAAGAAAGTCAATTAATCTCAATCTAAGAAAGTAAGGCTCATTTTGGATACTGCATTACCTTCCCTTATTTACTTCCTTTTTCTGTCCTCTTGGTGTCAATGATTTCAACAATGGATTATATATTTTCTATACTTTTTACCTCAAATATTTGAGGGATTTCAACAATGGATTATATATTTTCTTCATTTCTAATAATTACTTTTTGAGAAGAAAATGGATGATAAACAAAATTTGTTTACCTTCTGTCACGAATGCATTATCGGCGAAATGTGTGTGAGGCAGTTTGGGCACGTTGACAATCATGCTCTGTCAGACACTTTAAGTGCTGCCATGGCTCCTATAGTGGTATTGTCATCATTCGTAGCTCCATTTGACACCTTTCCTTTACCCATGACAAGGCTTCTGCATCTTCCATGATCTGGTTATTTAGGCTGCATCTGGTTTACAATTATTGGAGCCTGGAAAATGGTTTTAGAGATTCCCCTTATATTCTTTGCTGCACGAGGGGATTAAAGTGACTGTATTCTCACATGTTATGAGTTTTATCTTTACTCTCGTCGACCGAGAAATGAAATGAAGGTTGTACATGATTGCGATCCCTTATGAACGAATGGCTAGATTCACTAGAATACTCACTGTGGCTCGATTCTAGAATACTCACTATACCTCTTAGACCGCTTGCTAAATGCATTTCAAGCATCACCTGTATTTGGGTTTGGTTTCAATGAATTAACTTACCCAAACAAAAAAGGATGTTTGAGCCATTCGGGGGGTCCAAACTCAGCAAATAATATTTTCTAGTCGAGAGATACCCATGGCTGGACCAAGTAATCCATCTTTGTGTACAGCTTACTTCCTCTTCTTCCTTTCCAGTGAATAGACTTCAAGTCTTCGAGAGGTTGTTCCCCACCAGAGGTTTGAACTTAAGAACATAACCCTCATTCAGCATATGTCCTTTGTGAAACCAAAATGCATTTCAATAATGCTGCAATACGCTTACTTAAGTATTTTAGGATTGAGAAACTAGATTTGCAAAGTGGCTTAATGCCACATTATTGTTTGTTTTTTGTTTGATCATATGGCACATTAATGTTTGACAGAAGGTTCTTGCTCTTGATTTTTTGTTGCTGACGGATTCTGCAATAGTTATGGGCAATGCACATCCCCATATTCCTCTTATCATCAATGTGTTGCGTTATATGTCATCAATACCACACCCTCTAGTATAAGAAGCACAGCTATGCACCATCATTTAGCTGCAATTTTGCCTCAAGTCCCATCTTTCATTCCTACATTAAACAAATTGAACCTTTTTTATGCCCTGCCTTGAACTGCCATCTGAGTCCTCAGTCATAACACATTCCCTGGTCCAACAAGAGAGTAACGTATAGAGAAGGCATGTTGCTATGTACTGCCTCCATTTGTGTGGTTCCAACCAAATGGCTCTTCAAGATAATCATGATGATTGTTGCATTGCAATTCATTCTGTGAATGATGCATTTGGTGAAAAGTGGTTTCGGTATTTATATTTCCAATCTATGAAGTACGGATACTCTATTTTGGCCTCCGTATCACGTATCGTATCCGTATCGGATACCGATACTTTCGGATACTCTCCGGATACGTATTTGATACGCTTTTTAAAGTATCTTGCTTTTACAATATTTTTTGGTATCCCAATACATTTCGGATACGCGCGGATACTCTCGGATACGTATCCGATATGTTTTTTTTAAAGCGTTCTGCATTTAGAATTATTTTTTGGTATCCTGATACGTTTTGAATACGCATGGATACATGTTGGACACGTGAGGGTAAATATGTTATTACTTAAAATATATGGGTTAAAATGACAAGTAGGACTATATTTTTCTTTTTCCCCCACCAATCGACAATAGAAACACACCGACGATATCCTCTCTATTGACAACCTTGTAAGTCTCTCTCTCTCTCATTCTCTCTCTCTCTCTCTCTCTCTCTCTCTCTCTCTCTCTCTCTCTCTCTCTCTCTCTCTCTCTGTGTATGTATGTATGTAATATCTCTATCTCAACATGTGAAATGGTAAACTTGTGTAATGAAAAACTTTAATCATTAATAAAATGTTAGGAATTAAAAATTATATATAGTATATTATTTATTTACTTTTATATTCAATGTATCTCTCAATGTATCGTATTCTTCTTTTTGAAAAAATCACGTATCTGCGTATCTGTATCGTATCCGTATCCATATCCGTGCTTCTTAGTTTCCAATTACTTGTTTCCGACAATTTTTTCTAATTATTATCTTCCATGAATCTTCATGTGAACTGACTAAAATGTAATTCTAACATGTTCAGGAAGTTGGTGTCAGAGGGCTGACAGGTAAAAGGCACATGAAAACAATTCTTAGATGGATGAGGGAGAGGCAGAAACTTAGGCTAATTTGCAACCACGTAGGTCCCCACAAGCAATTTCTGTATACAACGTGGTTCACCAAACCCAATACCAAGCAGGCAAGGCCAGGAAATGTTTCTTCTCAACCGAAACTCCCATGATCTTCATGGATTACTAGCTGAGAAGCTTCTTTATTTGAACCCTGCCTGAATCATGTCGTGGAAAGTGTTGTTTTGTTTCTGTTCTCATTTTGACGTAAGCAGAATTTAGACATTAGGATGATGTTTTTGGCATCAATATTAGGATGATATTGAACTAAAGATTTTTTATCCCAAAGTATATAGAGCTTCTCCACCCACCTCTCAACATGTACACAGAATCTAAAGATTAGAAGGATGTTGAAGTAAGGCATCTCTTACTCATTTTCCATTTTGTGGAGACTCATAATAGTATAGTATTTTGTTAAAAAAAATTAAAGTTTAGAAATTTTACTATTCTGTGTTCACGTCAATTTCAGAATACATATTATTTCTATTTTTCGAAACTTCCCTCCGAAATTTTCGTCTAATTCTTCATTTTCATTGGGTAATTAGACATGATCAACAATGGTGTAAATTTATAGAAACATTGGATATGTGAATAAAAATTAGTATTGAAATGGATCTTAAAGGCGTATAGTATTTAAGTTCTACTTTGGAGAATTAACTGGGAACACGTTTGGAATCCATTCATATCCAGTTTTGTGGGATTGGGTGTCCGTTTTATAGTCCTAAGTCCTGCCCATAGTTTCATTTAAATCTTGCCGGCCGAGTCATACAAAATTCGAAGACTGACGGCCAAATAAATACTCCCTTCGTCCATTTTTAAGTGTCCTGCTTCGTAATTCCAACTTATTAAAAAGACATCATCATTATACCTTTCACATCACTTTTTTCCTCCACTTTCCCTATTTAACCATTATCATTACACTTTTTACTCACTAACTTTTCAAAATAGAATTTACTTTTAGGGATAAAATAGACAATATATCAATTTTTACCCACTAACTTTACAAAATGGACACTTATTAAGGGACAGCCCAAAATGGAATACCGGACTATAAAAAAGGGACGGAGGGAGTATAATTCAATGACGGCCACCGGTGGTTCTGCAATTCAACTTAATGAGATTGCTGCTCTACTCTGCAGAGCAACCACTCAAAAACAAATTCGAAGAAGGGGAAAAGAGATTGAGGAAGAATTTGGGTAACATCGTTCAGAAACTTGCCTGATATCACGTTTATAAAAAAGAAAATATGGTCTCCTACGCGTACAACCAACCTTTCCCATACCCTAAAATCGTGGGAGCTCATTCACTGGTTGGTCCTTTTCTTATGAGTTGATTTAACTCATAGATGACAGGTTTTAAAGAAATCACGGCAGAAGAAATCACAATTTCACTGCATTCAAAAACAATCGGGCCAGATCTGGACAAATGGTCGCCAGCCTCTGATGGATTCTAGGCTACAAAGTAAGAAATCAAATATTTTCTTCACATCAATCATTTTCCAGTATACACATTCTCTCTACAAAAAAGGTCCCAATACTAGCTACATGCCTACATATCATGGCATCACAATTTCGAACTCTATTATACCACCTAAATAACATATAATATATGGCATCTACTCTTTATAACTCTCTTATAAAAACACGCACCAGCTTACCACAAATACACAAAGAAGCTTCTAATAACTCGTTCACAACATCAAGCTTATGCACTAGCAACTAGGATATCGTTTTCCTACTTACATTTCCAGCTCTTTCAAAAGAGTTGAAAAAGGTCAGTGGCTTTGGGGGTATGGGCACAACTTTAAGCGATACCAGCCGATCTTTCATGTCATAATAACTGACCAACCATATAGCATATAGTAATATTTTGCTGAGAGAACCAATGCACAGCCGGCTGGTAATAGAAGTCTCTGCTTGTTAGTGAAAGGGTTGGGAGGTGTTTAAGAATGTTTGTGGTTCTATGCCTTTCGCAGAACTTCCCTAAGAACAGCATCAATTCTATGTGCCATGCGGCGTTCTAGGAACATCGACTTCACCCTTTCATAACCCCTCTTTCCCATTGTAAGCCTCCTCTCAACATGAGTGGCAAGTTTGACAATGCTTTTTGCAAGAGGAGTAACGCCTTCTTTCCCAATTGGATGCAGCAAACCTGTGGATCCGTGCACTACAATCTCCGCAGTGCATCCCGCTGATGTTCCCTGGCATGTGTCGCACAAAACATGCATATGACAAGTAAATGTGAAGAGAAAAATTAAGGTTGCAAACATCGATGAAAAGAGGGCAACCTACTAGCCCAGAACAATAACAGTAATTCTGGTTCAGAACCTTGCCAAAAACAAACCAAAGTCAATTTTTCTTCTTTCTACAAAAATACTACACACCAAAAACAGTTTTCATAAGGTTAATATTGGGTAATTTCTGGACAGTAATGATGCAATATTAAACAAATGAGAGTCAACCTACCTGGGAATTCTGAACAAGGACATCAATAGCAGCTAAATAAGGGGCTACGGTCAAAGTTTTATTTACAAAATGGACATGGTTCTGGATTTTCTTCTATGCCACGAAGTCTCGAAGTTCTGACTCAAACTTGGTGTGTGTAGCGATGTCACTGCCTACAATAACTGCATATAACAACAGCACCTGTAATTTCTGTTCTTGGATCAATTGGATACTCTCATAAAATGCATGGAGAAATAAATTTTGGCCTTTTCCACGTGAAACACCTGCCGTTCAAAACATTATGGTGATCGAAAAATATAAATGTCTAAAGTATCAGCAAACGCATAGATATTAGCACAGGAAATAGCTACGAAAGATGATTGCTTAGCAACCTGCATAAACATTAAATGTTTATGCATCCTTTTGGACAAACTGACGTATTTTGAAACCCATGGCATTGGAACATATAAGTGCATGGAGGAGTTACTCGATCTATCAATCCAGGTAACAGATTTCTACTAATGTGCAAATCTACAGCAAGCGAATATAAATGTATAAAAGGCATTCTACAGGTTAAGGCATACTGTATATGAGGCAAAGACTATCTTCATTTGTTACTCCAAGAGACTCACGATCGTGCTCACGCAAAACCATTTTCACTCCATTATCTTCAGCAACATCCATTAGTTCCTTGCTATTGCCGAGGTGAACAACATAAGTGTCAGGCATTTTAATCCTACATAGAAAGGATAATCACCATTGATCAAACAACAATTCTATCAAAACAAGGTGAAAGATGAACAAAGCCGCATATATATGATCATGTTTTGCTCTATTATGTGGAGATTGCTAAGTGAACCCTTCTCCACTGAAGTATCCACAGCCATGGGTAGCAATTACAGAAAGAAACAAATACAACTTGCCATTGTTATTGGAGGCTTACTTCAGCCGCTCTTGAGTCCTGTTCTTCCAGTATTCTGCTGTTAAATGTGAATCGATCATAGCACCATACCACCAGCAACCAAATGAAGGTGCTTAACGTACTCCATTTTGAAGTAATGACCTCACATTTCAGGAATCCACCACAACATCTTCGGGAGAACTCGGGAAACATTTTCCTTGAGAACAGCATCCAGCCACTTCCCAGCAACTAAGGAATTTTCCTCCCCGAGTACCCACCCACAGCCATGCATTTGACAGGCATCAACAAAGAGAAAAGTGTCAGAACAGAGTAACAATAGTGCACAAATGGACTAGGCTGCCAGGAAAGAAATGTTAACCTACGCGGGCTTTGTCTTGTCACCAATTTTGCCTTGCCACGGGTGATAAGGAAAGAAACATCAGTGAACAACATTCAACACACAAAAAGATCATCCCACGAATAGGGATTTTTAGTGTAATTTACCTAAAAGAAAATAGTAAAAAAATAAAATAAAGCTATCACCAAAAGTTGGGAACACTGAAACCTAGGACTACAACTTTGGGAATGTTAGAGAGCAATGCATTGTAGCTTGGAATCCTAAAAAACTCATTAATACTATTTTCCTTAGAGTAATCGAAAGGCCACCTGCATACAGTCATTAATATTGTGCACCTACCTGCATTTAAATATGGAAAAGACCATTGGTAAAGTCACGCATCAGAAAACAAGAGTTGACTAAGAAGCTTGAAGTTACTACACAGGCAATGCCAAAGAACATTCATAAGCAGTCCCTAAATGAGAAAGAGCAGACATTGATCGACTCTACAGTGCAGACCAAATGTTCAGGAATCAAAAGGAGATCATCCAAATCGTGGATGACCATGTCAGTTAGAACAATCCGCTTGGAATTGCTTCTACACCGCACGATGAGCTAAGTGCTTTAGTTGCACTTCTCTACCATGATTTATTGTTCAAAAAATCAGATGAGAAAGAAATGGACGAGTCTAATAAACTTATCACCAGGGAAACGCATAGGGTCAACAAAGAAATGGACGAGTTTAATAGTTTCGTTTCTTCACTAGAGACAAGTGACATTTAGAAATTCTAAATGAGTAGCCAATTCTCGGACACAGCATGAGGCGCAATGTACCGAATGACCTCCATAATCCTAGCCACATCAAACAACAGAGGGGGAGGAGGATGAAGGGGAATTGCAACGTGCAAATACCAGAACTGCGTTCAATAGTTAGAGAACAATTTCTCAGTACTCCCTCTAGATCAACGCAAAAAAAAAAAAAATCTCTGAACAGTAACTTCTTATTTCCCTCGGCAGTGTTGCACCAACTTGTTACTTGTACATAACTTGAGCTTCTGCGACTTATTGCACTCCTTGTATGTCGGGGCACATGAATAGTTACTCAAACCTGGACCAAATCCTGCAACAATAAGTACCCAATATCAATATAAATATAGAGTCCCCTTCTCCTAAGGACCACCTTAACTTAATAAAATAAGGACCTCCATTTTCTGATCGAATTTCGATTATCCGAGCAGCTCAATGTGTTCAGAACGTGATTTTAAGGGTATCCGCGAGAAATCAACAAAAAAAATGACCGAAAAGGGCTTCATCCGAGCAGTTTTTGTTTATTTTTTATCAAACGGTTCAAATAAAAACTGCTTGGACGAATCCCTTCCCGGTCATTTTTTTTGCCGATTTCACGCGGGTACCCTTAAAATCATGTTCTAAACACATTGACCGGTTCAGATTATCGAAATTCGAACGAAAAATGAGAGAAATGGAGAGGTCCTTATTTGAAAAGGACCTTCTTATTTGAAAATGACGTGTGTGTATATATATATATATATACACACACACACACTAGGTGCGGCCACGTGCAAAGCACGTATATGATGTGCCCGTTGAAGAGGATATACTAATTTGTTTCAGGGGAAAGATTAATGTTGTTTTTTATGGTCAAGGTAGAAATACTAGTTTTAAGGGAATTAACCTAAAGAATAGAACATTTTCAAAAAAAAAAAAACCTAAAGAATAGAACACATTGCCTATCAAAAAATATATATATAGAACACCACTTGACTAAAAAGAATCACACCATATGAACATGAGGTAAATTGTACTTTATTAGCGAGTGTGATATCAACCTTTCAAAAACCCAAATCTCAGTTTTACTTCCAAATGGCACCAATTATAGAGTCTCAAGCTTAGGTTGTCCAACGGCTTGACAGCTACAGCACTTCAGAAGAGTTAACCTTTCCTAATGATTCATCATATGGTTTAAATTGCAAATATTTCAGAGTTGCCAAATTACAAATGCAACTGTTCTAAGATCTTTCTGACAGCCACCCGAAAACCAAATCCCGTTCCTGTAAAATAAACAAAAAAATAAAGTATGTCCTAACTTCATACATTATGTAAAAATAGCATCTTCTCTCAAATGTAAAATAGTGCTAACCGCATTTACTTGTGAAGGGAGAAGTTAAGGTCTAAATGAATGACATGTATAGGTAAACAGAAGGATTTTTAGAATGTCCTCGACCGGCCTCAACGTAAGCTTATGCATAGCAGCTCAGAAGGGGCTCAAGGCAACACACAAATGAGAAAATTAAACAAATAGAGACGTAAAACATCACTAACAAAAATGTTAGAGCAGCTAAAAACATTTGCAATCTCGTGACATCCACCATGAGCCTTAATGCTTTTCACAGTTGAATAGGAGGTCTGACTTTGGCTCACTCATAATACACGTGAAAACCTACCAACTACACAATTTAGTACATTAGTACTGCAACACCATATTGTAGTTCGGCATGGCAAACCGACCGTCAATAGCTTCAGTAACATTCCTTCTATCAACACCTTTCAGTCCATATCAAATCCAAGTAATTTGTCCAGATGGCCCACATATCTGTATCATTACTAGGGGTGTCAAACGGGCCGGGTCGGCACGACCCGACACGGGCACGTCACGGTTAAATGTGGCACGGCACGGGCACTTGCACGGTCGTGTCTTGGCACGGCACGACACGGCACGGTCTTAATGAGCACGTGGACGGGCACGGGCACGGTTTTTGCCTGGCACGACACGACACGACACGGTTTTTAGTGGGCACGTCGACTGGCACGGGGCACGGAAGTGGGCGGGCACGGCACGGGCACGACACGAAAGTTGGCCTGACACGACACGACACGACACAATTTAGCCAAGCACGGACACGACACGGTAGTTGAATGGGCACGACACGGCACGACACGGTTTTAGGCCAAGACGGGCACGACACGGGTTGATGGGCATAGCACAGGCACGGCACGGCATGGTTTTAGTTGAGCACAGCACAACACGACACGATTCTAGCTGGGCACGGCACGACACGGTTCTAGCCGGACACAGCATGGGTTGACGGGCACGACACAGGGCACGGGAAAAAAATTGTTAAATAATTTGACTTGTGACTCATAAATATAATGTGATTAATTAATAATAATTTTAATTACAAAACAAGGCATTTTAGTTTCATAATTTATATTAAAAAAAAGCTTTTAAATTGGAACAACTAACAATAAATAAGGAAAAAAAAACTAATTTTAAAGAAAAAACCTTCATGTGATTCAAATCCAAGTTCTATGGAAATTGTCACACATCACAATTGGTTTTATGTTTTTATTTGGAACAACTAATAATAAATAAGAAACAAAATTGGTTTTAAAAAAATAATCTCTATGAGATTCGAACTCAAGTCCCCAAGGACTTGACACACATATCAAACCACCAAGGCCAACAATCTTATTACGCTTATAATTGAAACAACTAATATATATTATATAATTTTACTCTATAAGAATGGGCCTCTTATACGGTAGCCACACAATTTCAACACAGTTATGACGATCCATATTGTTCATTTTATTGTTCTCGGTGTTTTAATCACTCTCGCAAATTTTCGAGTCTATCGGGGTTTGGAAGCCCTTTCATCGGCAAGTAGATTCATTAATAGAAATTTTTTTGTTATGTGCAATCAAGTATATAACGATAACCAATTTACTTTATTTTTTGCATGAATGATATAATCACTCTCACATAAAAGGTAGACGGTTCCGATTTTCAAAAAACAGCTCGGGGCGACCCTCAAGTGGTGCATTATAGGACTTTAACGCCTTTGAAAGCATCGAATGTGTTCCGATCATGTGGTTTCTGACATCCGATTATCTCCAATTTAGGGGAGAATAATAAATTTGATAAGATCTTAAATCGTAACGGTTTAGATCGAACATTCGAAAAAATGAGTCTGCAGCTACCTTTCAAATTTATATATCTAACTTATTTAGTTCTGAACTAATGTATTCTGCTGTAGTCCAATGTACGTTAGCCACACGATTGCGACATAGTTATGATGATCCATACCGTTCATTTTGTTGTTCTTAGTGTTCTAATCACTCTCAAAAAAATTCGGGTCTATCGGGTTTTTGAAATCCTTTCATCATGACGTAGATTCATTAATAGGAAATTTTTGTTATGTGCGATCAAGTATATAACATTAACCAATTTATTTCATTTTTTGCACGAATAATATAAACACTCCCACATAAAAGGTAGACGGTTCCGATTTTTCAAAATGAGCTCGAGCGGCCCTCGAGTAATGCATTATAGGATTTTACGAGAATTTTCCGCTATTTGGTGGCATGGTGCACACAGATTGTGGTGTGACATATACACACAATCACACCCACATCTGGGGTATATATAGAAAGCAACCGGCTGCTAGGGCAGCACAACTCTCTCGTCTCTCACTCTCTGACTCTGACTCTCTCATTCTCTCTCGCACGGTCTCACAACGTCTCTCCGAGAGACTGAGACCTCAACGGCTCTCTCTCTCTCTCTCTCTCTCTCTCTCTCGTCGTCTCTCTCTCTCTCTCTCTCTCTCTCTCTCTCAACGCCTCCGGCGGTGAGTCGGTGACTGGTCTAGAGCTCCATAGCTCTCAATCACACTCGCATCGGATCTGAGCAGCCACACACAAACACACCAATCTCTCTGACTCTCTCTCTCTTTCTCTAACTCTCATCACAAAGACTCAAACGGTCAATACCAACCCGACTCAAGTGAAACCCTAGAATCTAGATCGAGAACTAGATCTGAGTTTGCTGTTGCCGTTGCCATTCAGCGGTCCAAACCCTAGATCCGACTCCGTCCAGCAGTTGAGGCATCTTTTTATCGGTATATATATATATCTCTCTCTCTCTCTCTCTCTCTCTCCCCCCCCCCCCCCCCCCCCCCTTAAACGAACACTTAGGTGTATACCCGAAGTTGTGTGTTGTGTTCCCTTCCAGACTTGGATTTAAAAGCTTTAGCCCTTTGGATTTAAAAGCTTTAGCCCTTTTTTGTGTTTTTTTGCAGATGGATCCTGAACATATACATTTTGGGGGACGTGATCACTCTGACTCTGAGTCATCTGACTCGTCTCATGATGAACATGGAGCAACTCCTTCAATTTCACCCCCGCAAATGGGTTCCATAGGTGAAGCTGCTTCAAACACTGTTGCAGCAGGTTCTACTTCTACAGGTACTTGTGGGGCAAAAAAGAGACGCCTCACTTCATATGTATGGGAGCATTTTCAGAAAGTTGAAAATTTCATAGATAAACATGGTATTAGTCAAGGAAAGAGAGCTGTATGCAATTATTGTGGAAGTGATTTTAGCTGCAATAGTAACCATGGCACAGGGTCTACTGGTAGACATTTTAAAAAACATACATAAAAAAGATCTAGAAGAAGGCAGACTAGGCAGTAGTGGACCTAGTGGCGGTTTGTCGAAATTTAAATATTCGAAACCTAAAATGAGAGAGGGATTGGCCCGTTACGTAGCTGCAGCAGAACAACCATTTACTTTTGGTGATGACATTAGATTTGAATATTTTGTGAAGATTATCTTAATCCCGAATTTTCTAAAGTTTCTAGAAATACAACTAGAAGTGATTGTTTGGGAGCTTTTGGAAATACTAGAAAAGAAATGATAACTGAAATTAAAAAGTTTGATAGTACAATCTCTTTTACTTCTGATATGTGGTCTGGTATAAATAATCTTGGTTATATTTGTGTGACTGCTCATTATATAGACTCTAGTTGGATTTTGAATAAAAGAATTATTGCTTTTCGTTTAATGGAGCATCCTCATAATGCTAATCAGATTTTTCAATGTATAAGTGGTGTCTTTAGGGAGTTTGAAATTGTTGATAAAGTTTTTAGTATCACTTTTGATAATCATACTGCTAATAGCGCTGCAATTGAATTGTTTAAGGTAAATATGACAAACTTGCGTTGTCAATTTTTTCATATGCGTTGTGTATGCCATATCATTAACTTGGTTGTGCAAGATGGTTTGGAATCTATAGCACCACAGATACGAAACATTAGAAATGCTCTTCTTTTTATTGCTACTTCTGGAGCTAGGCAACAAGAATTTGATGCATTGTGTAAAAGTTACAACGTCAAACCAAAAAGAATGAAAACTGATATGAAAATTCGTTGGAATTCAACCTTTCTTATGTTAAAATCTTGTAGGAAACACATTGATGTGATTACTGCTTTTGTTAATGCCAAGTCTGATTGTGGTTTAACTCATTCTGATTGGGTGATTGCTTTTGAGTTCATGAAATTTTTGAAAGTATTTTATGTTGCTACCTGTGCTCTTTCGGGTGTTCGTTATCCTACTTCTTGTCTTGTGCTTAATCACTTGTATAATATCAGTTTCACTTTTAATACTTATAGAACAGAAACAAATTTCGTAGCTGCTTGTATTAATATGGAATCAAAATTCAAGAAATATTTCAAGGACATGCCTAAAATATTTATTGTAGCTGCAGTAATGGATCCAAGGATTAAGTTAGATGCTGCTCAAATGCTCTTAGATGGAATTTCTGTTAACTTAATGATTACATTACCTTCTCTTACTGAAGTGAATTCACTATTGACTAATTTATATGCTTCTTATGAGTCTAAGTTTGCAAGCACTACTATGACAACGAGTACTACTACTGTTCCTTTACCATCTACAAGTAGCAATGACCCATCCTGGTCTCTCATTTCCAAGAAAGGTAAAAGTGCAAGTGCGCGCTCTGAACTTGTTAAATATTTAGAGATAGAGCGTCTTATCGAAAATAACGACTTAAAAAATTTTGATATCTTAGACTGGTGGAAAAAAAATGAAAGGACATTTCCCATTCTATCCATAATGGCACGTGATGTACTAACAGCTCCTGTCTCTTCAGTTGCATCGGAATCTGCTTTTAGTGCAGGTAAGAGAGTGTTGGATGAGAAAAGGAGCAGACTAGCTCCAGACATTTTGGATTGTCTCCTATGCTTAAAAGATTGGGAGGATGCACGTCTTGGAATTCAAAAAAGATCAGCTAAAGATGAATTCAGAGATTATTTTTCGGACTCTGATATAGATGGTGATGATTAGGGGAGATGCATTACTAATGTGATGCTGCTGGTAACTTATGACGGCCTTAATGGTAACTTAACGTTGCTGCAACTTCCAGGTGGTGCTATTCTTTATACATCAATGTGTGTGTGTACTGTTACCAAATGCCCTGAAAACTGTAACCATTTATTGGCTATGATGATAAAAATAAAAAACTAACATTTGAAGGGTACGGTTAGGCAACTTATGAAGGCCTTAATGGCAACTTAACGTTGCCACTTAATCCTTTATAATGCAGCCAGTCCGTTCCTTATCGAAATATCTATTAATGGCCTTGGCGGGGTAACTTTTGTTGCAGCCAACCATGAATACTTTTGGCTATGATGTGATAAAGCTGAGCCAAATCTTTGCATAACAGGTTTTGGCAAGTAATGTGTGACTAACAAGGGCAATGATGAGTCAATTCATTTGTTAATTGAGGTAGGTACCTTGGCGGGGCAGCATTAGTTGCAGCTAATGAGTGCCCTTATGATTACTTCCAATGTCTGAGCCCAAATGCTTATTTTTTGCAACTTTAAGCCATGAGTACCACGTGTGTATGTGTGTGTGTGTGGCTGTGTTCCAACTCTGGACAGCCAATGAGTGGCCACTGGACAATATGTGTGTGTGTGTGTGCAGCTGGCAATTTTCTGCACTTATTACCTTGCTGTTTTCTGCTTCTTGTTTCTGGGTTGTGCAGATGTTGTTTTCTGCACTTAGCCCAAAGTGGCTTCAGGTGTGCAATGCAGTTTAGGTGGCTGGTTTATTGCAGTTATTTGGGCTGGTTTTGTATGGGCTATGATGATAGTTTTCTGAGCCAAATGGCATAAATGGTTTTTGTGGGCTATTATGCAATATTGACTGCTCCTCTGTCCAGTTGTTGGCTGCTTTGTGTCCACGTTGTTCCTGTTCTGTTCTGTTCTCTCTCTCTGTGTGTGTGTGTGCAAACTGTAGAAAACAACATGCTGTTCTGGGGTTGTTGCTGTGTGTGTCCAAACTGCAATTTTAATGAAGATTGGAGGCTGTTTTAGAGCAGTTTTTTTGTGTTACCGCTGTGTCCAACCTTTGTCCATCCTAACAAGTGCAATGATGAGTCAATTCATTTGTTAATTGAGGTAGGTACCTTGGCGGGGCAACATTAGTTGCAGCTAATGAGTGCCTTTATGATTACTTCCAATGTCTGAGCCCAAATGCTTATTTTTTGCAACTTTAAGCCATGAGTACCACGTGTGTGTGTGTGTGTGGCTTTGTTCCAACTCTGGACAGCCAATGAGTGGCCACTGGATAGTATGTGTGTGTGTGCAGCTGGCAATTTTCTGCACTTATTACCTTGCTGTCTCTGGGTTGTGTAGATGTTTTCTGCACTTAGCCCAAAGTGGCTTCAGGTGTGCAATGCAGTTTAGGTGGCTGGTTTATTGCAGTTATTTGGGCTGGTTTTGTATGGGCTATGATGATAGTTTTCTGAGCCAAATGGCATAAATGGTTTTTGTGGGCTATCATGCAATATTGACTGCTCCTCTGTCCAGTTGTTGGCTGCTTTGTGTCCACGCTATTTCTGTTCTGTTCTGTTCTCTGTGTGTGTGTGTGTGTGTGTGCAAACTGCAGAAAACAACATGCTGTTATGGGGTTGTTGCTGTGTGTGTCCAAACTGCAATTTTAATGAAGATTGGAGGCTGTTTTAGAGCAGTTTTTTTGTGTTACGGCTGTGTCCAACCTCTGTCCATCCTAACAAGTGTTCGACGCGTATCCAAGCACGCCACCGAGTCCCACAAGAAAAAGAAGCAAAGGAAGACCAAGAAGACGAAGAGCATTGTAATTTTTTCGTACGTTTCGTATGTTGTATTTTGCTGGCACATTTATTTGATTCGGAATGAAATTGTAAATATAATTTCGAGTTCAACGAATAATTTCTCGTTACCTTTCCTGCCTATTCATTGTGATGTATTGAGAGCAGAGAGATAAGAGGGTAGCAGAAGAGAACAGAGAGTAGAGAGTGTAGAGCTGCGAGGGCTCCTCCGTTGAGGGAGTGATACACGAGTGATGGTGAGGCTATTGAATTCAGTGTGAGTGATTGTAATACTCTTCTACAGATAGTGAATCCTCTGACCTCCGTGGATGTACCCGTTGTTTTGGGAAACTACTTATATTTCTGTGTCATGTGGGATTGATGGTTGTGTGCGTGTTTCCAGGATCCTCGCCTTCCCTCTTTAAGATTGCCAATAGCATGAAATGGTACTTAATAGCTTTTCGGAATTTGTCTTGCCTTTGCAATGAGGCTCCTGGAAGAAAAATATTTCAATAGTCTAATTCAATATAACATACAATCGTTTCATTGAGCAATCGTCAAGAAATAAATAATCTCTCCGTAGATTATTGAGCAAGCGATCATATCAAAATGAGTAACGCAATTTTGTGGACACAATATTTGTAACCCAGATTGTAAACCATATCAAAATGAGCACGACACGATTAAAAAACGGGCCAACACGATTTAAGTAAATGGGCCCAGCTCGGCACGATTGAAAAATAGCACGACAAGATTAAAAAACGAGCCAATACGACACGACACGATTTAAGTAAATAGGCCCAGCTCGGCACGACACGATTGAAAAAACGGCACGACAAGACACGATTAAAAAACGGGCCGGCATAGCACGACACGATTTAAGTAAATGGGCCCGGCCCGGCACGACCCGATTGAAAAACAGCACGGCACGGCACGACACGATTTAAGTAAATGGGAACGGCACGGCACGACACGATTGAAAATGACACGACACGGCACGACACGATTTAAGTCGATTTAAGTAAACGGACACGGCACGGCACGACACGAAACACGATTGGCACGGAAGTTGAATGGCACGGCACGGCACGACACGCACGTTTGACACCTCTAATCATTACACAAACCACATAATGAATATAACCTTGATGAACATGAGATCCACAAATTATACAATTTCTTCTACATTGACATAAATTTTGTTGCAAATAGATAAAAGCATTGAATATTTATTGTGATATCATTACGCTATATTATAGGTTAACTGATTTAATATAATAGAAGGTACAAAATTACTATAGTTTGTTCTAAATACGCTGATTTCACACCTATCATGATAGAGTTGTTTCCTTCGATAGTCAATTATTGAATGTGATACTTTGATATAAAACCAGGGTATAGCTTATCGAGAGATGGTCATATAATTTCTCATCTATAAATAGAAAAGGGAATGACATTGACCTTCACCTTTTTTTTATTTTGATAAATATAAGAATCATGTGGATGGGCCCTGCAAAATGGTTCTACAAACGAGGCTTTCTATCATTTAACAACTCTAATGCCACTTCACTAAGCACAATTACTTTTGCAATATCACACAATACCAACGTCCATAAAAACGCGGAAGCCAATATTATAAGTGAAAAAGTTTCTAACTAACTTAAAATACCTTTGGAGGTTGCCTCGATATGAGAAAGAAGAAAAGAAACTGAAGTACTGGTCCAACGTTATTGTGGTGCCTCATTATGGCGCAGCTCATTGGAAGAATGTGGGTTTACGAATTTGGCGAGCCTTTACTTCATTGATTTTGGTCCAAAGCATCATAGCACTGCGACCTGACATGGAAAAGAGCTGTGCTACGTGCACAGCAGCTGTGCACTGACCTCTTTTTCTCCCGCCTCGGGTCCCTCAAAGATGATCGGTGCCGCTCATTTTGTTCAAAATATGTCTTTCAAGGTCTCTGTAAAAAATGAGCTTCGTTCGATATTGTTAGAGGCGTTAACAAAACACCCAAAATCACTTCAGAATTTAGAGAAAAAGAGGTCTGTGCACAGCTGCTGTGCACATAGCTTTTCTGAATTTGTTAATCCTTCAAACTTTTACAGGAGAAAAAATAAGAATCCATCCAACAAAAAAGAGATGTCAATTACCTAATGTAGCAACTTAGCTAGAATAACTCCATTAAGGAATAATCAAAATCAAGCTGGGAACAAAAAAAAAAAACATTTCTCATAGTAGATTCAAAACAAGTCAGTTTGAACTCTAATTGTTCCATCAAATTCATTCCCTTATGGATTAAGCTAAATATCAGTATGGTTTTGATTGGTTTCTAATTCGTGTCATTCACTGTTCCAGAAGGAAATGAAACAGCACATTGCATCTATGTGCTTCTGCAAAGGTGTACATATTTTCATAAACTATATATAACCATCTCAAATTGCATATGTTGAGACAATAGTCTCAAATCTTTTCTTTGTGCCTATTATCATGATCTCAATAGATTATAGAAAAATGACCATGAACAAGAAAGGATCTCTTGGAAAGGGCAATTGTTGACACTTTCATTTCTATCATAGATCACTAACCCAATGTTTCTCTCTTCCATCGGTTGCCCCTATAAGAGCGCATTGGTAACTTTAATTTATGTTCTTTGAAAGTGATTGTAGGATTCAAAGTGACAACGGGAGCCAAGCAATTATTCGTTATGGATTTTCACTTGATCACATACAAACCACCATTGTTAACCAATAAATTTGGTCAAGAAACCCATAAATGGAGAGGTGACAGATAGGTGTGAAATTTTATTGTAAGAACTTTTGTACTAAATTTAAATTTAAAAAAAAAAAAAAAAAGACAGAGACAGTAAAAGCTGGTAGGAATACCATAACTATTTCACCCAATTTTCAATTAGCTAAAATTTTATATACTCCAAACACAAACTACAAAAAGAGATATGAAGGACTCTTTAGCATATGTGGCTTTTCCTTTTCCCTTACCCGTAGAGCTTGATACTTTTCAAATACTATGGAACACTTTTTAGATACTATGGACAAGGAGATGTATGATACCATCACCGCTAAACAATTGCGTAAAGTTGTATCTATTTTTAACCAACAAAGACAATAGATGAAACTGGTGGATAAAATCAGCCATCCAAATATTTTACCTATTCAGCTATTTGAAAATTGGGCACAAATCCTCATCAGTGTCTTCGCTGGAGATTGAATGAACGTTGAATCTGCACTAGCTGATTCCTACATAGGTTTTGCACATGTAGGCCTTAATTGTCACGTGCCACTTTTTGAATTCAGCTAACTTGTGGAGCAACGGGAGTGGAAGTTGTTTCTGGCTTCCTGCATTAAGTAGATAGCAATTAGTTTTTGTTCTTTGTTTTTCTCATTACTTGAATATGTACATAACGTAAAGGTCCTAAACTTTTGTGGCAAAGCAGAGCACTGAGAATTAAAAAATGGAAACAAAAGAAACCTTTGGCCTTTGGTACCAATTTGCATACTCCTCTCATTCCTTGTTTTCATCTCTTGCCTACTAAATCCTTATGTTTAATTCTTCGTCTCTAAAATGACAAGGCAGGAAGTTTTCTTAGAGAAGATAGTTAGTCCTTTGTTTTAAACAAAAACGTTATGGTATTTGCAAAGGTCCTATGGTAGTAGTTGCTAGAAGCATTCTATAACTTATTGCATGAGGGGAAAATTGAAGTTGATTAGTAAAATTGAAGATATCAGCTTTAGTTTTTTGTCTTCCCCTCACAAAGGGGAGCAAATAGTAGATTGATGTAGGTGACTTTCATGATATTGAAATAAATCATGTCCTTTTTCTTGAAACCACCATGCGAAATTGAAAAAAAAAACCAGTGCAATATATATGTAAATGGAATGGTTAGGTATTGATGGCAAAAAAATGTGCTTACACCAGCTACATTCGGTGCAATTTCGGATGAGTAATTGCATAGAACTGTCCCGTAACCTCAGGAAACACTGTTGCTTTAGTCGATCCAGTTGGATATGTGATTTGAACATTGAATCTGACCCTGCAACATGGTGATGTTTGTTAAGCTATATATGATATATCATTTATGCTAGATGTTTAGATTAAAGTTAGGTTTTTTACGTGTCTAGTCGTAGTACGCTTGTGCATACATACACAGCCACCTGTCAACACAAGTTGTATGTTTACACATTAAGTTCATGAGCAGTCCTAACCATAAGCACAACCATATAAGTCATAATATAAACAAGCTATAGATAAGTCTTACGCTTTAAAAGGTTTTCCACAGAACACATCCAGCAACACACGGCATAGCAGGAGCAACAAAACCAAGCACAGATCGATAGAACTAAGACCAATCGTAAATCCTTTCACTGTCATCACATCCATGAAAGACGATCATGCACATTCACTAAAATTTTGCTCTAAATTAAATTTAATTGATTTGTTTTAAAAACCTTAAACCTTTCTCAAGTTCTTCACCTAAACTGTTATGAAAACAAATTTTACTCTTCTTTTCTTCACTCAAATTTTGCAAGGCTATTTTGGGGTTTCAGGATTAACTACTCTGCCAGTATTGAAGCTTATACCAACGTGAGTGTGCTCTCTCTCAAAAGAAGCAAAAGAAATTGGAGTGCTTCACAGATTTTACTTCAGTTGAGTAGAAATTCGAGCAAATGGCTAGAGATGGTTTTTTTTCTTCCAAGGACAGAGAGATGGCCCTAAATCAGTTTATGCATGCTCTCAACAATTTTCAATGAGACCAAAAGTATCAAGTCAACTCAATTTATGTACGCAAGCAACCTAAGTTTCAATGACCAGATGTAACATCACCTTGCCTTTGGGAGCATGACGAGCCATGAGAGCGGCAACAGCTAGCATTTCCTGCATTGTTTTATTCAATGAAACCAATCGTCGAGTTTATCACAAGCAAAGTGATTATACCCACAAGGTGTTGCCAATCAGGAGGCTTGCCCTAAACATCTTAAAATATACACTGAGTACCCGACCATAGATCATGGTTTCAGTGAATACTCTAATCCTAATTTTAACTGTGAGTTCTTACTCTGTCGTTGGCAAGGGTAATTGCCATGATATTGTCCACGTTTCTCGCATAGGCCAAAAAAAAATGGAATTACCCTCCTCTTCAAAACTAGTGGCTGTCGCCACTTCAAATTTTACAGAACCAGGCCTTTGTATCAAAGCTAAAAACCACAACTTTAGTCACTTCGAATTTTGGGGAGTCAGAGCATTGTATTAGAGCTAAACACCATATTAAGTATAGACTAGATGCTACCTATACGAGAATCAGATCGGACAATTGCCATAAAGTACTCAAAAGAAAAGAGTTGTCATATAATCATTGTCAATAGAGTTGGTCTCCCTGACCGTCAGTTGTGGAGCATGGTGTCAGGTTACAAACCTCATTTGCACCATCAGTTTAGTGGAGAGTGCAACCTGTTAGATTTCTTGGAGGGTTTCGACCTAAAACTAATTGGCAATAAGTGGAGTAGCCTCTAGAATTCATTAACCAAGTTTGGGTGGCTTAGATGAGCGATGTGGGACAAGTCTAACTTTGTGTATGTAAGCTCTTTCAACACCCTCCACATGCAAAGCGAGTTTGAAAGGTGAGTCCAACCCGAAGTTTTTGATCATTTGTATATGCTGCTAAAATTTGGTGATATATCGTAATTCTAGGAGTAATGCATACCATTTTGACAAAGAACACTAAACTTATAGTGCATTCCTAGTAAGAAGTAGCTCGACCATTAGGCCCAATTAACCTGGACCTAGAACCTCTTTATGAAAATTCTTTATCTTCGGTGACCCAAGCTGTCCAGAGACTCAATAACATGGACCTCATTTTCATTGTTCGACCTGAAGCCTAGATTTTTATCCCTTTGTGAGCTCATAGAAAATGGAACGACATAAAAGCAAAATTCTGGGTGTGTACAATAGACTTAGTTACTAGTCAGTAAGTTTTACAAGAGCAAAGAGAGAAACCAGAGAGAAAAGAATCCAATATGCCACCAAATTTCGCACATTCGAGTTGGAATTATTCTCAATTGCCCGAATCGAAGCATACCTGTCCAAATAAAAAAATTTATAAATCAGCACAATATAGTAAGTTTACCAGACTGAATTTTGTACACTGAACATTATACACTTATAAACCATATATTACTTAACAAATATACATACAGAGGACAGTCTAGACCAAAGAGAAGCCTGCAAGTAAAATACAATAATACGTCAGAGCGAAGAAAGTGAAAGCCAAGTCAAGAAAGGAAATCTAAGATTGTGCTGCCGAGCAAAAGGGTAATTAAATTATTATTGCAATCAACCTTTTTTTCTATCACAAAGAATGCGCTTGATGAGGAGAATATTCACATCTAATAACCCTCAACTTTCGATCAATTTTTCAAATCAGCTCGTCTCTCTCTAGCGACAAAACCATAACCCAATAATTTAATTTACAAAGAGTTACTCCATATATACAGTAATAATCCTAACCAAAAATTAAAACCCAAAACCCAAAATCAAAATCAAAGTCTGTGATCAAACCCTAACCCAAAAACCCTAAATCCGGAAATCAAAGTTTGTGAGCAAAAATCTGAATACAGTCCAAAAATTCGAAATTACAACAGATAAAGAGTTAGAATACAATCAAAATACAGAGAGAGAGAGAGAGAGAGAGAGAGAGAGAGAGTTACAGTTAAAACAATCCAACCAAAATTTATGTCAAAGCCACAAACACGAAGCAAAATCCACGCAAGCCGCATGACCAGATCTGGAAGAAGAAACCCCCCCCCCCCCCCCCCCCCCCCAAAGGAAATCAAAATCGAGTGATCTACCCAAAAAAATTGTAACAGATTTGAACTATACGCACCTTGTTCTCGCACTTGGCTCTCAGTTTTCTGAAGACGGCATTAGTGAGCTGTGCCGGTGAGATTCTCAGTCGGAATGGTTACTTGACGGCAAGCGGAATTGCAAATCCTCTCTCTCTCTCTCTCTCTCTCTCTCTCTCTCTCTCTCTCTGTTTGCATCTGAAGCAGACGAAGGAAAGGAAGAGGGAGTGGGGTCAACGTGGCCTAATAACGTTCACCCATTCTGTCTACGCCGAAAAGACAGAATTGCCCCGCTGGTAAGGTTTGCACTGTTTGCAATTGAGGGGCAAATGTGTCCGAAATTGAAATTGGACATCCGAAAAACTGCTTCTTTTTATATAACGGTTGGATAACGGTTTGGATATATATACACACACACAGAGCTTCCTTCTATTGCGGACGCCCTCATTTTATAAAGTTCCGGACTTTTTTTGCTAGCTGTAGACACCCCAATCCGATTTCCCAATTGTTTTACTTCTCTTTCAGTTTCTTGTTCCCCCGATGATGAATTGGGTCGAAAACAGTCTTGAGAGAATGAAATGGCTTGAGCTTGGTGTGTGTGGAACCCATCCTTAACCCCGAAACCTTCAAACCCAAACCTTGACTGAGGATTTGACCATCGCGCGACCCACTGAGTCTCTCGCGCGATGCTCTACTTGCCAGGTGGTGGTCAAAGTCAAACTTTGACCGATTGACCGTCGCGGGGAAGCCAGAACCCTCGTGCAATGGTCTCACTCCATCGCGCGATGGTCAACACCTGTCATATCCAGTAGTTTCCAGCTGGATTTTGTGATGATCAGGGGTCTACAGGCCTGTGCAACCCCGTTGCGTCGACTGAACAACATTCTGTAGGGCTGCCCTTGCACCACCTCTCCCCCACTCTCCCATCAACCTTCATACCCTACTTCCACCAAGTAAGTGCTGCCAGCCTTGTTGGCTGGCTGCATTGCCTTTCATCACCACCAACAAACCCTCCTCTTTCTATAAAAAGCCCCCATGGTCTTCATTCCAAAGGGTTACAAAAAAATTCCAAAGAGAGAAGCAAGAACCACAAGCTTGATCACTTCTCTCAGCTCAAATCACTCCCATATGCTTATTTGCTAAGCCATACCACCCCATTCAAGCCATATTCAAGACATCCAAGCAAAGGTATTACTCTTGTTATTCACTGTTTTGATCCCTGAGGGGGGCTGACAGGGCCAAGATTCGTAATCAATACCAGTCTTGATCCTAAAGCCAGCAAATTTACAAGTCTCTACGGACAGGCACACCCACGCGCGAGATACCCACTCCATCGCGCGATGGTTCTCCTTCGCGTGATAAGGTTCTCGTGGGGATGGGATCCTGATCCATGCCAATTTATGTGATTATTTACCTTTCTGTTAAAAAATACTTAGTGTATTTCACTGATCATGCACGTTAAAAAATATGTAGGCTAGCTTAGTTTGCTCGTCTGTTTGCTTTGGAATGCCCCTGGGTTGCTTCTGAATATGTCTCAGAGCTCAGGTATGTAAAGCAATTCCAGGAAGTCTAGTCAGAACACTCGCGCGATGGTCTGACTCCATCGCGCGATGGTTCTCCTATTTCCAGTAATTGCCCTTACATGGGCAGCTAGGCTCTCTGCCTCTGTTTTATACCCTCACTGTTTAAGGGTTGCACCTTGTGCCTATTGATTCTTATTGTAATAATTAGTCATTTTCAGTACATATAGACTGCTTGGTTTGACCCTGGGTGTCCACTGGTCCTTCCAGAGCCCAGAAGGAGATAAAATTTAACCTGTTGGTGGGATGCCAACACTCACGCGATGGACTGATAGTGTCGCGCGATGGTTTTATTTGCATGCAAAGACTTTTACGCATGCAAGTTGGACATTGCCTACAACAAACTCAAGCCAAAGCACTGTTTTGACATCTTGAAATCAGTGTTAAAAGTTATCTCATTCATTTTCGGTCACCATATTCATCAATGCTATTATCTATCACATCTTGCAAATTGTTACAGCTTTAATCCCCGATTAACTGTTCTCTCGCCCTAATTAGCTAAAATTTGATTAATTAAATGGAATTGTAAAAACAAACATTTTTTTGCAAATGCCTAAGTAGAGACCGATCTCCAGATTGGGCGAGAGGGGTGCCATAAAACCCTTCCTCTCTCGTAACCTGGCTCCCGAACCCAGATATGGTTATGACGGATTGGTTCCTTAACTTTTTCAAATCAAACAAGCGTGGCAAGTGCTTCGAAATACGGTTCCTTGGGTGTCGGACCTTCAAACCCAAGTGGCAACTCTGTATTTTCGCGAGCGCTTGCCGTCCAGCTTAATAGCGCTCCCGCGAATCAGCAGCATTTCTCTCTTCTCAAAACGGGGGGGGGGGAATGAAATCCCTTCGCCGAGGAAAGAGAAAGATCGGGCGTCCGCATGCCCACAGTGGCGACTCTGCTGGGGATCGAACCAATATTAATCCATACTTAGAGTTTAAAACATCTTTGAACAAATCCTTAAAAGTCTGTCAAAACGGTGAGCTTCGCGCTGCCGAAGGTTAGGATGGTGATTTAACAGGACCCCGTGTCCGGCCAATCTAATCTGGGACTTTTTCATTTGTTCAAATTCTGTTGTTTCCTCTAAAAATGGACCAAATAAAGTAAGCCAAATTTGAAAGGCATTTGCGAATTTGCAATTTTGTTCTATTAATCAACTTTCTAGCATCTTCATTTGCATCGATGTGGGATAAGCCTCGTTGGATCGTTTTGGCAATCCGGCACGGTTTACCGGAGCCTGGGGACCCCAAATGACTAACAACCTTCGACGATGATGAGTCATTCTACCGTTCGACTATTGCTCTGCGGTTACGCGGGCAGCAGGAGGTATATCTTGGCTCTAGTCCGAGGAACCTGTTACAAGCCAAAATCAGCCTTTGCATATACGAAGCACTAGCACTCTCCAAACTAGGACAGGTACCTACAGGATAAGATTTCTTGCATCTAACCCCCATAAAACTACCTACGTGTTACTGCTTTCCCTATCGCATGCACTGTACATACATACATACTGTTTTTGCGTAGAAGCATGTTTAGGGAGGCTCCTAGGTTCTCTCTCCTTCAAGTCTGTTTTATGATTATTAGGACATTGTCATGACCCGATGAGGAGTCGTGCATCTTGATGGTGCACGTTGTCAATTCTCAAGTTCCTTAGATCAATCAGACTTTGGGAAATCAAGACTTTCTAAAGCCTTTGGCTAATTACCCAATCGAGGTTTCAAATAGAAAACAAGGAACAAACGGGGAAAATGCCGCGATGCTTACACCACTTTGGTTATCATGTGAAGCATGTACACCATCTAGGCTATGGCACTGTGCTACCTACGCCACCCCGGTTATAGTATCACGCTATCCACACCAAATTGTTCCAAGTTCAAAGTTGAGACTTCCGAAACGGAATAGTCAAAACCTTAGACTGTTTTGACATCTCTTAGTATTAGTTGATACAAGTAAGGATACACCTCGAAAAGATTTCTGAGGATCACTAGCAATGTCCGAACATCATAAGACAAACTTGTCTGCTAGTCTTAGAGTCTAAGGGCGACACTGACGACGGTGACTGTGTTTTCGCTTTAGCCTTTTATTTAGATTAAAGTTGCTGCAGGGCCCTTATTAAGCCTTTTCTCACTTTCTGCAAGCAAAGATTCTGAATCATTGCACCGCCAAGGAAAGTATCGAGGCAGAAAGCCAAACCCACTTGGGAACGTCTGCACCGGAATCCGATTAAGAGGCTAGTCAGATCTCAAGCCCAGTCAGTCACCACGGAAGACTCTCCGCGTTCTCTGCTCGCTACTCTACAGTCAGCTTCGTCTCCTATCCTTGAAGAGACAGACTCTTCGGGATCACCTACCCCCTCCTCTGCATCAAGCACCTCAGAACCACCAATCATGGTAGATCAACCGCAACCGCTCACTTTGGAAACCATCCTCATGAACATCCAGAATAGCATTGCCGCTATACAGCAAAGGGCCGCTCAGACAGATGCCAACATGACCTGCTTGAATGACCTCTTTAACACTCATCTTCCTCCAGCTGTTCAAGAGGAGGGCGAGGCCGAAGAGGACATGCATGAGCAACCCACCATGGTCGAAGATCCGGATCATCCAGGACGTTTGGTAGCTTTGCTCAACCCTAGGAGGACTCGAATTCCCGCTCATAATCCAGGCTCCACTACTGTTAGGACTACTCAGAACCCTGATATGACTGCCTTTGTCGCCAAAATGGCTAAGCTGGAAGAATCCGTTTCAAAGTCCGAGAAGATCAGTGCTGGAGGAATCGACCTGGATCGCCTTTGCCTCTACCCCAATGCTAAGCTTCCCGACAAGTTCAAAATGCCTGACATGGCCAAATTTGATGGCAGTGGCGATCCTAAAACCCATCTCTATGGTTACCATGCTTCCATGAAAACTCCTGTCCGTAGAGCCCGAGGCCATGTCTCAGCTGTTTCCTCAAACCCTCTCGGGCCCTGCTTTCCATTAGTTTCTGTCGCTCGACATTGCCAAGCGAAGGACTTGGGAGGACATCGGGGCTGCGTTTATTTTGCAGTACAGCTATAATTCCCAACTCAAGATGACTACTTGGGAATTGGAATCCACCAAAATGGAAGCTAAGGAGTCCTTCGCAGATTTTGTCAAGAGATGGAAGGCCAAGGCCGCTCAAATGACCAAACGCCCGAGCGAGAGAGATCAGCTCCGTATCATCTCCGTATCATCTCCCGCAACCTCCAGCCTGATTATGCTAGACACTTGGTCCTTGTTCAAGCATCATTCAATTTTGATACCTTCTTCGAGTCTGGCCTGGCCATCGAGGATGCCCTGCAAAGTGGAATTCTGTCAAAAGGGGAATCTTCTAATCCGCCAAAGTCAAAGCCTCAGGCATACTCTGGAAACACCAATGCGCTATTTGGGGGAGGAACTTACTCCAATGCCGCAACCAGTGGTACTAATGCCTCTTCCTCGAATGCTGCCAATCACATTACCGAGGTCCATCAAGTGCAGACCCCGCAGAATAACCGGCCTCGCAACCAACCTCGCAGCTTCTCTGCATTCGAGGCTCCATTGTCCTTAGTCATGGAGAAACTGGTTCAATCAGGACATCTGAAGCTCCTCGACCCAACTCCTCTGCCGAAGAACCCTTCACCTAACTTCAAGGACAATCTCTATTATGCCTAGAACCAAGGAGCCGGTCATCTTACAGATTCCTGCTTTCGCCTCTGTCATGCGATTCAGGATCTCATAGATGAAGGAACCCTTCATGCTCCACCCCCGTCAACTCGAAAACCAAACATCCTTTCCAACTCTATGCCAAACCACAAAAACGCTCCACGTATCAACCACATATCCCTCAGCTCCGCAAATATATCCCTCAGCTCCACTATATTCAACCCTACCGACCATATAACCTCAGCGGGATCAACCCAGGCCGATCGTGCCTATACCCTCTGAACCTGAAGCCGAGATTTCCTATATCCGCTCTGAAGAAGGACAGTCGTCCAATTCTAATGCGCCCTCCGCGCACTTGCAGAATGGAGCATTTATGTTCAACGCTTCCATCAGTGACCTGTTCCACCAGTCTATCCCATCTGTGCAGCTCAACTCCGCCTCTACCATGGACAGCCCGTATTTCAACGTGATGAATCCAAACCCCTCTCCAAGTCTGATGGACCATTTTAGATCTGTTATTCCCCCTCAACCAGAGCATCAACTTGACATGCAAGCCGTGGGTTGGGCCATAGCTAATAATGACGACTATGCCACCTCCATCATCAACGAATGGACAGAACTGGAGTTGGACGGTTTCCCTCAGAATCCCAAGTATGTCCCCTTCGACCACGCTTGGTACGACGCCTGGATGGCCAATTATGAAGCGGCCATGCTTGACCCTTTGGATGGTTTCTCATTGGACATGCTGTTTCAACAACCTCAACATGTTCTCCTCGAGGAGGAGTACTATTGGGATCCCGAGCCCGCTTGGCAATTTCCGTTAGGATTTGACCCTAATCCTCTCCAAGGTTATGCTCTGCCCAACCATGAAATCCAGTATTTGGAGGAGGACCTTATCCAGGATGAGACTCGTGTTCTAGGGGAATGCTTCTTCCTTTATACTCTTGACAGGCTGGTTAACTCGGTGGCTGATACCGAATATGATCCCACGTTTTACATCGTCGACGAAAACCTCCCACGCCCTGTAGTGCCTTCCCCACCTGAAGAGGATTGCAATATCATGGTCACGGACCTTGTACCACCAGCTGATCTTTGGGATGTCGATGATGTAGTCAAATATCCAAGTTGGGTCCGAGGTTTGGACCGTCAATCGTTCTTTCGCTGATGGAGGACTTTGGGATGTCCCTTTTGTTGCTAGTACGGAACCTGTTCGGGAGACTGTAGCTGTTGGGAATCCGAATTTCTGGGAATCACTGTTGATGAAAGATCTGGCTGAAGATTTGGGTTTGGACATGGAAGTTCTTGTAGCCCCTCCGTCTTCTGACAAAGGGAAGCGCAAATTGGGGGAAGTCCCTGCTGATCTTTGGGATGATAGTCAAGACCCTCAAGTGGTGCCTTCTTTAGAGAACGTTCTTAACGTTACAAGGAGTGGACGAATTTTTCAGCCTGCTAATCTGCAAGCTGGGAGTTCGTCCAATTCTTCTAACCGAAAGAACGAACCTCCCATTTTCTCAAGGTCTGCACCATTTGAGGTACCTGCTGGCTCCCCGAATGATGACATGATTCAAAGACAACTTGAGCGGATTCCCGCTGCCATATCACTGTGGGGACTAATCTGTTCCTCCCGTGAGCATCGTCAGAAGTTCTGCCACACTCTCTCTCGTCTTGAGATTCGACCATACGTTACACCTGAAGCGATGATCTCCCTTATCCTCCCGCCTACTTCTAAGCATACCGTGGTCTTCACTGATAAGGATCTGCCGCTTGAAGGAGTTGACCACAATCGCCCCTTGCATATCACAGTCAAATGCCGAGGACTCTGGGTCCCGACTGTTCTTATCGATAATGGCTTGGCAATCAATGTTTGTCCCTTGAGGGTGGCTTACCGTCTGGGACTGACTAAGAGGGACTTTACACCTTCCAGCATGGCTGTTAAGGCATATGACAGCACACGTCGCATGGTCGAAGGCACGCTTGTGCTCAACCTCGATGCAGAAGGATTCAAAATGGATGTTGAGTTCCATGTGGTTGACATCCCAGCTTCCTTCAATCTCTTGCTAGGAAGGCCATGGCTTCACAGATCTGACATCATGGCCGTGCCATCTACTCTTCATCAGAAAGGTCATGCTGGGACTTCCTACTGGGACTTTGACTATCTGCAGGAGATTCGGGCATTCGCCCGTTATGGAGGACGGCACACTTGTTCTGGGTATCGCAGCATGACAACGAAGACGTCGACCTTGCGGGTTTCTCTTTCGACACTTCTGGCTCGGTTTTGGCCATCAACGTAGATGGGGACTTCAGTCATAAGCTCTGTCGCTCTGGACATTATGAGGAAGGATGTCCTATCTACCTGGCCTTGGTTTAGGGGATTCACCAACAAGGGATCCCGGAAGTTCCCTACATTTCCTTCCTTGTGAGGGCCGCTTTGGTTTGGGGTACTCTTCCTCTGCTGAAGATGCCAAAAGAAGGAAATGCACGGGAAAACCTCGATCTCTCTATGGTGAGCCTGATAGTTACTTTGTCCGTGAAAAGTGGGAGTGATATCTACATTGGGCAGGCTGAGCCTTTCATTGACTCGGTTACTGGGGAGCTGCTAGCCTGGTTTTGAGGTATTCGCTGATGATACCTGGTCTTCTAGTGACGAAGAGCCAGCAAAGACGGAATTTAAGAAGAAGCTTAGCCAGCCCAAGCTGAAAACTGACTGGCTGGGATCTCTTAATCAAGGGAGCTTGGAGCAGCTGTTCTATGAGTTCTCTCAAGTGGGTTTGGTCAAGGAAGCTGAAGAGGCCAAAGTGTTCATGCTCGGGCCCAATGCCCTCGAGGACCCCACCTCTCTTATCGTGGAAGCTAAGGGTAGCCTTAAAAATTGCATTTTCAAGCCACGCCTTACTTGCATTGATGATAACTCTGAGTCTGACACTGAGTCTGTTAAGTCCTCTGAGTCTAAGTCTAGCTCTGAGTCGGAGTTTGTGCCTCTCGGCCCTCCACGTCATAGCTTTTACTTTGAGTTCGACTCCCTTGTACTTGGCGACCCTGCAGGGTCTTATGAAATGAAGGAATCCTCTTTTGACTACTTGACTGATCTTTACATAAACTGTATCGACCCCGACGATGAAGGGAAAGATTTCGATGGGGACATTCCCAAGGAAATCCGTGCCATCATCAAAAGGGAAGATGAAAGGCATGCTCAGCCATTAAAAGGAGAAATAATCTTAATAAACTTGAAAGATGAGAGCGACCCCCGGATGGTTCAAGTGGGCTCCACGTTAAATCCAGAGGAGCATTGCGGTTTCAAGGAGCTCCTCACCGAATTCAGCGACGTCTTCGCATGGTCTCACCAAGACATGCCCGGTATCGATCCAGAGATAGTGGAGCATCGAATCCCGTTGTTACCAAATGCTAAGCCAGTAAAGCAGAAGCTCAGACGGATGCGGCCAGACTGGGTACAGAAAATTAAGGAGGAAGTCACCAAGCAGATTGGCGCTGGGTTTCTCGCAGTTTCTCAATACCCCACGTGGGTGGCCAATATCGTCCCTGTTCCCAAGAAGAATGGCCAGATTCGTGTCTGTGTTGACTTCCGGGACTTGAACAAAGCAAGCCCCAAAGACGATTTTCCCTTGCCACACATCGATGTGCTCGTGGATAATACTGCGGGGCATGCTTGCTTTCGTTCATGGACGGCTTCTCAGGCTACAATCAGATTCTCATGGCACCCGAGGACTGCTAGAAAACGACTTTCATCACTGAATGGGGGACTTACTGCTCTTTGGTCATGCCGTTTGGCTTAAAGAACGCCGGTCTACCTACCAGAGAGCTGCTACGACTATCCTGCACGACATGATACACAAAGAGGTTGAGGTCTACGTCGACGACATGATTGCCAAATCAAGAACCCGGGAAGGGCATATTCCTGTGTTGAGGAAGTTTTTTGAAAGACTCCGTAAGTTCCGGATGCGTCTTAATCCACAGAAGTGCACCTTTGGAGTCACAGCAGGCAAGATGCTTGGTTTCATGATCATTTCTCGTGGGATTGAAGTCGATCTGTCGAAAATCAAAGCAGTACTTGAAATGAAGTCACCTGAGTCCGAAAAGGGAGTGCGCAGTTTTTGGGGAAGGTCCAATTTATCAGCAGATTCATCGCCAAGTTAACCTTGACTTGTGAGCCGATGTTTCGTCTACTTAAGAAGGATACCCTGTTCGAATGGTCAAACAAATGCCAAGCAGCCTTCGTTTCAATCCAGAACTATCTGCAGAATCCGCCCATTCTCATGCCGCCTGTACTTGGGAAACCTCTGATTCTCTACTTATCTGTGAGTTCCACCTCCATGGGATGCTTGCTAGCTCAGGAAGGGGACAAGGGAGTTGAGAAAGCCGTTTACTACCTGAGTAAGAAGATGGTCGAATCCGAAGAACGCTATCCCATTTTGGAAAAGATGTGCTGGGCCCTGGTCTGGGCCTCTAAGAAGTTAAGACACTACATGCTGGCTTACCCAGTGAAGTTGATTTCTCGAATGGATCCTCTCAAGTATCTATTTGAGAAGCCTGCGCTCACTGGTAAATTAGCACGTTGGTTGCTTCTCTTAGCAGAATTCGATCTCGAGTACGTCACAAGAAAGTCAGTAAAAGGGCGTGCCATTGTAGAATTCTTAGCCGACCACCCCGTGGATGGACCGGAGGATTCAGATTTCGTATTTCCAGATGAGGAAGTGCTGACAGTTGTCGAAGACATTTGGACTCTTTACTTGATGGAGCAGCCAATCGGAAAGGGTTCAGAATCGGGGTCTTGGTGATCACCCCTGACGATTCTCATATCCCGCTTGCATTCAAGCTCAATTTTGATGTTACAAACAACCAAGCTGAATATGAGGCCTGTATCGTGGGTATGGAGGCTGCACTCACGCTCGGTGTTGAGAAGCTCGAAGTCATCGGGGATTCTAATCTCGTTGTGTCTCAAGCCAATGGAGACTGGAAGGTGCGCGAAGAGAAATTGAAACCTTACCATCAGGATTTGGAAGGGCTAATTCCTCGTTTCAACAAGGTGACCTTCACTCACATCCCCCGGTTGAAGAACCATGTTGCTGATGTGCTTGCTACCTTGGCTTCCATGATCGAGTTGCCTTTGGGAATCAAACTCCGCCCTATCTTAATCGAACAGCGGGACTGCCCCGCTTATCAGTACGTTAACGCCATCGATGATGTTGATGATGGCCTACCCTGGTACCACGACATATGGAACTTCGTTTAGAGTGGCTTGTATCCGGCCGAGACTTCTAAAAAGGATCAAACTGCGTTGCGACGGATTGCTGCTCACTACATTATCTGTGGAGGGAAATTGTACAGGAGATCTCATTGTGGGATACACAAGCTCTGCGTCAATGGCACCGAGGCTGTCAGAGTTATGGAAGAAATCCACGAAGGGATCTGTGGCCCCCATATGAGCGGCGTTATGCTCGCTAGGAAGATCTTACGTCAGGGCTACTTCTAGTCTACTATGGAATCTCAATGTGTGGATTACGTACGGCGATGTCACAAGTGCCAAATCCATGCTAATCTGATGCATGTTCACCGTCTAACCTATTGGGCATGACTTCGCCTTGGCCTTTCTCTGTATGGGGTATCGACGTCATTGGCATGGTCAGGCCTTCTGCTTCAAACGGTCACAGGTTCATCCTGGTAGCGATCGACTACTTCACTAAATGGGTGGAAGCGGAATCGTACAAAACCTTGACTGCGGTTCAGGTTGCTCATTTCATTAGAAAGAACATCATCTACCGATATGAGGTTCCGTAGGCGTTTGTATCGGATAATGGGAATCATTTCAAAGGCAGGGTTCTGGAGCTCTTTGAAGAATTCAAAATCCAAATCCATCACTCTACCGTCTATCGCCCCCAAACAAATGGAGCAGTCGAAGCAGCAAACAAGAACGTCGAGACTATCATCAAAAAGACCGCGGAATCCGCCAGGGACTGGCACGAGCAACTACCTTTAGCCCTTTGGGAATATCGAATGTTGATCCGAACGTCAACAGGGGTGACCCCCTATTCTTTGGTCTACGAGATGGAAGCAGTTCTCCCCATAGAGCTCGAGGTACCATCTCTGAGGATCATGATAGAATCCGAACTTTTGGAATCTAAATGGCTCAGCGGAAGGTTCGTTGAACTCATGCTTTTTGGTGAACGAATGCTCCGAGCCTTGTATCATGTCCAGGGGTATCAACGGAGAATTGCCCGGGCATTCAACAAGAAAGTGAGATCTAGAGACTTGGTTGAAGGGGACATGGTCACAAAGGAGATTCGAGCGCCAATTTTTGACCCCCGTGGCAAATTCCGACCTAAGCGTTCCGGACCTTACATCTTCAAGACCATCCTTTCTGGGGGAGTGGCTCAGCTCATTGATCTCGACGGCAACGAGTTCAACACTCTGGTTAACCTGGATCAACTCAAGCGTTACTATCCCTGAGAGAAGCTCGTTGGACCGAAAACCATAAGGGTGGGCGGTTCCAAGCAAAAATTAGAGCAAGCCTGCTAGATCGAAAACCTGAGAAAGCGGTTTAGGCAAAAATAAATAGGCATCAATCAAAGCTCGCTAGGCCGGAAACCCGAATGGGCAGTTCTAGGCAAAAGTTAGAGTGCGCAAAAGGAGAGCTAAAATACTCGAGCGAACCTTAGCCTGAACTACGTGCTGACCTGATTCCTTGAAAAGGGATACGTAGGCAATCTCTCTGTGAGATTCGGTCACAATCAATCAACTTGATCGCACGTTCCCTGATACAGGGGTGTAACTCGATAGTTCGAAAGTGACGCAGTGGTTCAACACTTGAATCAAAAGGGGAGAGCTCTCAAGCTTTCACCTTTATTTAAATTATAACTTCTATTACACAGGCTAAGCAAGTCTTAAAAACAGTTAAGCATAAAAACATAATAAAGCACTCGATGGCCTTTAACAGGCTCATAGTTTATTCTAGATCATTCGAGTCCAGTCAAAGAGTCAGTTGTTTTGCCTGCTTACAACCTCTCTTTTTCAACCATGCTTGATATCCGGTGCATGAGCTTCTGTGCTGAAATCTGGATCGGCTCCTCCGAGTTGCCTCAGACCCCAATTGTGCTCGTATCCTCTCAAGTTCTGGGCAGTGAAAGCATGGACTTGGAAGTCCTCAGCCCCGGCTCGGTGAAGCCCTTGGCTTATTCCCAATTAACGAAGAATGCGGCCAAGAATATAAAACATGAAAGCAGTCAATCCAACTATCACCATCCTTTCAAAACCTGCAGAATTCAAGGCCATGTCCAGGATGTTCAGGGCCTCATGCCTCCAAGTGATTTCATTGGGTAGCATCTCTCTCATAAATGTGTACCATTGATGCACGGTCATTTCCAGGTAGATCATGCATCGCTGATGCATTCGGCCGGGCAGGTGGGGCCAATTTGCTTCCGGCGCAGTGAGCAATCCCAACTTGTTAGACAGCCAGAGCTACATGAGCGGAAAAACAAGTAAGAAGCCATATAAAGCTTGAGCGGAAAAACAAGTAAAAAAACTTCGATACAGCCTTAACCGAGAGATGAGGTAAAAATAGAATGTGCGAAAAACTAGAAAAAGGTGAACTGAGTGAGAGTTTACCTGCAACAGAAGCGGACTACCGCCAAAGACATTCGTTTGGCCAGAAGAAACCAAATCCAAAACCATGAGTGTTTCAGCCAGAACAAGTGGCACCACATTCCTTCGGGCGCCCATTTGAGCAGCAACGCTCACCAGCATGGGGTTCACTTGCCCGTTCGGGGACACCAGTAAATAAACGGCCAGCACGCTGATTGTTAGAGCGAATCGACGCCAGGCCTGCAAGGCTGTATCCTCTACATCCCCTTCCGGCCCTTACCATTCCATTAAGCGCATAATATTGATTTGCCCTCCAGCCAGTAGACTTTTGGCAGCCCCCTAGTAATGTCAAGGCTTGACTGCAAGAGCTTTGGTATATTTTTCCTGTCAGGTGGTATGACGATCACGCTCAAGCAACGCCTTGGAGGTACGCTTGGAATTCCTCCACGGTGGGGCACAGCTCATTAACCCTAAACCTGAACACGTGAACATCTGGATCCCAGAATTGTAAGGCCGCCCTCAGAAGTTCAAGACGAACCCTCACATTGCGAAGAAAACGGAATGCGGCTAGCCGTGGAACCGGAATGACAACCAATCTCCAGCAACAAAAGCAGTGAGCCAAGGCCTAATGAGGACCGGAAGGTTAGTTGCCATTTTGATCTTTGTGGGACTGTCGAACTGTGGGAGGAATGCGTTTCCTTAGCAGAGCATTGACCTCTTTATAATCAGAATACGTGAAGCAACCTCTTTTCCCAGTGCAAAAATTCACGCAACGTGGCATGCTATCCTCCAAAGTAAGGGCATCCCTGCACTGCCCCTGAAGTACTCTGATAAAAGTTGGTGACAAGGCCTGGCCGTCCTAAAAATCCAGAATGGTCAAATAAAGGTTGCCTGGCAGAGTTCAACCATCGCGCGATGATCTCATTCCATCGCGCGAGTGTTCAACCTCAATTCCATCGCGCGATGGACTCACTTCATCGCGCGATGGTTCAGCCTGCAATTTGACAGATTACACCAGCTACTGCCCAATTTTGGTCACTTCGAGTTCCAAGGGTTCTTTTGCAACTTTTATGGTTCCAGCAAGTCACCATGAGCGTATATGACTGTATCCAAGCATCGGATTCGAAAAATTGCCTTTAACGAAGATTTCGGACCCTCGGCGGCCCATTTCAAGTTCAAAAAGCCATTTTGAGAGTTCGAAACTCGTTCCAAAGGGTTACACCCTGTTCTTTCATGCCGTACAGGTCATGGTAGCCTAGTATGACTGTACGGAGGTGTCGGTTTCAGTCCGGGACATATTAGAGTCGTACTTTTCTATCTTGTGTCCATTTTGTGTCCTTTGTGACACTTTTTGGTCCATTTCATATTTTAAAACGTGTTTCTTGATTCCGTTGACTCGTATAGGTTATTTTGCATATACATGACCTTACCATGGCGTCAGTTTCATCCAAGTTGGGATATTTTGAGTTTTGGCTTACAAATGTCCAAAATTCTGTCATATTTCTCGTATCCTAGCCGTATCCTAAGGTATTTTATTGTTTTTTCTTCTGAGCTAAGTCCAGTCTGTACCTATACATGTGTCTGTGAGCAGCCTCAGTACATTATCAATGCAAGCATGGTATTAGTGGCAAATGCTTATTCATTCCAAATTATCACAAGAATGAAATGGACTGAAAATGCAAATTTTATAGCTAAAACCATGATCTATCCGTGTTAGAAGGAAAGGATACTGCTATGCATACGGCACTTCGGCCACTCAAAAGTCACTACATCAGCTCGGGCACACTCGCCCATCAAGTCAAAAAGGCGCGCAGGCATTAAAACATCTGTCAAAGTATCAGCTAAGGCACTCTGGCCTTCTACCTATCTATGCGGGCACGCAGGCCCAAAAGCAAAAAGCAAAAAGTGAGACGAGGCTTCTCAGCAGCCCTCAGTCTTCCCCGAACCAGTCACCCTCTCTGTCGTCATCATCGTCGTCTCCCTCTCTGGGATCTATCCTAAAGCCAGGATCGTCGACCGAGTCGTCAGACCCACTGCTGTCAGATGCGTCCTCTCTCTCTTCTTCTCCCTCCTCCTCTTCGTCCTCCTCCTCGGAGACCTCGGGCAAGATCAGCCGTTTCTTGCGGACCGGCTCATCTTGCGAAGGCCTCTGGCGCCTCTTCAACTGGTACCTCTCCTCAACGGGCACCACGGCCTCTCGGGCTGCCTCTTCGCTCGCGACAGGTAGCCGTGAGCCTCGCGTCTGTGGTCTAGTGGTAGGCGTAGGAGCAGGAACTCTAGCAGCTAGTTTCTTCTGTGGAGGATCCCTAGCACTCTTCCTCCTAGGAGCCGCTCGTCCTTGTGCCTGCATTGTAAATTTTATATACGTTAGCATATGTTTGCATATTGCATGTTTTGAAACAGGTACGATCAATCCTCAAGCAAGGCAATCAAGGCATGCTGTGTATCGGATGAGTGCGCATATATATCTATCATTAAAGGTAGGAATGTATTGTTTGCAGACATGTATTGAAAGCAGGAATGTATCGTTTTCTGAAGGATATACCTGAGGTCTCCGAGCCGCCGGCTGGGGATAGCGGAAGTTCAATGGCAGGCCACTGGCCGCCCTCTTTGTCACATTCTCCAACGCAAGCATACGCCGAACAGCCTCATTCACCCACTCATTGGGCATCTGCAAAGATGATTTGAACATAAACAGTTGAATGACATTTCAAACTAAATCAAAGCACAGTAATGAAAACAACAATGTCTCACCAGCACGGTAACGGGCACTGGCTCGACTCTCGCAGGGGTGAGGTGCAACTCAGCCAGATTGCCCTGAGAGTCCACCACTGCTATCTGCCACGTCAGCTTTGGTGGACCGCCTCTCACCGGTCCGCTTGGACCCCGCCTCGCACGATTCTCACCACTGCCCGGTCTCCCTGAGACGGCTCTCCTCTCCTCAGCAGCTCCACGGGCCTGGCTCCGAACCTCCCTGAACTCTCGCACTCCCAGTGGCCCCACCAGGCGCTCCCTTTGATAAGCTACATAGTCCATGTCAGGACGCAAGTGGCGTGTCAGGTCGGTATCAGGCCGTGTAAAGATCTCCAGCTCAGCCAAAGTGTAGTCCCCTGTGTGTGAGGCCCGTGGCGGAAGCGGTCTAGGCACCTGAAACCCGGCATAGCCAAGTGATTAGCGTGTCACTCGGTCACCCAAGCACCACTGCCAACCAAAGGCCAACTCAAACAACACTTGACTCGCTGTGACGACCCTGCTACGAGCCACGTACTCAGGCTCAGGCTCAGCCCCCCTCCAGGGATCCCACTCAACTTGTACATGCAATCAATGCAAGTATCGGTCAGCGACAGCATTGAAGCGATAAAAAGGGAGACATATTGCTATCTTTACGAAGTATCATGTTATACCTGCAAAGGCCGAAGCTCGTCCAAGTATATCCTGAAGCCGTTCAGGTCACCCCTGCCTCTCTTCTCACCCATGTTCTTGCTGCTCCATATGTGTGCGCGCGGGAGAATCCCCAAGTCCAGGGTCTTTGTCACCGGACGGCACATGTTCAACACCTTGTAAGCCCAGAGCTGCATGGTTATCAATAGATCAAATCATCAGTACGTATAAGAATACTATTGAACAGATTATGCAATCAAAGTGAATACAAGTATAAGTTGGAAAGTGTGTATTACGCTATTGTGAATCATACCTCCCAGATCCGCCAGTACCCAGCAGTGCTCTCCTCCGTCCTCGACGAATCCCCAAAGAAACCGTAGGCCGTGCCTAGTGCCGCTCTGCCCCAGTCAAAGTGTGAGGCCGTCCTCAGGTCCCTCAACGCGGGCAAGTAAGACAGGTGAACTTTGCTACGCCTGTTTGGATACAGGGTAGCGCCAAAGAGGTACAACAGGTACGCCCGGACCATCTGCTCCACCTCCTGATCGGTCGTCACCTTCTTGTTAAGATACTGGACGAACTGCCCGTACCTCGCCATCCCCTCCTCAATCTTGGGCACCTCACCCAGAAACCACTCCAAGGTCGCTTCATCCTCCTGAATGCCCGAGTCAAATGGAATGGGCTCGCCCCCAACCCTTAAGCCTGTGATCGCCGCGAACTCAGTAGGCGTCACTGTCATCTCCCCGACCGGTAGGTGGAAGGTATTTGTGGTGTCCCTCCACCTCCCTGCTAGCGCAACCAGGATAGCATGATCATTCCTCGTCGGGGTGAGAGTCTGAATGAACTCTCCAAAGCCCGCCTCATCCACCAATTGCCTCACTCTCTTAGGCAAGCCCTGGTATAGTGCCAAGGAACTACACGCGCCCCCAAAGCCACGAATGTCCCTCTGTCTCGCTCTCTCCTGCATTAGACACAAAAACAAGCAACGAGGAATATATATCAGCACGCAAGGCTTTCATTTTCAAGTTCTAGGTAATCAATGTGGCCTGGCAATAGGTGGTTGGTTCAAGTTATTATGTCTCATGCATGGGATTCAGCGCGAAGCTATTGTATCACCATTTGAGTCTACCTCAAAGGATTATTCTATGTTTGTTACTACTTGAGCACATGCATTGTGTATAAATAATATTTGCCAAAGTAAATGAATGATTATCAGGAGTTTACCTCAGACCAACTGCTCGAGATATGAGTGCCAGGGTATCTCAAAACAAGCTCGGAGTCATACTCCGCCTGTCGTGGCCGATATGCTGTAAAACCTGACGGCACAAACAAGTGAGGAGCGGGTAGCCTGTACCCCTCTGCTGAAAATGGAACACGAGTCAAGCTCTCCGCCTCCGACACCGCTGTCACTCTAGGACCATGCACCCTAGCACCGACCCTCTCCTCGGCCTTGGCATCCCTCAGTATCTCCTCCTCAGCAGCTCGCTCCCTCTCGGCCCTTGCCGCGGCCTCTGAAGCGGCTATCTGCCGCTCTCGCTCGTCTCGAGCCTCCAAAACTGCAGCCCCTATCATGGGATCCTCCTCAAGGAGTCGGGCTAGTCTCTCCTCACTCAGAAACTCCGCAAGGTCCTGTCTCGTGATCGGTCTATGACTCGACGATGTCGCCGCTGGCCGAAACAACACTTCTTCCTCCGGAACCTCTGTGGCACCCTCCTCCTCGGTCACCACACCCTTGCCTTTTGCCAAATCCCTTGGCGAGACCTCACTCGGCCCGACATTGCCACCATCGGCACTCCTACTGCTCGTACACTCAGAACTACCACCAACTACAACCGAGCCACTCACCATCGTGCTCGGGTCTAGTTGCTCGACAACAGAAGGCACTGCCCCGACTCGCTCCGTCGCGCGATGATCTGACTCTGTCGCACGATGATCACTGTCGTCTCCAATCGCCTGTGCATGGCCTTGCTCGCCATCACCGCTGCCCGCCGCCGCTACACCCATGCCTGTGACAGCCTCCGCCGGCCTCTGATCCCCCGTTTCAACCTCCATTGGTCCACCCTCGTCCTCCGGACGATCAACTACTTCTCCACTACCCCCACCGGTGCCATGGTCCGCCATGAGTGCCGATATGCGTATGGGTTTCTGGATTTTGGAGTAAAATCAAGGGTTTAGAAGAAGAATTTGAGGGAGAATAGAGTTAGGGGAAGTTTGAAACTGCTGTGAGCTGTTTCATAACCTCCCTGTCGACTAAAAGGAAAGCAAACAGGCACGGGCCGGGTCTGGGCTTGTTTCAGATCCAAGCCCAAGCAGTAAACCCTCGTGCGATGGTCTGGCTTCATTGCGCGATGATCTAACTGGGCCGTTGACCAAATTCGACCTCTGGCTCAGCCCGATCTTATGTATAGCCTTAATAATGACCCACAAGCTTCACTTGGGCCTCGCAAATGATTTTGGATCCCTACTAGAAGTCCATATTCAAAGGTGCTATCAATCAGCGACGATCCATCCGTCCAATTTCCAAATCAGCGACGATCTATTTGTCCAATTTCCAAATCAGCGACGATCCAACCGTCAAATTTCCAAATCAGCGACGACCCATCCGTCCAATTCCAAATCAGCGACGATCCAACCGTCCGATTTCCAAATCAGCGACGATCCAACCGTTCAATTTCAAATCAGCGACGATCCATCTGTCCAATTTCAAATCAGCGACGATCCATCCATCCAATTTCCAAATCAGCGACGATCTAACCGTCCAATTTCAAATCAGCGACGATCTAACCGTCCAACTCTTAGGTGCACGGTATTTGTATATACTAGCTTGCATTTTCCATTTTAATCGGCTTTTGGGTGAATTAGATGGGTGTCTAGAAATCTTTGACGTTACCCGTACCAGCCAATGGTGCTCCGCGTGTCGTCAAAGAGGGACTACTGTAGACACCCCAATCCGATTTCCCGATTGTTTTACTTCTCTTTCAGTTTCTTGTTCCCCCGATGATGAATTGGGTCGAAAACAGTCTTGAGAGAATGAAATGGCTTGAGCTTGGTGTGTGTGGAACCCATCCTTAACCCCGAAACCTTTAAACCCAAACCTTGACTGAGGGTTTGACCGTCGCGCGACCCACTAAGTCTCTCGCGCGATGCTCTACTTGCCAGGTGGTGGTCAAAGTCAAACTTTGACCGATTGACCGTCGCGGGAAAGCTAGAACCCTCGCGCGATGGTCTCACTCCATCGCGCGATGGTCAACACCTGTCATATCCAGTAGTTTCCAGCTGGATTTTGTGATGATCAGGGGTCTACAGGCCTGTGCAACCCCGTTGCGTCGACTAAACAGCGTTCTGTAGGGCTGCCCTTGCACCACCTCTCCCCCACTCTCCCATCAACCTTCATACCCTACTTCTCCACCAAGTAAGTGCTGCCAGCCTTGTTGGCTGGCTGCATTGCCTTGCATCACCACCAACAAACCTTCCTCTTTCTATAAAAATCCCCCATGGTCTTCATTCCAAAGGGTTACAAAAAAATTCCAAAGAGAGAAGCAAGAACCACAAGCTTGATCACTTCTCTCAGCTCAAATCACTCCCATATGCTTATTTGCTAAGCCATACCACCCCATTCAAGCCATATTCAAGACATCCAACCAAAGGTATAACTCTTGTTATTCACTGTTTTGATTCCTGGGGGGGGCTGATAGGGCCAAGATTGGTAATCAATACCAGTCTTGATCCTAAAGCCAGCAAATTTACAAGTCTCCGCGGACAGGCAAACCCACGCGCGAGATACCCACTCCATCGCGTGATGGTTCTCCTTTGCGTGATAAGGTTCTCGTGGGGATGGGATCCTGATCCACGCCAATTTATGTGATTATTTACCTTTCTGTTAAAAAATACTTACTGTATTTCACTGATCATGCACGTTAAAAAATATGTAGGCTAGCTTAGTTTGCTCGTCTGTTTGCTTTGGAATGCCCCTGGGTTGCTTCTGAATATGTCTCAGAGCCCAGGTATGTAAAGCAATTCCTGGAAGTCCAGTCAGAACACTCGCGCGATGGTCTGACTCCATCGCGCGATGGTTTTCCTATTTCCTGTAATTGCCCTTACATGGGCAGCTAGGCTTTCTGCCTCTGTTTTTATACCCTCACTGTTTAAGGGTTGCACTTTGTGCCTTCTGATTCTTATTGTAATAATTAGTCATTTTCAGTACATATAGATTGCTTGGTTTGACCCTGGGTGTGCACTGGTCCTTCCAGAACCCAGAAGAAGATAAAATTTAACCTGTTGGTGGGATGCCAACACTCGCGCGATGGACTGATGGTGTCGCGCGATGGTTTTATTTGCATGCAAAGACTTCTACGCATGCAAGTTGGCCATTGCCTACGACAAACTCAAGCCAAAGCACTGTTTTGACATCTTGAAATCAGTGTTAAAAGTTATCTCATTCATTTTCGGTCACCATATCCATCCATGCTATTATCTATCACATCTTGCAAATTGTTACAGCTTTAATCCCCGATTAACTGTTCCCCCGCCCTAATTGGCTAAAATTTGATTAATTAAATGGAATTGTAAAAACAAACATTTTTTCGCAAATGCCTAAGTAGATACCGATCTCCGGATTGGGCAAGAGGGGTGCCATAAAACCCTTCCTCTCTCGTAACCTGGCTCCCGAATCCAGATATGGTTATGACGGACTGGTTCCTTAACTTTTTCAAATCAAACAAGCCCGGCAAGTGCTTCGAAATACGGTTCCTTGGGTGTCGGACCTTCAAACCCAAGTGGCGACTCTGTATTTTCGCGAGCGCTTGCCGTCTAGCTTAAAAGCGCTCCCGCGAACCAGTAGCATTTATCTCCTCTCAAAACGGGGGGGGGGGGGAAGGGAACGAAATCCCTTCGCCGGAGAAAGAGAAAGATCGGGCATCCGCATGCCCACACTAGCCGTTGGATGAGATCCAACGACTGTGACAAAAGAGAAGAGTTCGCGGGTTAAAAGGGGACGGGACGGGCAATATTGTGGGTGCGGGTCATAACAAATGGATCCAGTCAAACCCCCCCCCCCCCCCCAAAAGACTCCACAGCTTCCAAAATATGTGTGACTAGAGAGAAAAGAAATCTACTGGAGAAGATGAAGACGATCGAACGAAGACGACTGGAGAAGATGAAATCGACTAAGAACAAGGTTTCTCTCCCTCTTTCCCTCTCTCTTTTCTCTCTCTCGCTCGTTCTCTATCTCAGAAGTTAGGGTTTTTTTTCTTTAAAATCTGTGAATAAGAGCGACAAAGAAGAAGAGGACGACGACGACGACGAGAACGATTGAAGGTATTTCTCTCACTCCCTCTCTCTGTAGCTTCGAATCTGTATTTTTTGAGTTACGGTTTTGCAACTTACATGTTTGATAATATGCATTCTTAGGGCTTGATCACAGAAGATTAGGGCTCGATTACTGCTCGATTTGAAGGTCTCTCTCTGTCTCTCCGAATCTGTTCGAATCTGGTTTTTTTTTTTCTTTCTGGAATTTAAAATCTGGACTTTTTTTTTTTTGAAAATGAAATGTTTTTTTTATTCTGAGTCAGGGGTATTTTTGAAGTATGTTTACAAAAAAGAGAGAGTAATATGCAGGGGCCTCTACTAGGATGAATCACTCGATTTGAAGGTCTCTCAATTGTTCTCGTCGTCCTCTTCTTCTTTGTCATTCTTATTCTCAGATCTGAAGAAAAAAAACCCCCTAACTTCTGAGATAGAGAACGAGCCAGAGAGGGAGAGAGAAAAAGAGAGGGAAAGAGAGAGAAACCTTGTTCTTAGTCGATTTCATCTTCTCCAGTCGTCTTTGTTCGATTGTCTTCATCTTCTCCAGTCGATTTCTTCTCTCTCCAGTCACGCATATTTTGGAAGCTGGGGGGGGGGTTTGACTGGATCCATTTGTTATGACCCGCTCCCACAATATTGCCCGACCCGTCCCCTTTTAACCCGCGAACTCTTCTCTTTTGTCTCATCCAACGGCTAGCATAAAAAGTCCACAGCTTGGTAAAATGAGGGCGTTCGCAATAGAAGGGAACTGTATATATACATATATATATATGTATACATATATATATATACACATACAGTCAGTCTCAAATGAGGGAGTCCGCATTTTAGTTAAAAAGCAAACCTCCTCATTTCTTCCATTTTCTAATCGAATTTTGATAATCCAAGCCGCTCAATGTGTTCAGAACGTGATTTTAAGGGTACCCGCGAAAAATCAGCAAAAAAAATGATCGGGAAAAGCTTCATCCGAGCAGTTTTTGTTTGAATCGTTCGATAAAAAAAACAAAAACTGCTCAGATGAAGCCCTTTCTGATCATTTTTTTTTTTGCTGATTACTCGCAGATACCCTTAAAAT
This sequence comes from Rhododendron mucronatum var. ripense, assembly GCA_019656295.1. Classification (NCBI taxonomy): domain Eukaryota; kingdom Viridiplantae; phylum Streptophyta; class Magnoliopsida; order Ericales; family Ericaceae; genus Rhododendron; species Rhododendron mucronatum. The sequence continues at coordinate 1,955,666 of BPLT01000107.1, forward strand.
CACGTTCTGAACACATTAAGCGGCTCGAATCATCGAAATTCGATCAGAAAAGGGAGGTCCACATTTTCTTAAAATGAGGTGGTCCTCATAGGAGCCGGACTCTGTGTGTGTATATATATTATCCAAATCACATATTTTACAATCACATATTTTATCGTCACTATACAAAACATCAATAATGCTAGACCTTAGCTTAACTTCTATGTTGAAATAGGCATCACGTCCGAAATCAAGATAAGTAGTGGAAGATATAATAAACATCACCACCTAAAATCCATAAATTTCACCCCGCATCTTGAGGTCTGACTCCATTCGCAATAACCCAAAATGTAACAATTGAATCTTGCATTACTTGTCATTTAAAAAACACATCTCTAATATAACCCCAAAAGTAGGAGTTTAAACAATTAGTCGCAAATGCATTGAGAACTCCAAAACTATTAATCATCAAGTCAGTAATACTCCATCTTTACTTCCATGGCACAATAACCGCTCCAATCTCATAAGTTTACCAACACATATTTTCTTTTTCCTAAGCTTCCCATAATTCCACAAATCGTACTGCATTAAACTTTCAAATCACCATAGGTGCAGTCCAGCACTTTACTCTCTAATCACCAAACAAATTGTTATAATCCCTTTCTATAGACTCTATCTAGCCCGAACGCTCACATTCTGATATAGCCATAGCCGATTACATGGCCTTTCAAATCAAGCGGCTGTAACCTTGCCAAAACCTAATCATTTATTGTCATTGTCAAGTTCTCAAAAACCTTACTCCTACCACAACGATTAGAAAAACCCAATATTTCAATAACCATTTCCGAGGGTGTTTTTTAGACAATCATAATTATTGACCCCTCCAAACAAAACATAACTAGGTCTCAACTACGATACCAAATACAAAAATGTTGGACCAATCAAAGAGCAACAATTCAAGAATATATAGGATGTATCAAGCAATATAAATAACAAAATCATAGCACAACCTCACAAAATTAAACTAGCCCATCCTCCATACGAAATGGAAGCAATTCTCTCAGTTACGTTCTTAAATCAATTTCCAAGCGTACAATCACAAATACAATTTCTTCATATTCAACAACACCATAGTTAAACTACATTAAATCACTAAGGTATGCATAAACTATGTGTGATTATCCCAATAATATAGAAAACAACTTGTTACATTCTCCTTCAATAACCTATCCGGGAAAAAATGATGTCCCTGCAACAGTGTCGCCCGGTGACTATTACCAATTTAATACTATTTTTTATACCGATACACGCATAAACACTCGCTTGGGCCCGAAGGGAACGCAACTCAATCACAGAAAGAGAGACTAACCGATACAAAAATAAATCACATACAAATACCAATCTAGACTATAGACTAAATTACCAAATCTTATTACCAACACCTAAGTTTTAACACCAAACCGCACACCTCAAGCTTTACCTCCCAATACCAAATAACAGACCACATCAAAAATCTACCAGTCATTGCCTAACTTTTATTAGCCCAATAGCACCCAAACTCCTAACCTCCATATAAAAAGATATAAACAGAGTTCTAAGAGGGAAAGCTATTATTTTCACTCCAACAAACCACAAAATTATACACTCCACTATGCACACAAGCACCGCATCACCACACACACGCACCACCACATCACCACGCACAGTCACAAGCACCACCTTCGTGTGCGCTCCCCCCCCCCTGTCTCTACAATAGAATTAGCCCAACCCAAGGAAATGCAACTCGATCACAGAAAAAAAAGGCTAGCCTGTACACAAATAAATCTTACATAAATTCCAACCCAGAGTCTAGTCTAAATTACCAAATCCTACTACTAACACCTAAGTCTAAAACCAAACCGCACATCTCAAACTTTACCTTCCAATACTAAATCAAAGAACACATCCAAAATCTACCTGTCATTGCCCAACTTTCATTAACCCAATAGCACCCAAACTCCTAGCCGCCAAATAAAAAGAAATAACCAGAGTTCAAAGAGAGCAAGTTATTGATTTAACTCCGACAAATCCACAACTTATTAACTCCACTACGCACACTAGCACTGCATAACCACCACACGCATACAGCACCACATCACCACACTTAGTCACAAGCACCACCTTCGTGCGCGCTCTCTCTCTCTCTCCCTCTCTCTCTCTCTCTCTCTCTCTCTCTCTCTCTCTCTCTCACACACACACACAATCACACAAATATAATAACATACACTAATGTCCTATGCCGGGGTTTGTCCATTCCGAAGATATAATAAACATCACCACCCAAATCCTAAAATTTAACTCCGCATCTTAAAGACCGACTCCATGCGCACTAACCAAAAATGTACCAGCATTGAATCTTGCATTAAAATATTCCACTGAATCTTGAAATAAAATATTCCTCGTCAATTCAAAAACGCATCTATAACTTATCCCCAAAATAGGAGTTTAAACAATTAGCCATAAATGCATTGAGAACTCCAAAACTACTAATCATCAAGTAGGTAATACTCCAGATTAACTTGCCCGGCTCGATAACAACTCCAATCTCATAAGCTTACCCACACATATTTTCTTTTTCCTAAGCTTCCCATAATTCAACAAATCCTACTGCATTAAACTTTCAAATCACAACCGCTGTAGTCCATCACGTTACTGTCTTATCACCCAACAAATTATTATAATCCCCTTCTGTATACTGAAACCACCCTGAACACTCACATTCTGATATAGCCATAGCCTATTACCTGGCCTTTCAAATCAAGCAGACGTAACATTGCCAAAACATATCCATTTATTGTCAAGTCTCAAAACCAAACTCCTACTACGACAAGTAGGAAAACCTACATTTTCAATAACCAACTATTGCCACTTTAAAACATGTACTCTTTTATTTTTTTCATCGGATTGGAACGACATAACATCGGAATTCTGAACATTCTTACCACTATTCATTACCTAATAAATATCAACAATTCCAGGAGTATTTTAAAAGACAATCATAATTATTGACTCCTCCTAACAAAACATAACCAAGTCTCAAATAAGATACCAAGTATACAAATGATGGACCAATCAAAGAGCAACAATTCAAGAGTATACAGGATGTAGCGAGCATTGTAAATAAAAAAGTTATAGCACAACCTCAAACAATTAAACTAGCTCATCCTACATACGAAATCAAAGTAATCCTCTCAGTTACGTTCTTAAATCAATTTCCAAGCGTACAATCTCAAATACAATTTCTTCAGATTCAATACCACCGTAATTGAACTACATTCAGTCACTAAGGTATGCATAAACTATGCTATGTGTGATTATCCCAATAATATAGAAAACCACTTGCTACATTCTCCTCCAATAATCTATCTAAAACCTACAGGAAAAAATGGTGTCACCGCAATTGTGTTGACCTGTAACTATTACCTATTTAATACTTTTTTTCTACCGATACACGCCTAAACACCAACTTGGGCCAGACGGCAATGCAACTCAATCACAGAAAGAGAGACCAGCCTATACACAAATGAATCACATACAAATACCAATCTAGAGTATAGACTAAATTACAAAATCTCATTACCAACACCTAAGTCTTAACACCAGACCGCGCACCTCATACTTTACCCCCAATACTAAATCACAGACCACATCAAAATCTTCCTGTCCATACCTAACTTTTATTAGCCTAATCGTACCCAAACTCCTAGCCTCCATATAAAAAGATCGAAACAGAGTTCAAAGAAGGAAAGCTATTGTTTTCACTCCAACAAACCACAAAATTATCCACTCCACTATGCACACCAGGACCACATCATTACACACATGCAGCACCACATCACCACGCACATTCACAACCACCACCTTCATGTCTGCACTCTCTCTCTCTCTCTCTCTCTCTGAAATAGAATTAGCCCAACCCAAGGCAATATAACTCGATCACGAAAAAAAAAGACTAGCATGTACACAAATAAATCATATATAAATATCAATCTAGACTCTAGACTAAATTACCAAATCCTATTACTAACACCCAAGTCTAAAACCAGACCGTACATCTCAAACTTTACCGCCCAATACTAAATCACAGAACACGTTCAAAATCTACATGTCATTCCCCAACTTTTATTAACCCAATAGAACCCAAACTCCTAGCTTCCATATAAAAAGATATAAAAAAAAGCTCTAAGAGGGCAAGTTATTGATTTAACTACGACAAATCCACAACTTATTAACTCCACTATGCACACCAGCACCGCATCACCACAACACGTACATAGCACCACATCACCACGCACAGTCACAAGCACCACCTTCATGCTCTCTCTCTCTCTCTTTTCTCTCTCTCTCTCTCTCTCTCTCTCTCTCTCTCTCTCTCTCACACACACACACACACACACATACACACACACAATCACACACAAATATAATAACTAACACTAATGTACAACACCGGGGTTTGTCCATTCCGAAAAGAAATAATAAACATCACCACCCAAAATCCTTAAATTTCACCCCGCAAGTTGAGGACCGACTCCATGCGCACCAAACCAAAATGTAACAGCATTGAATCTAGCATTAAAATATTCCATTCAATATTGCATTAAAATATTCTATGTCATTTCCACAACACATCTCCAATTTATCCCCAAAAGTAGGAGTTTAAACAATTACCCGCAAATGCATTGAGAACTCTAAAACTACTAATCATCAAGTCGGATATACTCACGATTTACTTGCATGGCACAATAACAACTCCAATCTCAAAAGTTTACCCACACACATTAACTTTTTTTCCTAAGCTTCCCATAATTCCACAAATCGTATTGCATTTAACTTTTAAATCACCTCCGGTGCAGTCTATCACTTTTGTGTCATGTCACCCAACAAATTATTATAATCCCCTTCTATATACTAAAAACAGCCCGAACACACACATTCTTATATAGCCATAGCCCATTACATGGCCTTTCAAATCAAGCGGACGTAATCTTGCCAAAACCTATCCATTTATTGTCAAGTTCTTAAAACCAAACTCCTACTACAACGATTAGAAAAACCCACAATTTCAATAACCAACTACTGCCACTTTAAAACATTTAGTCTTTTATTTTTTTATCGGATTGGAATGGCGTAATATCGGAATTATGAACATTCTTACCACTATTCATTACCTAATAAATATCAACAATTCCGCGATTATTTTAAAAGACAATCATAATTATTGACCCCTCCTAACAAAACATAACCACATCTCAACTATGATACCAAGTATACAAATGTTGGACCAATCAAAGAGCAACAATTCAAGAGTATACAGGATGTATCGAGCATTATAAATAAAAAAAGAAATAGCACAACCTCAAACAATTAATCTAGCCCATCCTACATATGAAATCGAAGCAATTCTCTCAGTTACGTTCTTAAATAAATTTCCAAGCGTACACCTCAAATACAATTTCTTCAGATTCAATACCACCATAATTGAACCACATTCAATCACAAAGGTATGCAAAAACGATACTATGTGTGATTATCCCAATAATAAAGAAAACCACTTGCTGCATTCTCCTCCAATAACCTATGCAAAACCAACGGGAAAAAAATGATGTCACTACAATTGTGTCGCCCGATGACTAATACCTACTTAATAATTTTTTTTTATACCAATACACGCTTAAATACCTACTTGGGCCCGACGGCAATGCAACTCAATAACGGAAAGAGAGAGCAGCCAATACACAAATGAATCACATACAAATACCAATCAAGAGTATAGAAAAAATTACCAAAACTTATTACCGACACCTAAGTCTTAACACCAGACCCCACATCTCAAGCTATACCCAAATACTAAATCACAGGCCACATAAAAAATCTACCAGTTATTGCCTAACTTTTATTAGCCCAATAGCACCCAAACTCCTAGCCTCCATACAAAAAGATGTAAACAGAGTTCTAAGAGGAAAGCCTATTGTTTTCACTCCAACAAACCACAAAATTATCCTCTCCATTATGCACACCAACATCGCATCACCACACGCACGCAGCACCACATCACCACGCACATTCACAACAACCACCTTCGTCTGCACACACACTATCTCTGAAATAGAATTAGCCCAAGGCAATGCAACTCGATCACGGGAAAAAAGTGTAACAACCCTGATTTTTAGTAAGTAAAAATTTCATTAAAAAATTTGAAATTTTATTTTAATTACTTGGGTTTACTTTTAAAATTCCTATAGTTCGTCATAATTAGATCTTAGCCCTTAAAAATTTGTTTCTTGTTTTTCGGCCCTTCTTAGTAAGTCTAGTTAGCTTCTAACTAACTAGTTGGAGAAACCAAATTAGAAAGTCACCTAGTTACATTTCCCAAACCCTAGATGGACCTTTTTGCCCATCTTTGAACCTTGTGAACCTTTCCAACCCTAGACTTGAAATTGTTTATTTATTATTTTGGTTTTCTTCTTTATCCATTGGACAATAAAAGTTAGGGGAATTTTTATCCATTGGATAATAGAAACCCTAAATTTTATATTCAAGATATTCTTTGCAAGATTATCAAGTACTCATATATATAGTTATATATAGAATTATATAAGTGCTTAAAGGACACTTTGGTTATTTTAATATAAAAATTCCCTTATTACTTTTGTCCATTGGTCAATAAATACTAGGGGATTTATTATCCATTGGGTAATAGGTTAAGTCTCTCAACTAAGTACTGGGGCTTAATAAACAAATCATTTCCTAAATTACCCATGTGATATTGTACCTATATTATATTATGAATGTACTTTTGGACTCAATTGGATTAAGATATTGGGAAGTTGATCTCTCTAAATTACATAGTACTTAGTTATATATATATATATATATATATATATATATATATATATATATATAGTACACATGTGTTAATTGAATTGTTTATATAAGAAAATCTTAGCCTTAAAAATCTCTTTGACACAAGTACCAAAAGTACCTATTATTCTATGTCTACTTGTACATAATAGTGTGTGTATATATATATATATATGTGTGTGTGTGTGTGTGTGTATGTACTAGTGCATGAGAGAGAGAGAGAGAGGGAGAGAGAGAGAGAGAGAGAGAGAGAGAGAGAGAGAGAAAGAAAGAGAAAGAAGGGAGATTGGTTTGTACCTTGGCTGGATCTTCTTCATCCTTCCAATCTTTGACAAAATCTAACTTCCATTGTCCTACTTTGTACAATTATCAATTTTTAAACTTGTACAATCCTCCTTTCTTCCACAAATCTTTTGTAGACACCCCAATCTCGGCTTCCAGATTAGTTTACTTACCGTTTTGGATTCCCCGATGATGAAATGGATCAAGAACACCTTGGGAATGATAGCGTGTTTGAGTTTTGAGTGTTTGCAAAACCCTTCAACCTAACCTAGCCTAAGCCACTTCAAAAACCAAAAACCCTACTGATGCACGCCAGGGCGCAAGCATCCCGCGCTGAGGCCCACCATCGCGCGCTAAACTCACTCCATCACGCGACAGTGCGCCGAGGCGCACCATCGCGCTCCAGACTCACTCCATCGCATGACAGAGCGCCAAGGCGCACCATCGCGCGACAAATTGACTCCGTCGCGTGACGGTCCAAACTACCACCAACTTTTCTTAGGGAGGACAGTTGGCCACCAATGCAACTCTCAGCCAGCCTCGTGGAGTGACTGAACTCCTCTCCTAGCACCAACCACATTCACCTCATCCCCTATTAATATCCCTTTTTGTTCTTCCATTAAGGGGTTCAAAAAAATTGAAGAAGGGTTACACCACACCATCCTCCATCCTCACACCTCAATCATCCAAGAACATAGCTTGTTCTTCCCCATTCAAACACCACTAAATCAAGCCTTCAAATCTCAAAGCTCAAACACCGTTCAAACTCAAGAACCGAAGGTATAGCTTACCTTTGTTTTGCTCTCTGTTCTGATCCCTGAGAGGGGCTGGCATGGCCAAGGCTGGTAATCAATACCAGTCCTGGTCCAAAAGCTGGCAAGGTTTCCAAAACCGTCGAGGTAGGAACCAACGCGCGACGGTCCCACTCTCGCTTGCGACTGTCTCAGTCCAGCGCGCGATGTATTTTGTATATAGATCACTGTTAAGCATGTTAAAAACTAGTTTACTACTTTCCTTTGTTAGAAATTGCTAGCTGTAGTTCAATTCGCATGTCTGCTGTTTTGGAGTACCCCTAGGATCATTCTGGACCTATCCCAGAACCCAGAAATGTGTAAACCAAACATTGGTCCGCGCCAGGGCGCACCATCGCGCACCAGACTGACTCCATCGCGCGACAGTGCGCCAGGGCACACCTTCGCATGACAGAGTGAGTCCGTCGCGCGACAGTTTGCCTCTGACCAGTGGGTGGCCTTGCACGGGTAGCTCGGCCTTAGGCCATTATTTTGTCCCCACACTGTTTATGGGGTGATTTATTAATTTGTAGGGCTTTACAGCTTTTCAATTGTATATTATGCTGCTTATAACTGCGTGGTTTGTCCTGGGTGTGCGCTGGTCCTTCCAAAGCCCAGAGGTTTGAGAATAGGAGCTGTGGGTTTGAGCTCACCGGCGCGCGCGTGTCTTGGAGTTATGCGCGCAGGAGTGAACAACATGCAGTGACTTGTTCAGTGCATGCTGGTTTCTTCCTGCACACGTTACTCCAAAACAGGGGCCTCCCAGTTTGTTTAAACTCCCACAACAGTCTGTTCTCATTCTATACTAACTGCTCATCCATGCTATCATTCACATCCTGCAAACTGTTACAATTTTAAATCCCCATTAACTGTTCCCCCGCCCTAAATGGCTAAAAATTGATTAATCAAACAGAATCGCAAACAAATATTTTCGCAAATGCCTAAGTAGAGACCGATCTCCAGATTGGGCGAGAGTGGTGCCATAAAACTCTTCCCCTCTCGTAACCTGGCTCCCGAACCCAGATATGGTTATGACGGACTGGTTCCTTAGCGCGGCAAGTGCTTCAAAATACGGTTCCTTGGGTGTCGGACCTTCAAAACCCGAGTGGCGACTCTGTATTTTCACGAGCGTTTCGTCCAGCTTCAAAAAGCGCTCCCGCGAACTGGCATTTTTCTCTTCTCGAGGAGGGGAACGGAATCCCTTCGCCAAAGGAAAGAAAAATCGGGCACTGCATGCCCACATCTTCCAAGATCAAATCCAAAGGACTAAACCTAGCCATGCAAGCCTAGGACTAGACTTTAATCTTTCAAGAAAGCTTGATTTTTTGGAATTAAAAAAATGAGATATGGAGAGAGAGAGAGGGGGCCGGCCTTGAGGAGGGAGAGGGAGAGCCTTGCCTATAAATAGAAGCTCACTCCAAGCTTGAACTCACACCCAGGGGTGTCCATGGATCCGACCCGACCGACCACCCGCCCGAACCCGACCCGAAAACAGAGGCAATGGACGGATCTGATCGGGTGTATCGGTCGGATTCGGGTCCAAAATCAGGAATTTTTTCTTCCGTCGGTCGGGTGTCGGATGTACTGGATTATTTTTTCGGATTACCCGACAGACCGACGTATTCAGTATAAAAAGAAAAAAAAACCTAATTTTGTACGCCATTCATTTCCTTCTTCACTGCTGCGCCCCATTCCAAGTCCTGGGTATTCTACTCCTCCTAGTCCCAGTTCTCGTTCTCCTCTCAAACCCCCGCCACCACACCTCCGCCAGCTTTCCCACCACTCCTCCGCCTGCTGCGGCGGCGTCTCCACCTCGTCCTCAACGATTTCGTCGCCGTCGTTCCTAGCCGTCCGGAAGGAGAAGAATGAAGGTTTGTATATCTGTCTGTAGAAGAACGAAGGGTTTCAGAAGGAGAAGAACAAAGGTTTGCAGTAGTTCCTCGTCCTCTGGGCCAGAGTAATTTTTGAATCAAAATTTTGATTTTTCGAACCAAGAGTTTGTACTCTGTAGATCTTTTGTTGTTGAGTTCGTTGATTTTTGGAACAAAGGCTTTTGTTGTTGAATTTGTAGATCTGGTTCAGTTGATGTATTTCTGCTGTATGTACGTAGGTTTTTTTTTTTTTTTTTTTGGATACGATGACCCGACCGAACCCGACAACTCCAACCCGACCACGTTTCGGTCGGAGCCCGACCAGTGCTTCGGTCGGTCTCGGGTGGGCATTTCGACAACCCGACTAAAGTCGGGTCGGGTCCAACCCGATCCGAACCCGACCAAATCCGACCCGTGGCCAGCCCTACACCTTCACTCATTGCTCCAACTTCTCTCTAGAAATTTTAAGTGTTCTTAGTTCAAAAAGTTCTAGTTTTCTTAAGTTTCTTGAGAGTTCTTGAGAGAAACCAACAAACCACTTCCAAAACCACCACTAGATCTCTAAAGTAGCTTAGTTTAGTTAGTAAGTTATTTCTAGGAAGAGAAAAGTTCATCTCTCTTCCTTTTGAAGCAAACCAGAGCTGTTACGCCACCAAACCAACGACCAATTCACCGTAGCTGAACACCGCTAAGAAATAAGGTAGGAATCCTAGTCCATCAACTCTACGTATTGTATAAAATCATATGTTGGAGAATAGAACGTCATTAAGAAGTAACTTTGATCATTTTTTTTCTAAAGTAGATAAGGTTATCTTTTGTTAAAATATTGGAAATGCATGAGTAATGTTCGCTTATGGTGATTCAAGCATGCTAAGTAGTTTGGAGTTGGATGATCTTGTTAGATTAGTTTCAAGGTTTGATAAATGCTTGTTTATGTGGAAAGTCCTACTACAGAGTCTATGCATGAAAACGAGACACCTAAATCAAGAAAGTTAGAGACATGGCACCTAGGGTGAGGTTAATGAGGAAGAAAATGTGTTTCCGAGGAAGGAAATATTTTTGAAACTACGTAATGACTATTTCGAGGGCATTATGTGAGATGTATGTGTGTGTGTGTGCGCCAATGGGAACCCGGTGCGGCGGAACCATTGTGTAGACACCCCAATCTGGGCTTCCAGATTAGTTTACTTACGGTTTTTGATTCCCCGATGATGAAATGGATCAAGAACACCCCGGGAATGATAGCGTGTTTGAGTTTTGAGTGTTTGCAAAACCCTTGAACCTAACCTAGCCTAAGCCACTTCAAAAACCAAAAACCCAGCTAGTCCGCGCCAGGGCGCATCCGTCCCGCGCCCGGGCGCACCATCGCGCGACAGAGTCACTCCATCGCGCGACAGTGCGCCAGGGCGCACCATCGCGCGACAGACTCACACCATCGCGCGATGGTCCAACCTACAACCGACCTTTCCTGAGGAGGACAGTTGGCCACCAATGCAACTCTCAGCAGGCCTCGTGGACTGGCAAAACCCCACTCCTGGCACCAACCAGATTCACCCTTCCTCCCTATAAATACCCCACTCTTTCTTCTTTCAAAGGGTTCCAAGTTTTGAGGTCCAAAGGAAAATTACACACAACATCCTCCATACAAACCCTAATTTCAAGAGCATAGCTTGCTCTTTCTCCTCCATTATCAAACATCCAACCACTCAATCAAGCCTTCAAATTTCAAAGCTCAAATTCGTTTCAAACTCAACCAAAGGTATAGCATACCTACTGTTTTCTGTTTTGATCCCTGAGGGGGGCTGGCAGGGCCAAGGCTGGTAATCAATACCAGTCCTGGTCCTAAAGCTGGCAAGGTTTCAAAAACCGTCATGGTAGGAACCAGCGCGAGATGGTCCCACTCTCTCGCGCGACACTCCGGTGCTGCATGAGATGGACCGCGTGGGGATTGGTGTCCTACTGTTTTGTATTTATTTACATATAGATCACTCTGCAAGTATGTAAAAAAATCAGTTTACTGCTTTCATTTGTTATAGCTACTAGTTTGTAATCAATTTTCATTTATGTTATTTTGGAGTACCCCTGGGATTATTCTGGACCTGTCCCAGAACCCAGAAATGTGTAAACCAAGCACTGGTCCTGGCGCAACCATCCTGCGCCAGGGCGCACCATCGCGCGACAGACTCAGTCCATCGCGCGACAGTGCGCCAGGGCGCACCATCGCGGGCCAGGGCGCACCCTCGCGCGATAGAGTGACTCCATCACGCGATAGTCTGCTCCGACCAGTGACTGGCCTTGCACGGGTAACTTGGATTTAGGCTGTTATTCTGTCTCCACACTGTTTATGGGGTGTTTTGTCAATTTCTAGGGCTTTTAAGCCTTTAAACTGTATATTATGCTGCCTATAAACTGCGTGGTTTGTCCTGGGTGTCCACTGGTCCTTCCAGAGCCCAGAAGGTTTGAGAATAAGAGCTGTGGGTTTTAAGCTCACCGGTGCGTGCTTGTCTTGGAATTATGCGCGCAAGAGTGAACAACATGCAGTGACTTGTTCAGTGCATGCTGATTTCTTCCTGCGCACGTCACTCCAAAACAGGGGCTCCCCTGTTTGTTTAAACTCCCACAGCAGTCTGTTCTCATTCTATACTAACTGTTCATCCATGCTATCTATCACATCCTGCAAACATGTTACAGTTTTAATCCCCGATTAACTGTTCCCCCGCCCTAATTGGCTAAAAATTGATTAATCAAACAGAATCGCAAATAAACGTTTTCGCAAATGCCTAAGTAGAGACCGATCTCCGGATTGGGCGAGAGGGGTGTCATAAAACCCTTCCCCTCTCGTAACCTGGCTCCCGAACCCAGATATGGTTATGACGGACTGGTTCCTTAACTTTTTCAAATCAAACAGCGCGGCAAGTGCTTCGAAATACGGTTCCTTGGGTGTCGGACCTTCAAACCCGAGTGGCGACTCTGTATTTTCGCGAGCGCTTGTCGTCCAGCTTCCAAAGCGCTCCCGCGAACCGGCAGCATCTCTCCTTTCTCAAAAAAGGGTGGGGAACGGAATCCCTTTCCCTGGGAGGAGAGAAAGATCAGGGCAAATCGCATTGGCCACACATTGTGAGGATACTCGGGAGCCCGGAACGGCAGAACAGAGGTTGAGTGTGTGGGCTTGGTTATCCGCGGAGAGGAGCCAATGCAAATGTGTGCCAATGGGAACCCGGTGTGGCAGAACCATTGTGAGGATACTCGGGAACCCGAAACGGCGGAACCGAGGTTGGGTGTGTTAAAAAGGTTTTGCAAATGACGATTTGGTAAATGAAAACGAGACACGGTCTACGATATGTCGCGTAGGAGAAATTCGGAAAACCATGGACACCAACGTGTTGCATAATGAATGATGATGCGGTATTGTTTAACTATTGTGCATGTGCAATATGGAAACTATGTCTATTGTTTATAAGTTAAGAGGGTAGTGGGTAGGGTTTACTATATTGAGCTTTCATAGCTCATGGTGTTACCTTGGTGACCTTGGCATATTATATAGGTGATGACGCCGGTATAATGTGTCAGATCTCAAAGCCGAACAGGGCGAGCTCTTCACCTAGGAAGCCTTTGGAGTCGAAAAACTAGCCAGGATGGAGGAGGAAACAGAGCAGTAGATAGGAACCCAAGTTTCCTCCTTTATTTGAAAAAAAGTACTTTTGTAAGGTTTATGATGTAATATTGAGCCAGACTCTTAAACTCTGTTTTAATTATTCAATAAAATCTCTTAATTAACGTACCCAAAAATCGGGGCGTTACAAAAAGACTAGCATGTACACAAATAAATCATATATAAAAATCAATCTAGAGTCTAGATCAAATTACCAAATCCTATTACTAACACCCAAAGGTAAAACTAGACCGCACATCTCACGTTACCTCCCAATACTAAATCACAGAAGACATCCAAAATCTACCTGTCATAGCAAAACTTTAAATAACCTAATAGCACCCAAACTCCTAGCCTCGATATAAAAAGATGAAAACAAAGTTCTTAGAGGGGAAGCAATTGTTTCCACTCCAACAAACCACAAAATTAGCCTCTCCACTATGCACACTAGCACCACACCACCACACGCAAGCAGCACCACATCACAACACAATCGCAACAACTACCTTCGTGTGCACTCGCGCTCTCTCACTCTCTCTAAAATGGAATTAGCCCAACCCAAGGCAACGCAACTCGATCACGGAAAAAATGACTGGCATGTAAACAAATAAATCATATATAAATATCAATCTAGAGTATAGACTAAATTACCAAATCCTATTACTAACACCCAAGTCTAAAACCAAACCACACATCTCAAACTTTACCTCCCAATACTAATTCACAGAACATGTCCGAAATCGACCTGTCAATGCATAACTTTTATTAACCCAATAGAACCCAAACTCCTAGCACCATATAAAAATATATAAACAGAGTTCTAAGAGGGCAAGTTATTAATTTAATTCCGACAAACCCACAACATATTAACTCCAATATGCACACCAGCACTGCATCACCACCACACGCACGCAGCACCACATCACCATGCACAGTCACAAGAACCACCTTCACTCTCTCTCTCTCTCTCTCTCTCTCTCTCTCTCTCTCTCTCTCTCACACACACACACACACAATCACACACAAATATAATAACTTACACCAATTTCCAGCGCCGAGGTTTATACATTCCAAAAGACATAATAAACATTACCACCAAACATCCTTAAATTTCACCCCACATCTTGTCGACCGACTCCATGCGCACTAACCCAAAATGTACCAGCATTGAGTCTTGCATTAAAATATTCCATTGAATCTTGCATTAAAATATGCCTTGTCATTTCAAAAACACTTCTCTAATTTATCCCCAAAGTAGGAGTTTAAACAATTATCCGCAAATGCATTGAGAACTCTAAAACTACTAATCATCAAGTCGGTAATACTCCAGATTAACTTGCCTGGCTCGATAACAACTCCAATCTATTAAGTATAGCCAAACATATTTTCTATTTCCTAAGCATCCCAAAATTTCACAAATCGTACTGCATTAAACATTCAAATCACCACCGGTGTATACTATCATGTTTGTGTCATGTCACCCAACAAATTATTATCATCTCCCTCTATAAACTCAAAGAAGCCCGAACACTCACATTCTAATATAGCCATAGCCCATTACATGGCCTTTTATACCAAGCAGACTTAACCTTTCGAAAACCTATCCACTTATTGTCAAGTTCTCAAAATAAAACTTTTACTACTACAATTAGAAAAATCCACATTTTAAATAACCAACAATTGCAATTTTAACACATTTAACCTTTTAAAAACCCAGATTAACTTGCCAAGCTCGATAACAACTCCAATCTCATAAGTTTAGCCACACATTTTCTATTTCCTAAGCATCCCAAAATTCCACATATCGTACCGTATTAAACTTTAAAATACCACCGGTGCAGTCTATCACTTTATTGTCATGTCACCACAAACATTCACAACAACCACGTTTGTCTACACTCTCTCTCTCGCTCTCTCTCTCTCTCTCTCTCTCTCTCTGAAATAGAATTAGCCCAATGCAATGCAACTCGATAACGAAAAAAAAGTCTAGCATGTACATAAATACATTATATATAAATATCAATCTAGAATCTAGAGTAGATTACGAATTTCTATTACTAACACCCAAGTCTAAAACCAGACCACACATCTCAAACTTTACCTCCTAATACAAAATCACAGAACATGTTCGAAATCTACTTGTCATTGCCTAACTTTTATTAACCCAATAGAACCCAAACTCCTAGCCTCCATAAAAAACGATATAAACAGAGTTCAAGAGGGCAAGTTATTGATTTAACTTCGAGAAACCCAGAACTTATTAACTCCACTATGCACACCAACACCACATCACCACTACACGCATGCAGCACCACATCACCACGCACAGTCACAAGCACCACCTTCGTGGTCTCTCTCTCTCTCTCTCTCTCTCTCTCTCTCTCTCTCTCTCTCTCTCTCTCTAACACAATCACACACAAATACAATAACTTACACCAATGTCCGGCGCATATCATTAAAATCCTTAAATTTCATCCCATATCATGATGACCGACTCCATACGCACTAACCCAAAATGTAACAGTATTGAATCTTGCATTAAAATATACCTTGTCATTTCAAAAACACACCTCTATTTTAAAGCAAAAAGTTGGAGTTTAAACAAATAGCCGCAATTGCATTAAGAACTCCAAAACTACTAATCACCAACTCGGAAATACTCCACATTAACTTGCTTGGCTCGATAACAACTCCAATCTATTAAGTTTAGCCAAACATATTTTCTATTTCCTAAGCATCCCAAAATTTCACAAATCGTACTGCATTAAACATTCAAATCACCACCGGTGCATACTATCATGTTTGTGTCATGTCACCCAACAAATTATTATCATCTCCTTCTATAAACTCAAAGAAGCCCGAACACTCACATTCTGATATAGCCATAGCCCATTACATGGCCTTTTAAACCAAGCAGTCTTAACCTTTCGAAAACCTATCCACTTATTGTCAAGTTCTCAAAATAAAACTTTTACTACTACGATTAGAAAAATCCACATTTTCAATAACCAACAATTGCAATTTTAGCACATTTAACCTTTTAAAAACCCAGATTAACTTGCCAAGCTCGATAACTACTCCAATCTCATAAGTTTAGCCACACATTTTCTATTTCCTAAGCATCCCAAATTCCACATATCGTACCGTATTAAACTTTAAAATACCACCGGTGCAGTCTATCACTTTATTGTCATGTCACCACAAACATTCACAACAACCACGTTTGTCTACACACACACACACACTCTCTCTCTCTCTCTCTCTCTCTCTCTCTCTCTGAAATAGAATTAGCCCAATGCAATTCAACTCGATAACGAAAAAAAAGTCTAGCATGTACATAAATACATTATATATAAATATCAATCTAGAATCTAGAGTAGATTGCGAATTTCTATTACTAACACCCAAGTCTAAAACCAGACCACACATCTCAAACTTTACCTCCCAATACAAAATCACAGAACATGTTCGAAATCTACTTGTCATTGCCTAACTTTTATTAAACCAATAGAACCCAAACTCCTAGCCTCCATAAAAAATGATATAAACAGAGTTCAAAGAGGGCAAGTTATTGACTTAACTTCGAGAAACCCACAACTTACTAACTCCACTATGCACACCAACACCGCATCACCACTACACGCATGCAGCACCACATCACCGCGCACAGTCACAAGCACCACCTTCGTGGTCTCTCTCACTCACTCTCTCTCTCTCTCTCTCTCTCTCTCTCTCTCTCTCTCTCACACACACACACACACACACACAAAAATATAATAACTTATACCAATGTCCGGCGCATATCATTAAAATCCTTAAATTTCATCCCATATCATGATGACCGACTCCATACGCACTAACCCAAAATGTAACAGTATTGAATCTTGCATTAAAATATACCTTGTCATTTCAAAAACACACCTCTATTTTAAAGCAAAAAGTTGGAGTTTAAACAAATAGCAGCAATTGCATTAAGAACTCCAAAACTACTAATCATCAACTCGGAAATACTCCACATTAACTTGCTTGGCTCGATAACAACTCCAATCTTATAAGTTTAGCCACACAAATTTTCTACTTCTGAAGCATCCCAAAATTCCATAAATCATACTACATTAAACATTCAAATCACCACTGTGAAGTCTATCAATTTCGAGTCATGTCAGCCAACAAATTAGTATAATCCCCTTCTATATACTCAAACAAGCCCGAACCCTCACATCCTGATATAGCAATAGTCCATTACATGGCCTTTCAAATCAACCGGACGTAACCTTGCCAAAACCTATGCACTCTTTGTCAAGTTCTCAAAATAAAACTTTTACTACAACAATTAGAAAAATTCACATTTTCAATAACCAACTATTGCAACTTTAACACATTTAGTCTTTTAAAAACCCAGATTAACTTGCCAGGCTCGATAACAACTCCAATCTCATAAGTTTGGCCACACATTTTCTATTTCCTAAGCATCCTAAAATTCCACAAATCGTACTGTATTAAACTTTAAAATCACCACCGGTGCAGTCTATCACTTTAGTGTCATGTCACCACGAACATTAACGACAACCACCATCGTCTACACTCCCTCTCTCTCTCTAAAATAGAATTAGTCAAAGGCAATGCAACTCGATCACGGAAAAAAAGACTAGCATGTACACACATAAATCATACATAAATATCAATCTAGAATTTAGACTAAATTACCAAATCCTATTACTAACACCCAAGTCAAAAACCAGACCGCACATCTCAAACTTTACCACCGAATACTAAACCTCAGAACATGTCCAAAATCTACTTGTCATTGCCGAACTTCTATTAACCCAATAGAACCCAAACTCCTAGCCTCCATATAAAAAGATATAAACAGAGTTCAAACAGTGCAAGTTTTTGATTTAACTCCGAGAAACCCACAACTTATTAACTCCAGTGCGCACACTAGCACCACACCACCACTACACGCACGCAGCACCACATCACCACGCACAGTCACAAGCACCACCTTCGTGCTCTCGCGCGCGCTCTCTCTCTCTCTCTAACACAATCATACACAGATATAATAACTTACACCAATGTCAAGCGTATATCATTAAAATCCTTAAATTTCACCCCATATACGATGACCGACTCCATGCGCACTAACCCAAAATCTAACAGCATTGAATCTTGCATTAAAATATTCCATTCAATCTTGCATTAAAATATCCCTTGTCATTTCAAAAACACACCTCTAATTTAAAGCAAAAAGTTGGAGTTTAAACAATTAGTCATAAATGCATTAACAACTCCAAAACTACTAATCATCAACGCGGTAATACTCCAGATTAACTTGCCTGGCTCGATAACAACTTCAATCTCATAAGTTTAGCCACACAAATTTTCTACTTCCGAAGCATCCCAAAATTCCACAAATCGTACTACATTTAACATTCAAATCACCACTGTGCAGTCTATCACTTTCGAGTCATGTCACCCAACAAATTAGTATAGTCCCCTTCTATATACTCAAAAAAAGCCTGAACACTCACATTCTGATATAGCCATTGCCCATTGCATGGCCTTTCAAATGAAGCGGACGTAACCTTGCCAAAACCTATCCACTTATTGTCAACTTCTCAAAATAAAACTTTTACTACAACAATTAGAAAAATCCACATTTTCAATAACCAACTATTGCAAGTTTAACACATTTAGTCTTTTAAAAACCCAAATTAACTTGCTAGGCTCGATAACAACTCAAATCTCATAAGTTTAGCCACACATTTTCTATTTCCTAAGCATCCCAAAATTCCACAAATCGTACTGTATTAAATTTTCACAGAACATGTCTGAAATCTACCTGTCATTGCCTAACTTTTATTAACCCAATAGCACCCAAACTCTTAACCTCCATATAAAAAGATATAAAAAGAGTTCTCATAGGGAATGTTTTTTTTTTTTTCTCGGCAAAACGAAACTTTTATAAAACCTCAAACCGGTTACATCGAGGGGCTCGAACACGGTGATACACACATGCTCGAGCAAACAAGAATAAGAAAGGAACAATTACAAAAGCCCTCCAACAGAAAGTTGGATGGCAAAGCACCTTACCACCCAAAATAACTTACAGCTTCAACACCCTAACTCCATCGAGGAAAATCCTTAAATCCTCCACCGAATACACCTTTATGTCAAATTTTGCCTTTGTCCATGTTGCAACTCTAGTTTTAATCAAATCACCCACTTCCCCAGAGCTTGTTGTAGCATTGTTGAACACATACGAATTTCTAACCAGCCACAATGACCTCAAAGTTGCAAAAAAGGTGGCTTCCCTCAAGTGTTTCTCCAGATTTCTGAATCTACTATCATCCCACCATATAAATAGGTCTTCCACAGATGCAGGGCATACCCACTTTACATGCCACCAATCCAGAATCCTCGACCAAACGTCCCAAGAAAAATGGCAATGCAGAAATAAATGATGTGCTGATTCCAAGTGCAGCGAGCAAAAAGGGCATAGAACATATTGTCCCTCTGGTAGCAGATTCCGACCCAATAACGCGGATCTAGTAGCCACCTTGGATTGGATAGCCATCCAAGCAAAAATTTCCCCCTTTGGGGGGCATAGATTCTTCCAAAGGGCTTCCATCACCGGACTCCTAGAATGACCACCATTCTCCCATTGATTATACACGGATTTTACCGAGAATCGATTATTCGAGGACCATTTCCAATGCACAGAATCTGGCTTGGCCAGATCAAGTGTTACAAGTTGCAACTTCCATTTTAGATCCTCCACTTGAATGTTTTCCCAATAACGTAAACCACTGCTAAATGTCTAATTCCAGCTACTCTCATCTGCTCCACCCCGCATCACATTAATCACTGTGGGCAAATGCGATTTTGCCCGAAGATGCTGCCGGTTCGCGGGAGCGCTTTTGAAGCTGGACGACAAGCGCTCGCGAAAATACAGAGTCGCCACTCGGGTTTGAAGGTCCGACACCCAAGGAACCGTATTTCGAAGCACCTGCCGCGCTGTTTGATTTGAAAAAGTTAAGGAACCAGTCCGTCATAACCATATCTGGGTTCGGGAGCCAGGTTACGAGAGGGGAAGGGTTTTATGGCACCCCTCTCGCCCAATCCGGAGATCGGTCTCTACTTAGGCATTTGCGAAAGATGTTTGTTTGCGATTCTGTTTGATTAATCAGTTTTTAGCCAATTAGGGCGGGGAAACAGTTTAATGGGGATTAAAGCTGTAACAACTTGCAAGATGTGATAGATAGCATGGATGAGCAGTTAGTATAGGATGAGAACAGACTGCTGTGGGAGTTTAAACAAACTGGGGAGCCCCTGTTTTGGAGTGACGTGCGCAGGAAGAAACCAACATGCACTGAACAAGTCACTACATGTTGTTTACTCCTGCGCGCATAATTCCAAGACAAGCACGCGCCGGTGAGCTTAAAACCCACAGCTCTTATTCTCAAACCTTCTGGGCTCTGGAAGGACCAGTGCACACCCAGGACAAACCACGCAGTTTATAGGCAGCATAATATACAGTTTAAAGGCTGAAAAGCCCTACAAATTAATAAACACCCCATAAACAGTGTGGGGACAGAATAACAGTCTAAATCCAAGTTACCCATGCAAGGCCATTCACTGGTCAGAGGCAAACCATCGCGCGATGAAGTCACTCTGTCGCGCGAGGATGCGCCCTGGCGCACTGTCGCGCGATGGAGTGAGTCGGGCGCGCGATGGTGCGCCCTGGCGCACTGTCGCGCGATGGAGTGAAACCCTCGCGCGATGGTGCGCCCTGGCGCAGGATGGTTGCGCCCTGGCGCGAACAGACCAGTGCTTGGTTCGCATTTTCTCGGTTCTGGGACAGATCCAGAATTATCCCAGGGGTATTCCAAAATAGAAAACATGCAAATTGAATTACAACTAGCAATTTCTAATAAAGGAAAGCAGTAAACTGGTTTTTAACATGCTTGCAGTAATCTATAGGTAAATAAAGCACAAAACAGCAAGACACCAATCCCCACGAGAACCGTCGCGCGATGATCGAAATCGTCGCGCGAGAGAGTGGCTCCATCGCGCGCTGGTTCTTGCCATGACGGTTTT
Source organism: Rhododendron mucronatum var. ripense (assembly GCA_019656295.1). Lineage (NCBI taxonomy): Eukaryota > Viridiplantae > Streptophyta > Magnoliopsida > Ericales > Ericaceae > Rhododendron > Rhododendron mucronatum. The sequence goes on from BPLT01000107.1 coordinate 1,977,244, forward strand.
TGAAACCTCGCCAGCTTTAGGACCAGGACTGGTATTGATTGCCAGCCTTGGCCCTGCCAGCCCCCCTCAGGGATCAGAACAAAGAGCAGAGCAAAGGTAAGCTATACCTTCGGCTTTTGAGTTTGAACGGTGTTTGAACTTTGAGATTTGAAGGCTTGATTGAGTGGTTGGATGTTTGATAATGGAGGAGAAAGAGCAAGCTATGCTCTTGAGATTAGGGTTTATAACCTTTTTTTGTGTTCACCCCTTGAAAGAGAAACAAATGGGGATACTTATAGGGAGAAGGGGTGAATCTGGTTGGAAACAGAGGAGTTCAGGCAGTCCACGAGGCCTGCTGAGAGTTGCATTGGTGGCTAACTGTCCTCCTTCAGAAAGGTCGGTGGTAGGTTGGACCATCGCGCGATGGTGTGAGTCTGTCGCGCGATGGTGCGCCCTGGCGCACTGTCGCGCGATGGAGTGAAACCCTCGCGCGATGGTGCGCCCGGGCGCGGGATAATTGCGCCCTGGCGCGGACCAGCTGGGTTTTTGGTTTTTTGAAGTGGCTTAGGCTAGGTTAGGTTCAAGGGTTTTGCAAACACTCAAAGCTCAAACACGCTATCATTCCCGGGGTGTTCTTGATCCATTTCATCATCGGGGAATCAAAAACCGTAAGTAAACTAATCCGGAAGCCCAGATTGGGGTGTCTACAGTAGCCCCTCTTTGACGGCACTTGAAGCACCATCGACTTGGTACAAGTAACGTCAAAGAATTCTAGACACCCCTCAAGGCAATCCAGAGCAAAGCATACTAGCAAAGTAGACAAGTAAACTTAAGGAACCTGATTGGTGGAATGGACTGGCTGTCCATTGCCGGGGATGGAAGTAGAAGTGGACGAGCGAATCGCCGCTTGTTGATCGAAGTTGGACAGGGCAGGCTGTCGTTGCAGATTTTGGACGGGACAGGCCGTCATTGCTGGGGATCAAGCTATCCTCGGCACGAAGTATTCCAACAAACACGGGTAGGTCGTGTCAGGTAGGTTGAATTCCATCTGTTGGGAATCAGAGCCAATCTCCTTATCAAAGACCATCCGAGACAGAGCAATAAGCCTGCTGGAAGATGCGCGTGAAGCTAGACTGAAGTAGAGGTAGTTGTTCAGGGCAGGTCGAGGCGGACTCTCCTGGGGAACAACTAGTTGCGGATGGGTGGACTATTGAACAAGCAATCGGACGATAATCTGATCGTCGTTGTGGATTGTATGAACGATATGGCTAAATCCCGTTGATGGATTTGACAGGACCGGCTGTCGTGGGTGCGGACGGAGAGATCAATGAGCTGAGTGATCAAACCGCTGAGGAATTGGACAGTATGGGAGGATCATCAGTATAAATGATCGAACCGTTGAAGTCTGGATGGGAGGATCATCGGTATAAATGACCAAGCCGTTGTAGACAGGATGGGACAATCATCAGTATAAATGATCGAACCGTTGAAGTCTGGAGGGGAAGATCATCAGTATAAATGACCAAGCCGTTGCAGACAGGATGGGACAATCATCAGTATAAATGATCGAGCCGTTGAAGTCTGGAGGGAAAGATCATCAGTATAAATGACCAAGCCGTTGCAGAAAGGATGGGACAATCATCAGTATAAATGATCGAGCCGTTGAAGTCTGGAGGGAAAGATCATCAGTATAAATGACCAAGCCGTTGCAGAAAGGATGGGAGGATCATCAGTATAAATGATCGAGTCGTTGAGGACAGGATGGGACAATCATCAGTATAAATGATCGAGCCGTTGAAGTCTGGAGGGGAAGATCATCAGTATAAATGACCAAGCCGTTGAAGATGGGATGGGAGGATCATCAGTATAAATGATCGAGCCGTTGAAGTCAGGATGGGACAATCATCAGTATAAATGATCGAGCCGTTGAAGTCTGGAGGGGAAGATCATCAGTATAAATGACCAAGCCATTGAAGTCTGGATGGGAGGATCATCAGTATAAATGACCGAACCGTTGAAGACAGGATGGGACAATCATCAGTATAAATGATTGAGCCGTTGAAGTCTGGAGGGGAAGATCATCAGTATAAATGACCAAGCCATTGAAGTCTGGATGGAAGGATCATCAGTATAAATGATCAAACCGTTGAAGTCTGGATGGGAGGATCATCAGTATAAATGATCAAACCGTTGAGAAATGGACAGGACCGGCTGTCGTTGATTCAAGACGGGCAGATCAGTGTGCAGAATGATCAAGCCGTTGAGTTTGGACAGGACCGACTGTCGTTGATTGAGATCGGGAGGATCATGCTTCAGGATGATCGAGCCATTGAAGATTGGACAGGACCGGCTGTCGTTGATTGAGATGGGCAGATCAGTGTGCAGAATGATCGAGCCGTTGAGAAATTGACAGGACCGGCTGTCGTTGATTCGAGACGGGCAGATCATGCTTCAGGATGAATATGCCGATGTGGATTGAGTTGATTTTTGATCCCCCAAAGTGCATTCTAAGTGCCAACAGAGTAGGACAGAGAGGTTGTGTGCTTGACGGTTGTCATGGCAAATGAGATAAGGAAAGTGGCATGTGGCATTCCCCCATACTTGCACTATCCCAAAAAGTGATTCCGGCATAGAATTTTCCTGCTTTAAACATTTGATATACAATATGCAATGTTGTATACAATATGAATGCACAAATTGAAAATGCAGACACAAGCTAAGGGCGGCTCCTAGGAGGACAACGATGCCTAAGGACTACCACTGAGCCCCAGTACTTTACTGTCTCTTGCTTCTGAGATGCGAATCCAGATAGAGAGACGCTTGAGCGGGCCGGCGTGCCCCAGTTGACGGAATTGGGCTTGCGTGCCCCTTCTTTGGTGCTTGGGCAGATGAGCCCCAGAGATATGCTTTGCTTGGCCTTGGACTGACGTGCCCCTGCTGTCTCAAGAGAGTCCACAGTTTGTGGATTACAGATGCAAGAGTAGCAATGTAAAAATTGCATTTTTCAGTTTATGGACAAAAACTGACCGCTAATATCTAATTTGCATTGACAAATGAATTGAGTCGACACAGACACACATATATGTACAGACGTGCCTAGCTCGAACGAAAAGGGGGAAAGAGCCCTAGGGAACAATGCGAACCCTTAGACACATGGAAAATAATGAAATTTTGGGCATTAGGGTGCCAAAACTCATAATAGTCCTTTTAGACAGGTGAAACTGACAATTGTAAGGTCAAACATATGTACGGTGACCTGGATGAACAAATAGAACTGAGAAAAGCATCTCGACATGACAATGGATTGAAATCTAGAAAAATGCCACAAAGACGGACATAAGACGCAAATGATGACACATATAGGCCCGGACTGAAACCGACACCCCCGTGCAGTCACATTAGGTCTACACGGTATGACCAAACTTGGCAAAAGCCCCTTGAACAGGACTCGAAGGCAGTAGCTGACTGCTATTGATTGTTGTACGAATTGAAAAAGTGCGCGCAGGGTTGAGACCAACGCACATAACTATGAACAAGTGCGCGTGAGCCTCAAACTAGCGCACATGACTGCAAAGCTACTGCAACTGCTCACATCAGACTTCGCTGAACTTAGAATAAACTGTGAGCCGTTAGGCCTCGCCAGCATTTCGTTCTGTTTTTTATGCTTAAATTCTTTTAAGGCTTTATGCTCAGCTTTGAAATTGAAGTGGTAGTTTGCAACAAAACTGAAAGACAAAAGGTTTTCCCCCTTCAGACGCCTGCCATGCAGCTTGATCTTGGAACCTCTTCGACCTTTGATGTGTACCAAACGTCAACCATGGATCCAATTGATAGATTGTGACCGAGTCTCAATGAGAGACTGCCTACGTATCCCAAGCTAGGGAATCAGGTCAAAACGTAGTTCAGGCCAAGGTTCACTCGAGTATTTTACCTCACCTTTTACGCTATAACTTTTGCCTAGAACCGCCCATTCGGGTTTTCAGTCTAGCGAGCTTTCAAATATTGCCTTTACTTTTGCCTCGACCTCCTTCATAGGTTTCGGTCTAGCAGGCTGCTCTAACTTTTGCTTGGAACTGCCCACCCTTGGGGTTTTCAGCCCAACGAGCTTCTCTCAGGGAAAAGGCTTCTGAATTGATCCATGTTGACCAAGGTATTGATTTTGAATGCCGTCGAGATCGATGAAATGGCCACAGCTCCAGATGAAATGGATACAAGGTCCATAGTGCTTCAATTGACATGCCTCGCTCCAGGCCAATTTTGAAATTTCGAACTCGTGCTTGGCGGAAGGCTGTTCCAACAAACTTGAACATGGTATGTGGCACTGGACCTTCTGAGCTTCTGCTTTTTGGCTTGGGATCCGGTAGCAAAGGGATTCGATGTTTCTTTATGTCAAGATCAATACCAGGCGTGTCTTTGTAAGACCATGCCAAGTCATTGATGAATTCTTCGAACCTGTCTGACCGGGCACAATGCTCCTCTGGGGACAATGTTGAACCAATTTTGAACCATTTGGAGGTCTACTTCATCTTTCAAGTTTATTTGAAAATTACTATTTCAATTATTAGGCTGAGCATGCCTTTTGTCTTCCCTTTCGGCGAGGGAACACATTTCCTTGGGGATGATCCCATCAAAATCTATCCCTTCGTCGTCAGGGTCGACACAGTTTAATCAAAAGCCAGCAAAGTACTTAGAAGCAAGATAGTGCATATCATAAAGAAAGCCCCTCGGGGTTGCCAAGTATAGCAGACTCAAAAACTTGAAACGAAAGCTACGACGTGGAGGGCCTAGAGGCACAACCTCCGACTCAGAGCTAGACTTAGACAAATGCAAAAGACTCCATGTTAGACTCAGACGAAACGCCAATGCAAACTAGACGCGGTTTGAAAATGCAATATTTAAAAAGCTACCCATAGCTTCCACAAAAAGAGGTAGGATCCAGCGGGTGTCAGGCCCAAGCAACAGCACTTCGGCTTCCTTAGCTTCTTTAACCAAACCTACTCAGTGCTCCTTTGAACAATGGACCTCAGCCAGTCAATCTTCTCCTTTGTAAGCCCCTCATTACTGTCAATCCAGGTGTCGGCAGAGAAAACCTCAATTGCCCAACCTACAACCATCATGTTAACCTCCGGTTCAGACGGGATGGATACGATGGGTTTGGGTTGATTTGCTGGGACGATATAGTGGCTAGGGTTGAATATGGTAGAGCTGGGGTTGATTTGAGTGGAGATGATAGATATCTGACCTACCAGAGGGTCAGAGTTGTGTTGAGGTAAGGAGTTGGAAATGACGTTAGGCTTTGGTGGAATATGAACCGTGCCATTGTCAATGAGATCTTGAATCTCATGTCGAAGACGATAGCATGTGTCAGTAGGATGGCCAGGCATTTGGTGGAAGGCACAAAAGAGGTGAGGCTTGTAACCGGAAGGTAGGACTTTTGGCGGAGAAGTTGGGGTCAAAGGTTTGAGATGACCAGACTTGACAAGTTTTTCCATCACTGCGGACAGAGGTGCCTCAAAGACAGAGAAACTTCGAGGTTGGGTTCGGGCCCGGTAGCTTTGGGCGTTTTGAACCTGATTGACATCGGCAGCGCGATTGGAGGAAACAGCAGCGTTGTCCCCACTTGTAGCTGAATTGGCATAATTGCTTCCACCAAATAGTGCGCTACTACTTCCAGAGTAAGCCCTCGGCTTAGCTTTCTGTGAGGAGGACTCTCCCCTTGGCAGAATTCCACTATGCAGTGCATCTTCAATGGCCAGGCCAGATTCGAAGAAGGTTTCAAAGTTAGCAGACGCTTGAACAAGAACCAGGTGCCTGGCATAATCTGGCTGGAGATTGCGGGAGATGATGCGGAGTTGATCCCTCTCGCTCGGGCGCTCAGTCATTAGAGCGGCTTTGGCTCTCCACCTCTTAACAAAATCCGCAAAGGACTCATTTGCTTCCATTTTGGTGGATTCCAACTCACGAGTAGTCATCTTGAGCTGAGAGTTGTAGTTGTACTGTGAGACAAAGGCAGCCCCTATGTCTTCCCAAGTTCTTCTTTTGGAGATGTCAAGCGACATGAACCAATGGAAGGCAGGCCCAAAGAGAGTTTGGGGGAAGAGCTGAGACATGGCCTCACTTTCTACACCCAACAACTTCATTGCAGCATGGTAGCCAAAGAGATGAGTCTTGGGATCACTACTCCCGTCAAACTTAACCAAGTCAGGCATCTTGAATCTGTCAGGAAGCCTAGCATTAGGGTGCAAGCAGAGTCGATCCAGGTCAATTGCCCCTGCACTGATCTTCTCGGATTTTGAAACAGCTTCTTCTAGCTTAGCCATCTTGGCCATAAGAACAGCTATGTCAGGGTTTTGAACAGGCCTAACAACAGCGGGGTTTGGATTTGGAGCAGGCACACGAGTCTCTCTAGGGTTGGGTTGAACAATGAGACGCCCTGCATGGTTTGG